>SSNP01000339.1:60266-76096 GCA_006937955.1 Pachypanchax playfairii
GGGGGGGGGGGGGGGGGGGGGGGTGTCGGTGTGTGTAGGTCTGTGTGTGTGTGTCGGTGTGTCTGTGTGTGTAGGTCTATGGGTGTGTGTGTGTGTTAATAACAGCAGGTTGGTTGTTGTTCTGTTCAGACACAGTAAACCTGGCATTAAGGGAACACAGGTCAGACTGGAGCTGTGTATTAATATCAGGCTGCGACGCTGCAGACACACACACATCTCATTATCAGGAACATAATGGCAGGTGTGAGTCTGTATGTGTGTAAAGTGACGTTAACACAACGCAGAGGGGCTCAGGTAGTGGTGTGACAGTATGATCAGCTGCAGGTAGAAGTTAGTAAAACATCAGGCAGCATCTTCATCCTTCGTGACTCAGGAGGTAGAGCAGGTCATCTGGTAACCAAAGGGTCACTGGTTCAAATCCCCAGTCTGCCCAGAAAAGGCTACTTTGCCGTTGTGTCCTTGGGCAAGACACTTTGCCCATCCTGCCTGTTTGGTGGTGGTCGGAGGGTCTGGTGGCTGTTTGGTGGTGGTCGGAGGGTCCGGTGTCTGTTCGGTGGTGGTCGGAGGGCTGGTGCCTGTTTAGTTGAGGTCGGAGGGTCCGGTGTCTGTTCGGTGGTGGTTGGAGGGCTGGTGCCTTTTTGGTGGAGGTCGGAGGGTCCGGTGCCTGTTTGGTGGAGGTCGGAGGGTCCAGTGGTTGTCTGGTGGTGGTCGGAGGGCTGGTGCCTTTTCGGTGGTGGTCGGAGGGCTGGTGCCTGTCTGGTGGTGGTCTGAGGGTCCGGTGGTTGTCTGGTGGTGGTCGGAGGGCTGGTGCCTGTTTGGTGGAGGTCGGAGGGTCCAGTGGTTGTCTGGTGGTGGTCGGAGGGCTGGTGTCTGTCGGTGGTGGTCTGAGGGTCTGGTGTCTGTTTGGTGGGGGTCGGAGGGCTGGTGCCTGTCTGGTGGTGGTCGGAGGGCTGGTGCCTGTTTAGTGGAGGTCGGAGGGTCCGGTGGTTGTTTGGTGGTGGTCGGAGGGCTGGTGCCTTTTTGGTGGTGGTCGGAGGGTCCAGTGGTTGTATGGTGGTGGTCGGAGGGCTGGTGCCTTTTCAGTGGTGGTCGGAGGGCTGGTGCCTGTCTGGTGGTGGTCTGAGGGTCCGGTGTCTGTTCGGTGGTGGTCGGAGGGCTGGTGCCTGTTTAGTGGAGGTCGGATGGTCCGGTGGTTGTTTGGTGGAGGTTGGAGGGCTGGTGCCTTTTCGGTGGTGGTCGGAGGGCTGGTGCCTGTTTGGTGGTGGTCGGAGGGTCCGGTGGTTGTTTGGTGGAGGTTGGAGGGCTGGTGCCTTTTCGGTGGTGGTCGGAGGGCTGGTGCCTGTCTGGTGGTGGTCTGAGGGTCCGGTGTCTGTTCGGTGGTGGTCGGAGGGCTGGTGCCTGTTTAGTGGAGGTCGGATGGTCCGGTGGTTGTTTGGTGGAGGTCGGAGGGCTGGTGCCTTTTCGGTGGTGGTCGGAGGGTTCAGTGGTTGTCTGGTGGTGGTCGGAGGGCTGGTGCCTGTCTGGTGGTGGTCTGAGGGTCCGGTGTCTGTTCGGTGGTGGTCGGAGGGCTGGTGCCTGTCTGGTGGTGGTCGGAGGGCTGGTGCCTGTTTAGTGGAGTTCGGAGGGTCCGGTGGTTGTTTGGTGGAGGTCGGAGGGCTGGTGCCTGTCTGGTGGTGGTCTGAGGGTCCGGTGTCTGTTCGGTGGTGGTCGGAGGGCTGGTGCCTTTTTGGTGGTGGTCGGAGGGTCCAGTGGTTGTCTGGTGGTGGTCGGAGGGCTGGTGCCTGTTCGGTGGTGGTCGGAGGGTTCAGTGGTTGTCTGGTGGTGGTCGGAGGGCTGGTGCCTGTCTGGTGGTGGTCTGAGGGTCCGGTGCCGGTTCGGTGGTGGTCGGAGGGCTGGTGCCTGTCTGGTGGTGGTCTGAGGGTCCGGTGTCTGTTCGATGGTGGTCGGAGGGCTGGTGCCTGTCTGGTGGTGGTCGGAGGGCTGGTGCCTGTTTAGTGGAGGTCGGAGGGTCCGGTGGTTGTTTGGTGGAGGTCGGAGGGCTGGTGCCTGTTCGGTGGTGGTCGGAGGGCTGGTGCCTTTTTGGTGGTGGTCGGAGGGTCCGGTGGTTGTTTGGTGGAGGTTGGAGGGCTGGTGCCTTTTCGGTGGTGGTCGGAGGGTCCAGTGGTTGTATGGTGGTGGTCGGAGGGCTGGTGCCTTTTCAGTGGTGGTCGGAGGGCTGGTGCCTGTCTGGTGGTGGTCTGAGGGTCCGGTGTCTGTTCGGTGGTGGTCGGAGGGCTGGTGCCTTTTTGGTGGTGGTCGGAGGGTCCGGTGGTGGTATGGTGGTGGTCGGAGGGCTGGTGCCTGTTTAGTGGAGGTCGGATGGTCCGGTGGTTGTTTGGTGGAGGTTGGAGGGCTGGTGCCTTTTCGGTGGTGGTCGGAGGGCTGGTGCCTGTCTGGTGGTGGTCGGAGGGCTGGTGCCTGTTTAGTGGAGTTCGGAGGGTCCGGTGGTTGTTTGGTGGAGGTCGGAGGGCTGGTGCCTGTTTAGTGGAGGTCGGAGGGTCCGGTGGTTGTCTGGTGGTGGTCGGAGGGCTGGTGCCTTTTCGGTGGTGGTCGGAGGGCTGGTGCCTGTCTGGTGGTGGTCTGAGGGTCCGGTGTCTGTTCGGTGGTGATCGGAGGGCTGGTGCCTGTTCGGTGGTGGTCGGATGGTCCGGTGGTTGTTTGGTGGAGGTCGGAGGGTCCGGTGGTGTCTGGCAGCTTCGCCTCTGTCAGTGTGTGTCCAGGACAGCTGTGTCTACAACTTGTGTGTAGTTTATCACCATCAAAGGTGTGAGTGACGAACTGTGGTGTGAAGAACTTTGGTGGTTGTAGGACTTAAGAAATGCAGCTATACAAGTACACACCATCAGGGTTTTTATAAATGATTAAGTCTGTTCTACCTTAAGAAGCATTTTGAGGAAAAATGGGACAAAATAACTCCTGGATGTTTCCATACCTGGTGTTGTACCATCAAAGATCAGCATAGAAAAAAATAAGCTTGAAATATATTTTTCTTTTCTGTGTGAATTTCACCTGCTTGGTTCAATAAAGTGATATATTAAAGGACTTGAGCTTAGTTTGAATCATAAAGGTTCTGGGTCTGAAACTGGGCCGGGTCCCCTCTGCATGGAGTTCACATGTTCTCCACTTGCACGTGTGGGTTTTCTTCAGGGCCTCCGAGTTCATCACACAGACCAAAAACATGCAGGAGGTTATTCTGCAGCTCTAAATTGTCCTTCAGTGTGAGTGGTTCTGTCTTTATGTGTCCCTGTGATGGACAGGTGACCTGTCTAGGTTTAATCTTTTAGTATTTGGACATGTCCATGTCTTCAGAGACAGATGTCCTGCATGTTGATCTGGTTTTGGCCTTGTGTTTTTGTATTTATTCAGTTATATTTAGTCTTCATGTCTTCTTGTCAGTCCACCACGTTAGTGAACCTGGACAGGAAGTGATCAGTATTACACCTCCGTCTGAACACGTCTATAAAAAACTCATCAAGCTGAAGTTGGATTTATTTGTGTTGAACAGGAAGTGGAAACAGAACTTCAGACAGTGACTCACACACACACTGTGGATTGTGTACAAGTTTATTAATGTGACACTCAATGATACACAATATTAACTCTTTATATTTATACTGTAACATTAATGTCTACAGTCTGTTTATAAAGCATCAACATCCATCAGGGAATCATCATCACCATGGCAACAGACTCAAAACAAGTAAAACTAGACACACAAAACCTGAATCTCACAGAAACCTTCATGTCACCCCCCCAACACACACACATACAGACACACACACATTTATTACTTCTAGACTTGATTACTGTAATTCTTTATTATCAGGATGTTCTAATAGTTCTGTTAAATGGTAAATGGTAAATATCCTGTATTTGTAAAGTGTTTTCTAGTCATTCAGACCACTCAAAGCACTTTCACACTACAAGGACTAACACTCACACAACCCGATACGCAGATCGGGGGGCAACATGGGGTTCAGTGTTTTGCCCAAGGACACTTCGACATGTGGTGGTGGAAGCCGGGATCGATCCACCTTCCAATTGGAGGACGACCGCTCTAACCACTGAGCCACAGCCACCCCGAGGTTAAAGACCTCCAGCTGATCCAAAATACTGCTGCCAGAGTTCTGATGAGAGTTAGAAGGAGAGATCATATTTCTCCTGTTTTAGCATCACTTCATTGGCTCCCTGTAAGGTCTAGAATAAAGTTTAAGGTTTTACTTTTGACGTATAAGGCCTTGAACGACCAAGCTCCATCTTATATTAAAGATCTTATTGTTCTAGATGTTCCTAACAGAGCACTTCGCTCTCAGACTGCAGGTCTGCTTGTAGTTCCTAGAGGTTCTAAAAGTAGAATGGGAGGAAGAGCTTTTAGTTATCAGGCTCCTCTCCTGTGGAACCAGCTTCCACTTTTTATCCGTGAGGCAGACACCTTGTGTAGTTTTAAGACTTAAAACTTTCCTTTTTACACAATCCTATAGTCAGGGTTAGCTTGGGTTCTCCTGGTCCATCCCTTTAGTTATGCTGCTATAGGTTTAGACTGCTGGAGGACATACTGACCACATGTCTTCACTCTGCTGTCTCTCTTTACTCTCCATGTTTGTATTGATTGTTATTGCTGTCATTAACTGTTTATCTTTCTATAGACATGACGGTCGTGACTGGTTGTGTCTACTGAACCTCAGGTCTCTCAGCTGTTCTTAGTTCCCTACCAGATTGTTCACCTTGTTGTTGCATCAATGATTCTACTTCACAACATCTACCTCCAGTTTTCCTCTTGTCACCTTTTGGACTTTATATTTTTGGGTTATTTGAACATCTGACACCGTAACCCTCCAGGCTGCTCCCTATTACTCAGTCAGTCACAGACTCAATATCAAAGTTGTTGCTAACAGAAGTCCTGAGCCACGCCTGTTGATCCAAGTGGATTATTGTGAATGACCTTGGACCATCTACGACTATCAATCTTCTGTTTCTGTCATATGACATCAGAGTTTCATTCCTAGCAGCTAATCTGTTTTTATCATTAAACTGTTTCCAGCCTGGACATTTAAATCCACCATTATAATGGTGCGTTCACACCGGCCACTTTGTCAACGTCAAGCAACGCTCATAACGCTCCAAGTTTGACGCTTGAAAGTTGAAGCTTGTAACACCTGCCAGTCAGAGCGCGTAGGCGTTAAAGCTCGTAACGCTTGACCATTAAAAAGAGCGCGTAGGCGGAGCTTCCTTTGTTATCGGATGTTCTGAGCTATGGCATATCATATAGAGAGAGTGGCTTGGATTAATTTACTCCGTTTGTGGATACACCCCATTCTTCAGATGCGTTCTGAGTTTGAAGAGTTAAACCATTTGCTCCAGGAGCTACATATGGATCAGGTTAGCTTCCAGCGCTACTTCCGTCTGTCCCGCGCCCTGTTTGAAGACTTCCTGCTTCATTCAGGTACGTCACTACGATGAGACGCTCTGATTGGTTGACATGCCGCTTCAAGAGCGTCAATAGTTCAGCTAGCTGAACTTTCTGCGTTTTGAGCTTTTCAAGCGTTTTAAGCGTCAACACCTGAAACGCTTGAAAAGTTGACGCTGCTAACGCTCACAAAGCGACGCAGAGCCATTGACGTCTGTCTGACGGACTCCACCACAGACTTTACATGTAAACTTGATGTTTCTGATGTTGACGGTTGGGCCGGTGTGAACGCACCATAACATGCTCATGGAGGTCTTTTAGCTTTAGGTACCTCAGTGTTATATTATAAACACATACTACACTGTCACTGTGCTACATTTGTGCTTCATGTTCCTGCTGAAAGTTAATTGTTCAAGAAAGTAAAACCTAAAGAAAAGCCAAGAATTTAGCTAAAGCTGTTGGTAAACAAGATAAATCTCATAATGCTAACGTGTGTATTATTCCACTAGTATCAATATGCAGTTGTTTAAATAGTTCCTTTAATTCTGATAAGAACATTTAAATTTGAAATACAGACAGTTTGACGGTATTTATTTATCTGTAAGTTTATATAAAGACCTTTTACATATACACACATGGACAAAATTGTTGGTTCCCTTCAGTCAATGAAAGAAAAACTCACAATAATCACAGAAATAACTTTTAATCTGACAAAAGTAATAAATATAAATATGACCCAAAACACACAGATAAAAAACCCAATAATGTCTAAGAGGAAAACATTGGACTATTCTAAAGTGTCCTTCTATGAACCTTGACCTCAGTCCTATTGAGCATCTTTAGAAGAAGCTGAAACATGACGTCTGGAAAAGGAACCCTTCAAACCTGAAACACCTGGAGCAGTTTGTTCATGAGGGGTGGAGCCAGAATACCTGCTGACAGGTGTAGAAGCCTCGTTAACAGGTACAGGAATAGTCTGATTGCAGTGATTGAGTCAAAAGGTTGTGCAATACAATATTAAGTTAGAGGAACCATCACTTTAGTCCAGATCTGTTTCATTAGTTTATTTATTAAATAATTCCATTGAAACATGGTTGAAAAACAAAGTCTGACTTTCATTGTTAATATTCATAGAACTTGTATTTATTATTACTTTTGTCAGATTAAAGTTATTTATGTGAGTTTTTCTTTCATTGACTTCAAGCGTACCAACGATTTTGTCTGTATTACAGGCTGGGGTGAAATCACATGACTATACACTAAACTAAAACACATCTTTTCATTCTTTTTTTAAATACTGAATTTACACAGGCAATGATTTTGGTAACAGTCATAAATTTCTGTATCCTTTAGGCATACTGCCCCGCCCTACCTGGAAGCTCCGTGGTCCTCATGGAAGTCATCACTGCTGCTGGCTGACATGACGCTGTGAACCGTCCGGTTCCTGCTGGACTCTGACTGAGAGAAGAAAATGAGAAGGACTCAGTAACAACCAAAGCGGGAGCAACTCATCGGACCTCAGACACTGTGACCGTATGTCATTTTAATCACCAAAGAAGCACTTCAACAGGGNATCCATGTCTGTAAATATTTAGTTTTTGGTTGGAAAATGAAACTTAAGGCTGTTTTATCAGGATAAACTCACTGTTTGTCTCTTTTCCACTGACGACGTAATAAACACAAATATAAATCTGTTTGTAACAACGGATCCTGTTCTACTGATGTTTGATAGACATTGTGATTGATGAAAGATTAAACAGACTGAATTCAGGATGTTATTATGAATCAGTCAGCTGTTAGTCATCACACACACACAGATTATACCTTTCTACAGGTAATAAGTACAGGCACTATAGAGTGAAGCATTGTGGGACTCAGCTGGTCTCTAACTGCAGTTTTTCAGACTTCAGCGGTCAAGGTTGACAGATGTGACGATGTTTGGAGCATTTAGATTTATTTATTAAATATTAATGTCTCAAACAGGATCAGAGTTGACAGGAAGTTTCATCTGAACGTGTTTCTACGTGTTACATTCAACACACATGATGACGAACAACATCACAACCTTCAGAAAGTTTGTTCTTTTAAATGTTTGGATCAAAGAAGTCTGTGATCTTTAAACCAGTAAAGACTCGATAGAGTCCAGCGCTGCAGACCTGGTCGCTTCTCTCCAGGTCCTTCTATTTTCAAACATTAAAATTCAGATAGTTTAAATCAAAGCTTTGATTTTAAAAATTGCAGCTCAGGTTTCCTCCAGGTGAGATCAAGTCAGAACACTGGTACAAACATCACAGATTCCATAACTTCAGGTTTCTGAAGCAACGACTCAAAGAGTGACAGCGAGTCACAGACTGCGAGTCACAGACTGACAGCGAGTCATAGAGTGACAGCGAGTCACAGACTGCGAGTCACAGACTGACAGCGAGTCACAGAGTGACAGCGAGTCACAGACTGAGAGTCACAGACTGAGAGTCACAGACTGACAGCGAGTCATAGAGTGACAGCGAGTCACAGACTGCGAGTCACAGACTGACAGCGAGTCACAGAGTGACAGCGAGTCACAGACTGCGAGTCACAGACTGAGAGTCACAGACTGACAGCGAGTCAAAGACTGACTGCGAGTCACAGAATGAAAGCGAGTCACAGACTGACAGCGAGTCATAGAGTGACAGCGAGTCACAGACTGCAAGTCAAAGACTGACAGCGAGTCACAGAATGAAAGCGAGTCACAGACTGACAGCGAGTCACAGAGTGACAGCGAGTCACATGGTGACAGCGAGTCAGAGAATGAAAGCGAGTCAGAGTGACAGCGAGTCACATGGTGAAAGCGAGTCAGAGTGACAGCGAGTCACATGGTGACAGCGAGTCAGAGTGACAGCAAGTCACAGAATGAAAGCGAGTCAGAGTGACAGCGAGTCACATGGTGACAGCGAGTCAGAGTGACAGCGAGTCACATGATGACAGCGAGTCAGAGTGACAGCGAGTCAGAGTGACAGCGAGTCACATGGTGACAGCGAGTCACATGGTGACAGCGAGTCAGAGTGACAGCGAGTCACTTGGTGACAGCGAGTCAGAGTGACAGCAAGTCAGAGTGACAGCGAGTCACATGGTGACAGCGAGTCAGAGTGACAGCGAGTCACTTGGTGACAGCGAGTCAGAGTGACAGCAAGTCAGAGTGACAGCAAGCCACAGAATGAAAGCGAGTCAGAGTGACAGCGAGTCACATGGTGACAGCGAGTCAGAGTGACAGCGAGTCACTTGGTGACAGCGAGTCAGAGTGACAGCAAGTCAGAGTGACAGCAAGTCACACAATGAAAGCGAGTCACATGATGACAGCGAGTCACATGGTGACAGCGAGTCACATGGTGACAGCGAGTCAGAATGACAGCGAGTCACATGGTGACAGCGAGTCAGAATGACAGCGAGTCACATGGTGACAGCGAGTCAGAATGACAGCGAGTCACATGGTGACAGTGAGTCAGAGTGACAGCGAGTCACAGAGTGATAGCGAGTCCTGCTTGACTCATTAGTGTCTGCTCACAGTAGTAAGTGCAAAGAGGCTCAGTACAGACACAGGAAATGAAGGTGTGCTGAGAGTGACATCATTTCCTCCTGGAATGAGCTCTTGCTGCAGGAAGTGTTCGGCGTGTATGTGTCAGTCACTCAGGTATGTGTGGATGTAAATCTGCTGTTGGATCCAGGGGGTGAAGTGGGTCACATTGCTGTAGACTCCCGGTCCGAGGACCTTACTGAAACACACGCTGCCCCATGACGTCAGTCCAAACAGCATCCAGCGAGCGCTGTCCTCCACCTCACACACCAGGGGGCCGCCGCTGTCGCCCTGCACACACAGATCAGCACACATGTAAACACACACACACTGACACACACATACACACGCACACACACACACATACACACACAGTACACCAGGAGACAGACCAGAACATGGACATGTCTTACTGTTTTGTTCCATTTATTTTTTAGGGCGGTGTATTTATAAATGGAGGTCATGGTGTTATAACAGCAACACCTTTTCATCAGTGTTTACACATGACACACACCAGGGGGCGCTGCAGCAACAAAGTCTGTACTACATCCCAGGCCCTTCTGAGGTTTCTGTTGAATATTTTAGCTCCACAGGTGTTCTTACCTTCATAGTGGGTGAAAACAGGTCAACAACTTCTCTTTCAGTTTTAATCTCTCAAACTACGCAGGTGGTGATAAAACCCGAGTTCTCCTGAGTTCTAACGGCCTGTATCTGTTACATCACGACTCCTTTGTTCGTTAGTATTCATCAGCTCCTGCAGTTGAAACCACACCTAGCATGCTGCTGGCTAAAAGCTGTTAGCATAACACCTAGCATGCTGCTGGCTAAAAGCTGTTAACATAACACCTAGCAGGCTGCTAGCTAAAAGCTGTTAACATAACGCCTAGCATGCTGCTGGCTAAAAGCTGTTAGCATAAGATGTAGCAAACATGAAGACATGACGTCTGACGTTGCCATGTGCAGCGGGGCAGGAAACAGTATACCTTGCTCTCATAGGCTAGTTTATTAGCCAATCTGAGTCCAGCAAATTCTAATAATGCATATTAATGAGCTGCTGCTCGAAGACTGATGGAACCAGCCGAATTTTAATGCAGACAGATTGAAAGGTCTGTTAATCAGTGTTTCCCGACGTTTTTTAGATATAAAATGTTTCATCTTACTAGTTAATACTTAAGAAAAAACCACAAAGTCATGAAATTTGTGTGAAATGGCCTCTTTAAATAAATGTTTTGAGTGTTTAGAGTCTGCAAACAGACGTTACCATGCAGGAGTCAACAGTTCCAGCTTCATATCCAGCACAAAGCATCCTGGGAGTGATGGTCTTCATGTCAAAGTAAGACTGACACTGAGCCATGGAGATAATGCGGACCTCCCCCTCCTGCAGCTTGAATGGCACTGTCACACGCACACACACACACACACACACACACACACAAGTGTGTTTTGTTATCCTTATGGGGACCGTCCATTGACTTCCATTGATTTTAGTAACTAGATTTATACCTAACCCAAACCCTTTTCCTAACCTTAACCATTACTGATCTATAACTAACCCTAAGACTAACTAAAACTCTATTCACACCATACCTATAAACCTAACCCCTAACCCTAAAAAGGGGAGTCCCCCTCATGGGGACCAGGCTTCGGTCCCCACAAGAACCCTCGGACCCCAGAAAGATAGTAAAAGTCAGGAAACGGGTCCTCAGGAGGTCAGAAATACAAACCCACACACACACACACACACACACACACACACACACACACACAAGTGTGTTTTGTTATCCTTATGGGGACCGTCCATTGACTTCCATTGATTTTAGTAACTAGATTTATACCTAACCCAAACCCTTTTCCTAACCTTAACCATTACTGATCTATAACTAACCCTAAGACTAACTAAAACTCTATTCACACCATACCTATAAACCTAACCCCTAACCCTAAAAAGGGGAGTCCCCCTCATGGGGACCAGGCTTCGGTCCCCACAAGAACCCTCGGACCCCAGAAAGATAGTAAAAGTCAGGAAACGGGTCCTCAGGAGGTCAGAAATACAAACCCACACACACACACACACACACACACACACACACACACACACACACACACACACACACAGAGTGGCGTTTTAGTGAGAGTAATTCCACACACTCTTACTCGACGGTCTCTGACGCGACGGTCTCTGACGCGACGGTCTTTGACGTGACCACCTCTTACGCCGGGCTCACACTGCCTACGGAACGGCTTCGGTCCGGCTTCGGTGCGGTTTTTCCGCAAGCTACCACTCACATCTGCTCCGGATAGGGAGTGCGGTCAGCTCCGGTGCTGGGTGCGTAAAACGTCACCCGCGAGAACAGAAGTTCACGTGGGTTATAGTTTTGTCGGGACTTCACACGAGAACACGTCCATTATTTAGCAAATGTGTGAAAATGTGTTGTGCTGCAGGCTTTCGGGACCCTGTGTCACCGGGTGTGATGTAATGTTTACATTTCCTATTAGCGCGTGTGCTGTCTAAAAAGAAGAGTCAAGTTACAATTGTTTGTACACTCGTTTATTTTGAAAAAACACCGGATATTCAAGCCACACTTCCTGTATAGTTCGTCAGATTTCATCAAACTTGACGCGGAGTGACTCCGGCGTCCGGAAAAAATTGATCCTTGCGGATTCTTTCCGTAGTGCCGTACAGCCTCCGTAACCGGACCCGCACCGCACGGAGCTAGTGTGAGCCTTCTAAAGGGATTTTAATCTAACGGAATACCTGCGGGGTCCGCACCGGACCGGATCCGGATGCAGTGTGAGCCCGGCGTTACTTGACGGCCTGACGCGACGGCCTCTGACGCGACGGCCTCTGACGCGACGGTCTTTGACGTGACCACCTCTTACTTGACGGCCTGACGCGACGGCCTCTGATGTGGCGGTCTTTGATGTGACCGCCTCTTACTTGACGGGCTCTGATGCGACGGCCTCTGACGCGACGGCCTCTGACGTGGCGGTCTTTGATGTGACGGTCTCTGATGCGACGGTCTCTGACGCGACGGCCCCTGACGCAACAGCCTCTGACGCGACGGTCTTTGATGTGACCGCCTCTTACTTGACGGTCTCTGATGCGACGGTCTCTGACGCGAAGGCCTCTGACGCGACGGCCTCTGACGCAACAGCCTCTGACGCGACGGTCTTTGATGTGACCGCCTCTTACTTGACAGTCTCTGATGCGACGGTCTCTGATGCGACGGTCTCTGACGCGACGGCCTCTGACGCGACGGCCCTGACGTGGCGGCCTCTGACGCGACGGCCCCTAACGTGGCGGCCTCTGACGCGACGGCCCCTGACGCGACGGCCTCTGATGCGACGGCCTCTGACGTGACGGCCTCTGACGCAACAGCCTCTGACGTGGCGGCCTCTGACGCGACGGCCCCTGACGCGACGACCCCTGACGTGGCGGCCTCTGACGCGACGGCCTCTGACGCGACGGCCTCTGACGCGACGGTCTTTGACGTGACCACCTCTTACTTGACGGCCTGACGCGACGGCCCCTGATGCAACAGCCCCTGACGCAACAGCCTCTGACGCGACGGTCTTTGATGTGACCGCCTCTTACTTGACGGGCTCTGATGCGACGGCCTCTGACGCGACGGCCTCTGACGTGGCGGTCTTTGATGTGACGGTCTCTGATGCGACGGTCTCTGACGCGACGGCCCCTGACGCAACAGCCTCTGACGCGACGGTCTCTGATGCGACGGTCTCTGACGCGAAGGCCTCTGACGCGACGGCCCCTGACGCGACGGCCCCTGACGTGGCGGCCTCTGACGCGACGGCCTTGTGACGGCCTCTGACGTGATAGATAAATTACATAGTATTTAGGAATAGAAATTACATCCAACTTGGCTCTAATTGTAAAATTTAATTATAAACTATAATTATAAACTATTGATAGAGGAAATAACAGTTTTAACTGATATACTATGGACATCCCTACCCATATCCTTAACTGGTAGAATTAATACTATAAAAAATGAACCTACTTCCTAAGATATTGTACATATTTCAGAATATATTGTTGCCCCACCTGATGATTTTTACAAGAAAATCAAAAAGTTATTAACAGACTTCATATAATGAAACAACAGAGGTACCGTCTGATTATCTTTACTGCACCAGTCACATAGTAACGCAGGATTAAAGTGTCCAAACATAACTTGGTAATATTGGACAGTAAGTACCACAATGGAAAGAAATGGAATCTGAATCTCTCTGCTTATCTGATAAAACAAACCACGAACCTGCAGGTCTGCTTGTAGTTCCTAGAGGTTCTAAAAGTAGAACAGGAGGAAGAGCTTTTAGTTATCAGGCTCCTCTCCTGTGGAACCAGCTTCCACTTTTTATCCGTGAGGCAGACACCTTGTGTAGTTTTAAGAATAGATTTAAAACTTTCCTTTTTACACAATCCTATAGTCAGGGTTAGCTTGGGTTCTCCTGGTCCATCCCTTTAGTTATGCTGCTATAGGTTTAGACTGCCGGAGGACATACTGTCCACATGTCTTCACTCTGCTGTCTCTCTTTACTCTCCATGTTTGTATTGATTGTTATTGCTGCTATTAACTGTTTCTCTGTTTATCTTTCTATAGACATGACGACTGGTCCAAATCCATCAGTGTGTCTCTTTCCTGTCAGCTCAGACCCCAGTCGGCTGAGGCAGAAGGCTGCCCATCCTGAGCCAGGTTCTGGTTCTGGTTCTGCTAGAGGTTTCTTCCTGTTAAAAGGGAGTCGTTCCTTTCCACTGTCTCCAATCGTGCTGCTCAGGATGGTAAGAGATAAGAGTGTTGTTTGAAGTACAAATTTACTGGAGAAAACAGCTGTTTATCTCAGTTACAGTACTATTTGGGGAAATCAACGTTGGCATTTTGTTTACATCTACCAGCCAATAGCTGGCAGAGCAGCGGGAACCATTATGGGTTGTCTAATACCGTAAATAATCCAGCACAGTGAGGCTGGTACTGTGGAGTCTGCAGGTCAAGCAGCTGGAAGCACCGGGGACATGTGGTGATTATACACATTATTTACTTGCCATAGGTGATTCCTCTGGAGTTTCTCATGTGACAAGCAAGTTCTATGAGGAAACGTTTTTATTAGCAGCTAGCTAACACGTAGCTACAGCATGTCGCTGAAGTGGGGGAACTCTGGGCTCCGGCGTGGGACTGGAAGACACACCACGGAGGATTTATTTATTTTTATTTGCTGCTTGTATAAGTGAGGCGTGCAGGATGGTGTGTGAGGAGGACAGAGGATCTTAAGAGGGACTGCAGGAAGTTTTGGAGCCGCGGTGCAACTATAAACTCTTTACCACAGACTGAATCGATGACTGAACTTCAAACAGGAAGGAGCTGCTTTTATCAGAGTCAGTGTGTGATCAGCTGGAGAACATGATTAGTGAACTGAACTGGTGATATTTTATTGTCCTGCTCGTATCAGAGTGGGTTTGGTGAGGAATATTGGCCAACCTCAGCATCAGAGCGCGCGGGGGTTAACGAGCCTGGTACCCAGATGGTTGAAGGCTTTGTGCTGTAATTCTGTTCAAGTTCCATATAACACCTTCAAAACATTTCTTTATCTAAACCTCCAGTATGGAGCTTGTCTAAGGACGGTTTACAGGACTGAATGGAGATGTTTGAAGGTGGAGAACGATGTTCATGTCTAACTGTCATGGTTCGAACCAGGTGGGGTTGTTTGCGAGCTCCCAAAGTGACCCAAACTCCAGACACACACAGAGCGAGGAAACAGCGTTCAGAAGTAACAGTGTTTATTATGTACAGTGCTCCAAGATATATACAGGTAAACAGTAAATGTGCTCGACGAAACTCAGGACGGGCCTGGTGCGGGACAGGAACGGTCCTGGGGTTGTGAGAGAGAGAGAGGTTAGTGACAGTTGGAGTAACCAGCTGCGGCGTGCGGGGATCGTGCTCGCTTAACTCACGGTTTCGTGTTAGACGTCCGGGTTTGAGGAGAGATCCGAGGATACTGCCGCAGGGGTGGTGATCCAAGTTGTCGGTGTTTGTGGTGCGGGATCCGGGTCCGAGTGCTGAGTGCGCAGACGTGACTGCGACAGGGGTGACAGCAGAGCGGTGACCGGGAAGGTGTGGACCAGAGGAAGCCAGAGACAGACAGGGAGCCAGAGGGAGAGAGCTGGTCGCGTAGCACCGCAACGGAGCTCTAGTACGTTCCTGGTTTGAGCCAATCCTCACTATGAGCGGTTCGATATCCACGCTGGAGGTTGAGCTGTCGGGAGAGGAGCTCCAGTACAGCAGGCTAAACATAAGGAGAAGAAGGCAGGTTAAATACTGCGGAAAACACTCTGGTAATTTGCTCACTAGCCACTCTGTACCACGCAATGTAGTGGAACAAACTGGCGTCTGTCTCTTGTTCCTCCTCTGCTTAAGTACCCAGCTCTCCTGAGCTGGGTAACGATCCACACCTGTCATCACTGATCGTCTGCTGCCACGCCCTGCAAAACAATTAGTGCCACTCACCACCACCAGCAGCAGAGATCCTCACACTAACTGAAGATTTATTTTTACTTTGAACATTTCATTTCTAAACAACTTCATTTGTGAGAAACTGAGAGAGGTTTGTGATTGGTCAGTCGATGTCACGTGATCATTCCCTGTCTGGGAGGAAGCAGGTCTGAACATGTGATCTAAGGTAGATCACTAGGTGGTTTTTATAAAGAACACCAAACAACAAAGTGACTGAGTGTGTAACAGTCACCCAGTTTTTAACATGTCCTTTAGTTTCCTTCTGCCTAAAAGAAACATGACAGTTCTAGTTTCACACCAGCAGATG
>SSNP01000339.1:76106-81106 GCA_006937955.1 Pachypanchax playfairii
GCGAGCAGCTCCCGCATAGCGTCCTCCTTCGTTCCTCCGTCCGAGAACGTTGTGGTGAATGCTTCGATGAACTGGGGATATGAAGAGGTTTCGAGAGGATGAGTGTCAATGTATGCGTCTGCCCACCTGAGAGCCTTGTCCCTCAGCCAGCCGATGATAAAGGAGGTTTTGCTGGCGTCGGAACGGAAGGCTTGCGGAGCCCGGCTGAAGATGATCCGGCACTGCCGGAGGAACCCTCTGCAGTCCTTTGGTTCTCCGTCGAAGGGTGCCGGGTCAGGAATGGCCACCTGCCGGTAGCCGGTCTCCTCAGGTGGGTCAGAACGCGCCGCCGCTGCCGCTGCTGCTGCTGCAGGAGGAGGAGACTGACTGCGGGAAAGGCGAGACATGACATTGGTGAGTTGCTGTGTTAAACTGTGGAGCTCTGTTGACAAGTTAGCTTGAGTCCTCGCTATCTCCTGCATGAAAGCGTCATGCCTTCCCAGCAGTATCCCTTGCTGGGTGAGTGCGGTCTGAAGCTGGGTCTGGGAGCTCTCTTGGCCAGTTTGTTCTGTCATGGTTCGAACCAGGTGGGGTTGTTTGCGAGCTCCCAAAGTGACCCAAACTCCAGACACACACAGAGCGAGGAAACAGCGTTCAGAAGTAACAGTGTTTATTATGTACAGTGCTCCAAGATATATACAGGTAAACAGTAAATGTGCTCGACGAAACTCAGGACGGGCCTGGTGCGGGACAGGAACGGTCCTGGGGTTGTGAGAGAGAGAGAGGTTAGTGACAGTTGGAGTAACCAGCTGCGGCGTGCGGGGATCGTGCTCGCTTAACTCACGGTTTCGTGTTAGACGTCCGGGTTTGAGGAGAGATCCGAGGATACTGCCGCAGGGGTGGTGATCCAAGTTGTCGGTGTTTGTGGTGCGGGATCCGGGTCCGAGTGCTGAGTGCGCAGACGTGACTGCGACAGGGGTGACAGCAGAGCGGTGACCGGGAAGGTGTGGACCAGAGGAAGCCAGAGACAGATAGGGAGCCAGAGGGAGAGAGCTGGTCGCGTAGCACCGCAACGGAGCTCTAGTACGTTCCTGGTTTGAGCCAATCCTCACTATGAGCGGTTCGATATCCACGCTGGAGGTTGAGCTGTCGGGAGAGGAGCTCCAGTACAGCAGGCTAAACATAAGGAGAAGAAGGCAGGTTAAATACTGCGGAAAACACTCTGGTAATTTGCTCACTAGCCACTCTGTACCACGCAATGTAGTGGAACAAACTGGCGTCTGTCTCTTGTTCCTCCTCTGCTTAAGTACCCAGCTCTCCTGAGCTGGGTAACGATCCACACCTGTCATCACTGATCGTCTGCTGCCACGCCCTGCAAAACAATTAGTGCCACTCACCACCACCAGCAGCAGAGATCCTCACACTAACTGAAGATTTATTTTTACTTTGAACATTTCATTTCTAAACAACTTCATTTGTGAGAAACTGAGAGAGGTTTGTGATTGGTCAGTCGATGTCACGTGATCATTCCCTGTCTGGGAGGAAGCAGGTCTGAACATGTGATCTAAGGTAGATCACTAGGTGGTTTTTATAAAGAACACCAAACAACAAAGTGACTGAGTGTGTAACAGTCACCCAGTTTTTAACATGTCCTTTAGTTTCCTTCTGCCTAAAAGAAACATGACAGTTCTAGTTTCACACCAGCAGATGGAGACAAAGAGCATCAGCTGGTTTCAGACCAGGACACCAGCATTAACAGTGACATCACACAGTGTCGTTGTTTATGTCATCAGTCTGTTTGTTTACTCACTCCTGTTGCCCATGTGACCCCAGCCAGTGATGTAACAGTAGGAGTCCGGCGAGGGCAGCTGTCCAGGTTGAGGTAGACACACCGGTCTGACGTAGGCTGTCTCTTCCACCTGAGGACACCAACACAACTGATTAATGCTGCTGATAATCAGAACTCTGGGTCAGGACCGTCTGACCTCTGAGTCCAGCTCCACCACGCTGATGTCGTAGTCCACCACGGCTCTGTTGTAACGCGGGTGGACGATGATGGAGCGCACGCCTCGGGTCTGAGTGTGAGTGTTAGGATGGTCCAGGTTGGTCAGACCCAGCACCACCTTCCACAGCTCGGCCTTCTCCCTCCTGGTACACAAACAGGTCTCAGACCAGCGTGGACTCTACACCGCTACAGATCCTCAAACCAGTCCCATCTTACCCCTCAAAGCAGTGGGCAACCGTCAGAGCCCACCTCCGGGCGATGAGGACACAGCCGCAGACATGTCCACTCTGACCGCTCTGCAGTGAGCACTGCCAGGGCCACGCCCCCCACCGGGACACCCGGCCCCCCAGGATCCTTTTCTTCCTGTGAGGGTGGGTGTTCAGAGCTGGACGCAGACCACAGTCTGATGCAAGACAGGGTTAGAGGTGGGACATATTTACTCAGTAGCTAAACAGACCGTAGACTGACAGGAGACAGACAGGTTTACCTTCTCTGGTACAAAGAACTGAAACTCTGCGTCTGGAGTGACAGGCATGACTGTAGGACAGACACAAAGACACACAGTTACAAAAACAAAAAACTCTACAAGAACCCAGATTCATTCAACGTTTTGTGTTTCAGGTTAAAAGTTCTGAAAGGTAACGAGTTTGATCCTGTTACAGCAACATCTGGAAACAGTAATCCTTCATTTAATCCCATCTGGATTACTGTAACTCACTGTCCTCAATAACACGTCTGCAGCTGGTCCAAAACGCTGCTGCATGTCTTTTCATGTTCCTTTTAACATGAATCATAAACAGTTTATTAACATTAATAATTATGTTTCCTTTGAAGAGAGAAGAAACACCAGCGATGTCACACAACCTGGAACATCGTCTGTCCTATCTGTTTCCTTTAGACCGGGGTGTCCAACTCCAGGCCTCATGAGGACACAGTCCTACATGTTTTAGATGTTTACCTGCTTCAACACACCTGATTCAATCCTTCAGCATACCAGGAAGTCCTGCCTTTTTAGAGCTCATCATAGCACTGAAACAGCACTGGTGAAAGTTTCTAATGATATTCTCATGTCCTCAGACAGTGGACTTGTGTCTGTACTTGTCCTGTTAGATCTCAGTGCTGCGTTTGATACTATAGATCATAAGATCCTATTGAAGAGGCTTGAATATGATATTGGGATTCAGGGAACTGCATTAAACTGGTTTGAATCATATTTAACTGAAAGATTCCAGTTTGTTCATGTAAATAATGAATCTTCTTCATATACCAGAGTCAGTCATGGAGTTCCTCAGGGTTCAGTGCTTGGACCAATCCTCTTTACTATATATATGTTACCGCTTGGTAAAATTATTAGACAACATGGTATAAAATTCAATTTTTTTGCTGATGATACTCAGTTATATGAATGAATCCTATAGTCAGGGTTAGCTTGGGTTCTCCTGAGCTTTCCCTTTAGTTATGCTGCAATCAGCTGGTTCCTTAGATAGGAAATGCTTTATCAATAATTGGTTGATTTTTCTGTAAAGTGCATTGAAATGATTTTGTTCTGAACTGGAGCTTTATAAATAAATAAACTTGAAATATTACAGTCTGATTAACACCAGGGGAGACAGGTCTCACATGATCCTGGTACCTTCTCTTTTCCAGACGAGCCTGGAGGGAAGAACTGTTCCTTAGGTTCCACTCTGGATGAACATGTAACCAACGGCGACGGCCTACAACTCCAGGCTGGTCGGTTACCATGGAAACAGAGGACGGAACCCTGCAGAAGAGCTCATGTTAGAATCACCATGCCAGGTTGTGAGGTGTGTGTGACACTGATTTATATATCATCGATTCTCTTTTCTTCTTCTTTAATTAATCCATTCATCCTAATCTGATTTTTGATGAGAAGTCTTCCCCCTACAGGAGAAGATCTGGTTCTTTCAGATCCACAGATGAGGGTCAGAAAACAGACAGACCAGTAAACTGAGGGTTTATCTTTCAGCTCCTTCTTCACTACAACAGACCAAAGCAGCGTCTTCATCACTGAGGAGGAAGCTCCAGTCCATCAGATGTCTCCTGTCTATATATTGAAGCTGCTCCACTTGAGACAAAGACTCACTGCCACCCTGAAGGGGGATATTCCACCTTGTTCTAGTTGAGAACCATGTCGGACTCTCATCCCGGCTGTTTCCCATCAGGCAGTGAACCGTCTCAGAGCACACTGAAGGTCATGAATTGAAGATGCCAACACCACAACATCATCTGCAAAGAGCAGAGATGAGATTTTGAGGTTCCCAAACCAGACCCCCTTTTTACCAGAGCTGCACCTTCCGATCCTGTCCATGAAGTCCACTATCAGGACTGGAGATGGGGGGTGACCCCGGTGAAGTCCAACCTGCATAAGGAATGAGCTCCACTTGCTGCTGAGAGTCCAGATGCAGTTCTTACTTTAGTGAAACAAGGACTGTATCACCTGAAAAAGCAGGCCTTGGACCCCATACCGTACCCCCAGAGAACGTCTCAGGGGACCTGATCGTAAAACTTTTCCAGTTCCACAGGACAGACATGGACTGAAGAGTCAGACTTTGAACTTTTGGTTTTAATACAGTGTTTCTATGTTTTAGGAACTGAAATGAGCTCTGAGAGCTGCAGTCTAGTCCAAGCAGGTTTCCCTCTGTCATTAATGTTGTACATGCTAAATAAACTTGATCTGGTCTAATCTGAAACTACCTAAGCAGCTCCATGAGGGTAAAGATCTGGTCCACATTGATCCTCCTCAACCCAAAGTTCAATAATCAGTCAGATCCTCCTTCCCCAATCCCTAGAATAAACTGTGATCCTCCAATAGTCCAAGTATACTCTGTGGTCCCCCTTTTTGAAAACTGGGACCAGCACTCCAGTCAGTCCACAGATGTTGTCCTGGTTCTGATTGCAACAGTGAAGAGTAGTGTCATTATGATTGTTCAACAACATCTCAGAGCAAATCTAATCCGCCCAACTGCCTTTTTGCCAGGCAGCTACCCCCCCCATG
>SSNP01000339.1:101106-108606 GCA_006937955.1 Pachypanchax playfairii
ATCTTTTGCTTCTGACGCCTACCATCTGGTCCGCATTAAAGAGGGGGATGAAAGCAAGATGATCTTCAACACCCTGTTACGAGTACTGAGTGATGCCCTTCAGATTCACCAATGTCCCTGCTGTCTTCCAAGCTGTGGTCAACAACATCCTCCATGAAAAGATTAACGTCTTTGTCTTTGTTTATCTGGATGATATTCTCATCTACTCTAAGGACACTGAAACTCATATCCAGCATGTTCGGTCAGTACTCCATCTGCTTTAAAATTTTGTACTTTTCAAGGCTGAAAAATGTGAATTCCATCAGTGAACAGTTTCCTTTCTCTGATTCATCATCTAACCCAACCTCATCCAAATGGACCCCAGCAAAGTAGCAGCTGTGTGAAACTGGCCCCACACTCCAGACCCACAAGGATCTACTGCAGTTTCTGGGGTTTTCTAACTTTTATAAGAAATGAAGTGGAATGACCTACCAAACTCGGTCCGATCCTCAGAGTCTGCAGCTACTTTTAAGAGCAGACTTAAGACTCACCTCTTTAAAGAACACTTTCAGTCTTAATGTGGGATTAATTTATGATTTATGATAGCTGATAGGGTAGAGAAAGGACATCAATTATACACGTTCATTCTTTAAAGATCTTTTCTGTGTTATTTATGTGTGCAGGTGCTCATGCAGGCCTCGCTATCTGATTGTTTTAGTTACATGCTCTTTCTTTCCCACTGCTGTTTCCCAGAACCTCCTGTTTGTAATCCAAGGTCACTGTTAAACAGCTACAACTGGCTCCACTGATTTGGGAGTGACGATTTACTGTTATCTGTTATTTGTTATTGCTGTGTCTAATGAGAATAAAAAGACTGAGCTGGGTGAAGTGGTCAGAGTTGGTGCCAGAAGGAAGCTGACACACTCTCCCCAGCTGGGTTATTGAACCAACCTTCTTGAGTGATCGTATTTCTTATATTTTCTATAATAAAAGGTTTTAACAGAATAAGGAAAAAACCTAACAATAGCGATTTGAGAATTTATCTCTCACTAAAAAAAAAAAAAAAGTTGATACACTTGATGTATCAGCGTCGGAATTAAACTGGACTCCAAACAGTCCACCTCCTTATATTGTTTCCTTCTCTTTGATTTCTTGCTTGTATGTTCTCTCAATGTAAGTCGCTTTGGATAAAAGCGTCTGCTAAATGACAGTAGTAGTAGTAGTAGTAGTAGTAGTAGTAATAGTAGTAGTAGTAGTAGTAGTGAATCCACTACTACAGTTCTCATTCCACTCCCTGCATGGTCTTACCTCCATACATCCACTGTTTCTGGTTTGGACTGACTACTGTAATCTTGCGTACATCTGTACTGCCAAAAGACTCAACTCCCCGGTTCTGATGGAGGTCTCTTCCTGTCCTCTCAGACCCCAGTGGGTCCAGTAGAACTCATCCTCGTTCCGGTTCTGATGGAGGTTTCTTCCTGTCCTCTCAGACCCCAGTGGGTCCAGTAGAACTCATCCTGGTTCTGGTGGTAAGTTTTAACTAGCTCTGGACCTCGCTCATTTAGATCTGAATACAAGTTACCAGACGATGAGAATTTGAAATTATTATAATTAAATCAGTCAAACAAAAAATAGGAAATCTGAATTTCCTTCTATTCAGATATTAAAGACCACGATGTCCTTCTTTAGATTTCTTTTTCTTTTGATCCTGTTTTATGTTACAATTAAAATAAAAAACTAAATAGAATTAAATAACATATAAAACATTTGTCTTTATTCTGATTAGTGAAGTGTGATTAGTCGTACCACAGTTCCACTCGTCTGAGCTGTCGGAGCAGTGCTTCTTCCCGTCACACCACAGAGTCCGATGGACACACTGATGGTTGTTACAGGACAACTCGTTGTCTCTGCACACAGCTGAACAAACATTCATCCAGTAATATTTCTGTCCTCATTTATCATTTTTATTTTTACTAGTTTAAATTAATGAAAAATGGATTCTATATAATTTTAACAAAAGATTACAGCAGTGTATAAAATGAGTGCGTCTCACAGCAGTTTGCTTCGTCCACCAGCAGGGGGCAGTCTGGGAATCCGTCACAGATCATACTGGATTTAATACAGACTTTACTGCCGGGACACTCCCACAGACCGCGCTCAGAACACCCTGACAGACAGGAAACTCAGCAGGTTAACTTTCAGGATTAAACACCGCAGACAGACAGGATCATTAGACCGGTCGTCTCACCACAGTTGTCCTCGTCGCTGTGGTCATCACAGTCCGTGTGTCCGTCACAGCGTTTGGTCGCCAGGACGCAGCGACCTGACTGACACCTGAAGTGACTGGGGGAGCACTCTGTTACCATGTCAGCATTAACATTAGAGGGTTAGGACACAGACAGTCATCATCAGTCAAAACTAATGGACAGTCAGTACCGTGGACTCCGTCCTCAGGCAGCAGGCAGGTGGAGTTTCCTCCGTCCTCTGGAAACTGGCTGCAGTCCGAGTCCTCGGGCCACTGCAGGCCCACGATGCCCAAAACCGACTCACACTTCTCCTTCGCATTACGACACAGTGACCTGCAGGGCGGGACCCTCTGCAGAGTGACCGGGTCACACTTCGGAACCAGCAGTGTGCAGGCGTAGAACATGAGGTACTGGTAGCAGCCGGTCTGAACCAGTGCGGGGAACAGCGAGGACTCCCAAGACACAGAGCTCTCTCTCTGGGACAGGTGACCCAGGTAGTTGGGGTAACTGGTCAGATTGTAGGGCAGGTTCATGCACAGCTCCAGGGTGATGGGCTCACAGCGAGCTGAAACCCAGAGAGCAGAGTCAGAACCAGAATCCACCACCAGGGGAGACATTCTACTGACAAGTAGACAAGAAAATTCTGAAGGTTCTGATGGTGTGAACATGAAACTAACAGGTAAAAACTCCAGTTAATGATGCGGGTCTGATGTGGGTCTGATGTGAGTCTGATGCGGGTCTGATGTGGGTCTGATGTGAGTCTGATGTGGGTCTGATGTGGGTCTGATGTGAGTCTGATGCGGGTCTGATGTGGGTCTGATGTGGGTCTGATGTGGGTCTGATGTGGGTCTGATGTGGGTCTGATGTGGGTCTGATGTGAGTCTGATGTGGGTCTGATGCGGGTCTGATGTGGGTCTGATGTGGGTCTGATGTGGGTCTGATGCGGGTCTAATGTGGGTCTGATGCGGGTCTGATGTGGGTCTGATGCGGGTCTTATGTGGGTCTGATGTGGGTCTGATGTGGGTCTGATGTGAGTCTGATGTGGGTCTGATGCGGGTCTGATGTGGGTCTGATGTGAGTCTGATGTGAGTCTGATGTGGGTCTGATGCGGGTCTGATGTGGGTCTGATGTGAGTCTGATGTGGGTCTGATGTGGGTCTGATGCGGGTCTAATGTGAGTCTGATGTGGGTCTGATGTGGGTCTGATGTGAGTCTGATGTGGGTCTGATGTGGGTCTGATGTGGGTCTGATGTGGGTCTGATGTGGGTCTGATGTGGGTCTGATGTGGGTCTGATGTGGGTCTGATGCGGGTCTGATGTGGGTCTGATGTGAGTCTGATGTGGGTCTGATGTGGGTCTGATGTGGGTCTGATGTGGGTCTGATGTGAGTCTGATGTGGGTCTGATGTGGGTCTGATGTGAGTCTGATGTGGGTCTGATGTGGGTCTGATGTGGGTCTGATGCGGGTCTAATGTGAGTCTGATGTGGGTCTGATGTGGGTCTGATGTGAGTCTGATGTGGGTCTGATGCGGGTCTGATGTGGGTCTGATGTGAGTCTGATGTGGGTCTGATGCGGGTCTGATGTGGGTCTGATGTGAGTCTGATGTGGGTCTGATGTGGGGGGTCTGATGTGGGTCTGATGTGGGTCTGATGTGAGTCTGATGTGGGTCTGATGCGGGTCTGATGTGGGTCTGATGTGGGTCTGATGTGGGTCTGATGCGGGTCTAATGTGGGTCTGATGCGGGTCTAATGTGGGTCTGATGTGGGTCTGATGTGGGTCTGATGTGGGTCTGATGCGGGTCTGATGTGGGTCTGATGTGAGTCTGATGTGGGTCTGATGTGGGTCTGATGTGGGTCTGATGCGGGTCTGATGTGGGTCTGATGTGAGTCTGATGTGAGTCTGATGTGGGTCTGATGCGGGTCTGATGTGGGTCTGATGTGGGTCTGATGTGGGTCTGATGCGGGTCTGATGTGGGTCTGATGTGAGTCTGATGTGGGTCTGATGTGGGTCTGATGTGAGTCTGATGTGGGTCTGATGTGGGTCTGTTGTGGGTCTGATGTGGGTCTGATGTGAGTCTGATGTGGGTCTGATGGGGGTCTGATTGGGTCTGATGTGGGTCTGATGTGGGTCTGATGCGGGTCTAATGTGGGTCTGATGTGGGTCTGATGTGAGTCTGATGTGGGTCTGATGTGGGTCTGATGTGGGTCTGATGTGAGTCTGATGTGAGTCTGATGTGGGTCTGATGCGGGTCTGATGTGGGTCTGATGCGGGTCTGATGTGGGTCTGATGTGAGTCTGATGTGGGTCTGATGTGGGTCTGATGTGAGTCTGATGTGGGTCTGATGTGGGTCTGATGTGGGTCTGATGTGAGTCTGATGTGGGTCTGATGTGGGTCTGATGCGGGTCTGATGTGGGTCTGATGCGGGTCTGATGTGGGTCTGATGTGAGTCTGATGTGGGTCTGATGTGGGTCTGATGTGAGTCTGATGCGGGTCTGATGTGAGTCTGATGTGGGTCTGATGTGGGTCTGATGTGGGTCTGATGTGGGTCTGATGTGAGTCTGATGTGGGTCTGATGCGAGTCTGATGTGGGTCTGATGCGGGTCTGATGTGGGTCTGATGCGGGTCTGATGTGGGTCTGATGTGGGTCTGATGTGGGTCTGATGTGGGTCTGATGTGGGTCTGATGCGGGTCTGATGTGGGTCTGATGTGGGTCTGATGTGGGTCTGATGTGGGTCTGATGTGGGTCTGATGTGGGTCTGATGTGGGTCTGATGTGAGTCTGATGCGGGTCTGATGTGGGTCTGATGTGAGTCTGATGTGGGTCTGATGTGGGTCTGATGCGGGTCTGATGTGGGTCTGATGCGGGTCTAATGTGGGTCTGATGCGGGTCTAATGTGGGTCTGATGTGAGTCTGATGTGGGTCTGATGTGGGTCTGATGTGGGTCTGATGTGGGTCTGATGTGAGTCTGATGTGAGTCTGATGTGGGTCTGATGGGTCTGATGTGGGTCTGGGGTCTGATGTGGGTCTGATGTGAGTCTGATGTGGGTCTGATGTGGGATGCGGGTCTGATGTGAGTCTGATGTGGGTCTGATGTGGGTCTGATGTGAGTCTGATGTGGGTCTGATGTGGGTCTGATGTGAGTCTGATGTGGGTCTGATGCGGGTCTGATGCGGGTCTGATGTGGGTCTGATGTGGGTCTGATGTGGGTCTGATGCGGGTCTAATGTGGGTCTGATGTGGGTCTGATGTGGGTCTGATTTAAGTCTGATGTGAGTCTGATGTGGGTCTGATTGGGTCTGATGTGGGTCTGATGTGAGTCTGATGTGGGTCTGATGTGGGTCTGACACGGATGACCTGAAGTCCGTGACAGACTTGGTATAATCTATCTGATTTTCAAGTCATCTGCTCGGTGTTGACCGACTCACAGCAGTTGTTGTTTCTGGGATTGCAGGTGGCGCCGCCCCGCCCACAGACAGACTGACACGTAGGGGACATGCAGCTGGGCTGACTGGAATTACACCCCCCAGGACCTGGAAAAGACACATGAAGGACCATCGAGTGAGACTGATCCCTCTGTCAGGTCAGGTTAAGTATAGAAAACTGCTGGAATGAGGAATGACACGTCTTCAGTCATGTGCCCAATTGTACCAAGTCCCCCATCCTACCAAGTCCCCAATAAAAATGAGTTCCCACTGCTATCAAGTCCACAACATTACCAAGTCCTCAATCAAACCAAATCATTAATTAAACAATTATCTCTAAATTTAATTGAAAACAGAGACAGCAGACATGTTTAGAGTATTTGGAGGACTTGGTGAAAGTCACACTAACAGATTGGGAAACACCTGCAGGTGATCCAACAAGGTTTTGTTGAGGTGTCCCACCCAGTCCAAATGGTACCAGGACCAGGTAACGCCCCCCCCCCAGACACCCGGGCATGAAAGTAGCTGCCCTAGCTGATACAGAATGGAGGATGCAGGTACTCTGGTACACCACTGTCCCTCAGCCACAGATTAGACATCACACAGCCCAGATCAGTCCAAGCCCCCAATCTCAAGTTCATGATACAACAGCACATAACTTAGCAACAGGTCTTTAATGGTCAAAGTAAACCAGAGAGGAGACACGAGTATCTGAAGTAAAAGCTGAGACTAAAGTAACACCAAGTTCTTGACAGACAATTTAGAAACTGTAGCAAGTGGATGAGGCTTTGTACTGTCTTCAGGACATGAGTTGAAGTAGTCTCCTGTATCACCGCTCAGAAAGACGTGGTTGGACACTGTCTGCAGTGAAACCAGATAAAAAGGATTCTAGGAATCCAGAGCAGCTGGAACATACTGTATGGTCATCTGGAGCTGCTCTGCAACTCAACTAAAACAAGTCAAGGAGATGAAGATGTGTGAAGCAGACTGTCTCACTCTGCTCCAGGCTGCAGTGCTCTTCATCACTCCCGTCTTTACAGTCGTCCTCTCCGTCACAGCGAAAGGCAGAAGGGATACACTGACCATTCCTGCACTCCAGCAGACCCTGGCTCCTGCAGGCTGAAAACAGAAAAACATAATCTGGAAGGACTTTCAGCTCTGGGTCAGCTTTCACACTCAGAGCTGGATATCTCCAGGTTTTTATCCTGTCCTGTCCTGATGTGTTTGACAGACAGGTTGTCTGTTTTAGTTAGTCTTAGGGTTAGTTATAGATCAGTAATGTTTAAGGTTGGGAAAGGGTTTGGGTTAGGTATAAAGCCTATTACTAAAAACAATGGAAGTCAATGGAGTGTGTGTGTTTGCTGTTATGGTGGGTCAGGTTATTTATGAATAACATATTGGGTTGAAGGCTTGTGGGAGCTAATGGGTACTGGCAGGCCAAGCGTAAACATCTGATGTTGGAGGAGTTCAACAAGGCCATGAAAGAGGGCTATCAGTCAGCCTAATAGACAGTCTAACTAACTCTATATTTAAGGAGGAGGACCAGAGGGTTTGCTTCAACTATAGAGGGATCACTCCTCAGCTTCTCCTGGAAAGTCTATTACAGCAGTGTTTCCCAACCCTGGTCCTCAAGGCACACTGTCCTGCATGTTTTAGATGTTTCCCTGTTCCAACACAGCTGAGTTAAATGAGCAAATTACAAGACAAGTTGTTTGGTAATTTGCTCATTTAACTCAGCTGTGTTGGAGCAGGGAAACACCTAAAACATGCAGGACAGTGTGCCTTGAGGACCAGGGTTGGGAAACACTGGATTACAGGGTGAATCTGACCAGAACATCAGATTCAGGAGGAGCAGT
>SSNP01000339.1:116400-128087 GCA_006937955.1 Pachypanchax playfairii
CCCCCCACACACACACACCCCCCACGCACGAGGTACAGTCAGATGATCAACAAAAAATCAAGATTTCAATAAAACTGCTACAGAAGTCCATTAATTATTCTGATAAAAGTTTGGTCTGAAAGCAGTCTGTGTTGGTGTTCTTGTTTTTCCACCCTACCGAGGACCAGTTCTGAGATATTTACTATTCTTCTGGGGACCGACAGTACTTGTAGGACCGAAGCCCAGTGGGGGACTCCTCCCCTTTTTAGGGTTAGGGGTTTGGCTTTAGAGGCATCCCATAAGGATAGCAAAACTAACCTGTGTGTGTGTGTCTGTAAGAGTGTCTGTGTGTGTGTGTGGGGGGGTGTTGTATGAGACTGTGTAAAGGTAGATGAACATATGAGTCAGAATAAAGGCGTGGCTTCCCACAGAACAAAGTTATCTGTTACCTGTTTCAGTCAGTTGATAGTTAAATACTATTTTCAACCACTAGGTGTCAGTAAGTTCCTTTGTTGTTGTTTTCAACTCCGTATCAGACATGTGATCATGATAACAGGTCTAGACGGGTGTGGATGTAGAACCAGAACCAGCAGGTTTCTTACCACAGCTGAGTTCGTCGCTCAGATCTCCACAGTCATCGTAACCGTCACACACCAGAACCGGAGACAGACAGCGACCCGTGTTACACCGAAACTCTCCCTCTGAACACACTGTACACACACAAAGGTCACATGATCTCTTCTTCTCTCTAGTTTTTCATGTCTGGTTGTAGTACTTCAGCTTGTTTTACATCTTTCTATTATTATTTCACATAAATTTAATCTGTGATTTGGTTCCTGGTGGCTGGTTGGAGCGCGAGGTCTGGGGTTTGAACTGTTCCTGTTGCCTTTAGTCTTTTGTCTGGTGGTCTTTATTCTGTCCTCTTTCAGTCGTCATGACGACTCTTAAAGCTACAACACAGAGAAGAATCTGCAGCTGTAAAGTCAGAAAGAGGAAACACTTTTCTTCTTCTTGAGATTCTTTAACATAGATTCAGTTTCCTGGACCACCACACAGAGTTCTCAGACAATCTATCACCTGAAAACTCATCACTATGACAACAAACCCTCTCTGCTCACTATTTAAATAGACAACAAAGGTTTGTGTATGTGTGTGTGTGTGTGTGTGTGTGTGTGTGTGTGTGTGTGTGTGTGTGTGTGTGTGTGTGTGTGTGTGTGTGTGCGCGCACGCTGACCGCAGTATGTTTCATCACTCCAGTCGTCACAGTCATTGTAGCCGTTACACACCAGTTTCTGAGGGACACAAATACCTGTTGCACACAGGAAATGGTCCTTCCCACCACAGACAGCTGCTGACCAATCAGAGAGGAGACAGTGATGATGTCATTGTTACATGTGAGAAGTTGAACAGCAGACGTGTGTTTGTACTTACATGGTTTTCCTTTGATCTGACGGGGACTAAAACATGATGATGAAGATGATGAAGGTGTAAATAGACCAGATGTAACATTAACTGAACTGAACTGAGAACAGCGCAGGAAGTCAGGCCACGATGCATTAAACATCTGGAGGACGGGCTCACAGCCCTCTCTCGCCGCCTCGCAGAACGATGCACAGGGCAGCACCAGCCTCCTGCAACACACACACAAGCTTATGTCTGTGTGTGTGTGTGTGTGTACTATCTTTCTGGGGTCCGAGGGTTCTTGTGGGGACCGAAGCCTGGTCCCCATGAGGGGGACTCCCCTTTTTAGGGTTAGGGGTTAGGTTTATAGGTATGGTGTGAATAGAGTTTTAGTTAGTCTTAGGGTTAGTTATAGATCAGTAATGGTTAAGGTTAGTAAAAGGGTTTGGGTTAGGTATAAATCTAGTTACTAAAATCAATGGAAGTCAATGGACGGTCCCCATAAGGATACCAAAACACACTTGTGTGTGTGTGTGTGTATTTTATCTGTGTGTGTGTGTGTGTGTGTGTGTGTGTGTGTGTGTGTGTATTACCTGTCCTCAGCCTCTACACACTCAGGTAGTGCCAGTGAACAGCCAAACAGCATGATGTGTCTGTAGCAGGACAGTCTGTTCAGGTAACTGAAGAACCTGTCAGACAAAGATGAGGGTTTAAACTCTTCAGAAACCAGTACAGCTGCTCGTCTGTCATGAAGATTCCAGATGTTGTTCTGGAACAGGAGCAAGTAGAACCTCCAGATGTTAAACCAGGTAAAGCAGGTGATCTCTCCAGCAGCTTTCACTTCATCACTGCTAACAGCTGGATAAACATCAGGGTAACCTCCTGATGAACTTCCTGTCCTACAGGAACTGGTCTACCCCAGAAGCTGGTCAACAGATCTGAACTTCTGAGTTTGTCGTTACCTTAGCAACATGTCGACCTCTGAACTCTTCACCACGGCCATGGAGGAGGACAGCCATGTATGATTATAGGGCAACATGTGACACTGAGACTCAACGATCAGCTGACAGTGACCTGCAGAACCACAGAGTAAAGACCTGTTAGTGCTGGTTCTGGTTTAGGTCCAGGTCCATGTACAAAAACTGAATAAATCAACTTTGATCATTTGGAGCACAAAATCAAATTCAAGTTCAACTAACTGAAAATCATGACTTTAGCCAACAGGAAGTTGTGCATCAAAACCCTGAACCAGGACCTGAGTGGACTGCAGGACAAGTTGTCTTCTCTTTGAGAATCACCTGGGTGGAGCTTTAATCCTGCTTATACATGTTTATCATCAACACAAACAGGAACAGGGACCTTGTGAGGACCTTGTGTCTGGTACTGCAGCTGGATCCAGGTGCTCTGGACCCTGTTCCCTCTGACACAGGTGATAAAATCCCTTTAAGACTTAAGAAAATAAAAGTCTACTGATGATTCAACCTTCCAAAAAATCCCTTCTGTAACTGGAGGTTAAACATGCAACCAATCAGATCGCAGAACAGTCTGATGCCCATTAGTATTCACCTCAAATTCCCATTAATACAGAGACACTGAAGGACAGCGGAGGACCAGAGAGACAAGAGACAAGGGGAATGTTAAACGAATGATTTATTAGAAACACTGTTCATCAATAACCTGCTCTAACAAACCACTCTCTGCTCTTAAACCTGGTTCCAATCTGAACATCAAAGTCTTCACAGTCCACTGACGTCCCATAAGCCAGTAGTCCTCCCTCTGACACGAGCTCATACACAGAAAAACAGCAGATCAGGATTCAGCTCAGAGTCCCAGTCTGTCTCAGACACTCACATCAGATCATCAGCGAGGCTTTAATAGGATTTCAGGTCGGCAGGAAAGGACAAACAACAAAAACACAGACAGACGATGGCGGCAGCAGGAAGGGCAGCGGCACTCGAGGATTCTGGGATTTGGTGTTTTCAACAGCTATATAGTCCTGCTCAAGAGCTGCATTTAAACTCCTCCCTTTTCAAAATAAAAGCACTTAATTAATTTTCTCACCTCCACCATGCTGTAGTTACCTGCGTCAGCTGCTAAAGTAGTGCCACTTGTTGACCAGGTTGTCACAGAGACCAACCAATCAGGAAGCTTAGTGTAGGGCAGAGTAGGTGGGGCCTGAGATGAAGAAGCTGGAGGTGCAGCAGTTCTGAAGGCCCGTGAGCTCTGACTGTGGTATGAAGTCTCTCCAACATGGTTTTCCAGAAAGGAAGTGACATTTTCCACCTCTGATAAAGAAGAGTGTCTGTTTGTACTGTTGCTATGGTAACCATGGTTGTTGTTGGTGATGGGCTTTGGGCTGGGGACGGGGTTGAAGTCCAGGATGTCGCTGCCAAATATACCTGAGGAGAACAATGTATGTAATAAACTATGTGCGCAGACTGTCTGTGTGATTAAAACCAGGTAAACAGACATACAGGTGAAGTTAAGTCCCCTCCCCCAACCCCCACCACCAGACGGCAGATTGATGCTGCAACAGAAACAAACCTGTTTAAGAATGAAAGAACGCAGAACCAGCTGGGCGAGGGAACAGCTGTTAGTGAACAGCCAGCAGTGATCAGCCATCAGTGAACAGCCGTCAGTGAAACAGCCGTCAGTGAACAGCCGTCAGTGAAAAAGCCGTCAGTGAACAGCAATCAGTGAACAGCCGTCAGTGAAAAAGCCGTCAGTGAACAGCCGTCAGTGAACAGCCGTCAGTGAAAAAGCCGTCAGTGAACAGCCGTCAGTGAACAGCCGTCAGTGAACAGCCGTCAGTGAACAGCCGTCAGTAAATAGCCATCTGTTATAAGCCGTCAGTAAACAGCCGTCAGTGAACAGCCGTCAGTGAAAAAGCCGTCAGTGAATAGCCGACAGTGAATAGCATTCTGTTATAAGCCGTCAGTAAACAGCCGACAGTGAATAGCCGACAGTGAATAGCCGACAGTGAACAGCCGACAGTGAATAGCCGACAGTGAATAGCCGACAGGGAACAGCCGTCAGTAAATAGCCATCTGTTATAAGCCGTCAGTAAACAGCCGTCAGTGAACAGCAATCAGTGAACAGCCGTCAGTGAAAAAGCCGTCAGTGAACAGCCGTCAGTAAATAGCCATCTGTTATAAGCCGTCAGTAAACAGCCGTCAGTGAACAGCCGACAGTGAATAGCCGACAGTGAATAGCCGACAGTGAATAGCCATCTGTTAACAGCCGTCAGTAAACAGCCGTCAGTAAACAGCCGTCAGTGAACAGCCGTCAGTGAACAGCCGTCAGTAAACAGCCGTCAGTGAACAGCCGTCAGTAAATAGCCATCTGTTATAAGCCGTCAGTAAACAGCCGTCAGTGAACAGCCGTCAGTGAACAGCCGACAGTGAATAGCCGACAGTGAATAGCCGACAGTGAATAGCCGTCAGTAAATAGCCATCTGTTATAAGCCGTCAGTAAACAGCCGTCAGTGAACAGCCGACAGTGAATAGCCGACAGTGAATAGCCGTCAGTGAAAAGCCATCTGTTAACAGCCGTCAGTGAACAGCCGTCAGTGAATAGCCGTCTGTTAACAGCCGTCAGTAAACAGCCGTCAGTAAACAGCCGTCAGTGAAAAAGCCATCAGTGAAAAAGCCGTCAGTGAACAGCCGTCAGTGAACAGCTGTCAGTGAACAGCCGACAGTGAACAGCCGTCAGTGAACAGCCGTCAGTGAACAGCAATCAGTGAACAGCCGTCAGTGAAAAAGCCGTCAGTGAACAGCCGTCAGTGAACAGATGTCAGTGAACAGCCGTCAGTGAACAGCCGTCAGTGAACAGCCGTCAGTGAACAGCCGTCAGTGAACAGCCGTCAGTAAATAGCCATCTGTTATAAGCCGTCAGTAAACAGCCGTCATTGAAAAAGCCGTCAGTGATCAGCCATCAGTGAACAGCCGTCCGTGAACAGCTGTCAGTGAATAGCCGACAGTGAATAGCCGACAGTGAATAGCCGACAGTGAACAGCCGACAGTGAATAGCCGACAGTGAATAGCCGACAGTGAACAGCCGACAGTGAATAGCCGACAGTGAATAGCCGACAGTGAATAGCCGTCAGTGAACAGCCGTCAGTGAACAGCCGTCAGTAAATAGCCATCTGTTATAAGCCGTCAGTAAACAGCCGTCAGTGAACAGCAATCAGTGAACAGCCGACAGTGAATAGCCGACAGTGAATAGCCGACAGTGAATAGCCGTCAGTAAATAGCCATCTGTTATAAGCCGTCAGTAAACAGCCGTCAGTGAACAGCAATCAGTGAACAGCCGTCAGTGAAAAAGCCGTCAGTGAACAGCCGTCAGTGAACAGCTGTCAGTGAACAGCCGTCAGTGAACAGCCGTCAGTGAACAGCCGTCAGTGAACAGCAGTCAGTAAATAGCCATCTGTTATAAGCCGTCAGTAAACAGCCGTCAGTGAACAGCCGACAGTGAATAGCCGACAGTGAACAGCCGACAGTGAACAGCCTACAGTGAATAGCCGACAGTGAATAGCCGACAGTGAATAGCCGACAGTGAACAGCCGACAGTGAATAGCCGACAGTGAATAGCCGACAGTGAACAGCCGTCAGTGAACAGCTGTCAGTGAACAGCCGTCAGTGAACAGCCGTCAGTGAACAGCCGTCAGTGAACAGCCGTCAGTGAACAGCCGACAGTGAATAGCCGACAGTGAATAGCCGACAGTGAATAGCCGTCAGTAAATAGCCATCTGTTATAAGCCGTCAGTAAACACCCGTCAGTGAACAGCCGACAGTGAATAGCCGACAGTGAATAGCCGTCAGTGAAAAGCCATCTGTTAACAGCCGTCAGTGAACAGCCGTCAGTGAATAGCCATCTGTTAACAGCCGTCAGTAAACAGCCGTCAGTAAACAGCCGTCAGTGAACAGCCGTCAGTGAACAGCCGTCAGTGAACAGCCGTCAGTGAACAGCCGTCAGTAAATAGCCATCTGTTATAAGCCGTCAGTAAACAGCCGTCAGTGAACAGCAATCAGTGAACAGCCATCAGTGAAAAAGCCGTCAGTGAACAGCCGTCAGTGAACAGCTGTCAGTGAACAGCCGTCAGTGAACAGCCGTCAGTGAACAGCCGTCAGTGAAAAAGCCGTCAGTGAACAGCCGTCAGTGAACAGCCGTCAGTGAACAGCCGTCAGTGAACAGCCGTCAGTGAACAGCCGTCAGTGAAAAGCCGTCAGTGAATAGCCGACAGTGAATAGCATTCTGTTATAAGCCGTCAGTAAACAGCCGACAGTGAATAGCCGTCAGTGAATAGCCGTCTGTTAACAGCCGTCAGTAAACAGCCGTCAGTAAACAGCCGTCAGTGAACAGCCGTCAGTGAACAGCCGTCAGTAAACAGCCGTCAGTGAACAGCCGTCAGTAAATAGCCATCTGTTATAAGCCGTCAGTAAACAGCCGTCAGTGAACAGCAATCAGTGAACAGCCGTCAGTGAAAAAGCCGCCAGTGAACAGCCGTCAGTGAACAGCTGTCAGTGAACAGCCGTCAGTGAACAGCCGTCAGTGAACAGCCGTCAGTAAATAGCCATCTGTTATAAGCCGTCAGTAAACAGCCGTCAGTGAACAGCCGACAGTGAATAGCCGACAGTGAACAGCCGACAGTGAACAGCCGTCATTGAAAAAGCCGTCAGTGATCAGCCATCAGTGAACAGCCGTCCGTGAACAGCTGTCAGTGAACAGCCGACAGTGAATAGCCGACAGTGAATAGCCGTCAGTGAATAGCCGTCTGTTAACAGCCGTCAGTAAATAGCCATCTGTTATAAGCCGTCAGTAAACAGCCGTCAGTGAACAGCCGACAGTGAATAGCCGACAGTGAATAGCCGACAGTGAATAGCCGTCAGTGAATAGCCGTCTGTTAACAGCCGTCAGTAAACAGCCGTCAGTAAACAGCCGTCAGTGAACAGCCGTCAGTGAACAGCCGTCAGTAAACAGCCGTCAGTGAACAGCCGTCAGTGAAAAAGCCGTCAGTGAACAGCCGTCAGTGAATAGCCGTCAGTAAATAGCCATCTGTTATAAGCCGTCAGTAAACAGCCGTCAGTGAACAGCCGACAGTGAATAGCCGACAGTGAACAGCCGACAGTGAACAGCCGACAGTGAATAGCCGACAGTGAATAGCCGACAGTGAATAGCCGACAGTGAACAGCCGACAGTGAACAGCCGACAGTGAATAGCCGACAGTGAATAGCCGACAGTGAATAGCCGCCAGGGAATAGCCGTCTGTTAACAGCCGTCAGTAAACAGCCGTCAGTGAACAGCCGTCAGTGAACAGCCGTCAGTGAACAGCCGTCAGTAAATAGCCATCTGTTATAAGCCGTCAGTAAACAGCCGTCAGTGAACAGCCGTCAGTGAATAGCCGACAGTGAATAGCATTCTGTTATAAGCCGTCAGTAAACAGCCGACAGTGAATAGCCGTCAGTGAATAGCCGTCAGTGAACAGCCGACAGTGAATAGCCGTCAGTGAATAGCCATCTGTTAACAGCCGTCAGTGAACAGCCGTCAGTGAACAGCCGTCAGTGAACAGCCGTCAGTAAATAGCCATCTGTTATAAGCCGTCAGTAAACAGCCGTCAGTGAACAGCAATCAGTGAACAGCCGTCAGTGAAAAAGCCGTCAGTGAACAGCCGTCAGTGAACAGCTGTCAGTGAACAGCCGTCAGTGAACAGCCGTCAGTGAACAGCCGTCAGTGAACAGCCGTCAGTGAACAGCCGTCAGTAAATAGCCATCTGTTATAAGCCGTCAGTAAACAGCCGTCATTGAAAAAGCCGTCAGTGATCAGCCATCAGTGAACAGCCGTCCGTGAACAGCTGTCAGTGAACAGCCGACAGTGAATAGCCGACAGTGAATAGCCGACAGTGAACAGCCGACAGTGAATAGCCGACAGTGAAGAGCCGACAGTGAATAGCCGACAGTGAACAGCCGTCAGTGAAACAGCCGTCAGTGAACAGCCGTCAGTGAACAGCCGTCAGTGAACAGCCGTCAGTGAACAGCCGTCAGTAAATAGCCATCTGTTATAAGCCGTCAGTAAACAGCCGTCAGTGAACAGCCGACAGTGAATAGCCGACAGTGAATAGCCGACAGTGAATAGCCGACAGTGAACAGCCGACAGTGAATAGCCGACAGTGAATAGCCGACAGTGAACAGCCGACAGTGAACGGCCGTCAGTGAACAGCCGTCAGTGAACAGCTGTCAGTGAACAGCCGTCAGTGAACAGCCGTCAGTGAACAGCCATCAGTGAACAGCCGTCAGTGAACAGCCGTCAGTAAATAGCCATCTGTTATAAGCCGTCAGTAAACAGCCGGCAGTGAACAGCCGACAGTAAACAGCCGACAGTGAATAGCCGACAGTGAATAGCCGACAGTGAATAGCCGTCAGTGAATAGCCATCTGTTAACAGCCGTCAGTGAACAGCCGTCAGTGAATAGCCGTCTGTTAACAGCCGTCAGTAAACAGCCGTCAGTAAACAGCCGTCAGTAAACAGCCGTCAGTGAAAAAGCCGTCAGTGAACAGCCGTCAGTGAACAGCTGTCAGTGAACAGCCGTCAGTGAAAAAGCCGTCAGTGAACAGCCGTCAGTGAACAGCCGTCAGTGAAAAGCCGTCAGGGAAAAAGCCGTCAGTGAACAGCCGTCAGTGAACAGCCGTCAGTGAACAGCCGTCAGTGAACAGCCGTCAGTAAATAGCCATCTGTTATAAGCCGTCAGTAAACAGCCGTCAGTGAACAGCAATCAGTGAACAGCCGTCAGTGAAAAAGCCGTCAGTGATCAGCCGTCAGTGAACAGCCGTCAGTGAACAGCTGTCAGTGAACAGCCGTCAGTGAAAAAGCCGTCAGTGAACAGCCGTCAGTGAACAGCTGTCAGTGAACAGCCGTCAGTGAAAAAGCCGTCAGTGAACAGCCGTCAGTAAATAGCCATCTGTTATAAGCCGTCAGTAAACAGCCGTCATTGAAAAAGCCGTCAGTGAATAGCCGACAGTGAATAGCATTCTGTTATAAGCCGTCAGTAAACAGCCGTCATTGAAAAAGCCGTCAGTGATCAGCCATCAGTGAACAGCCGTCCGTGAACAGCTGTCAGTGAACAGCCGTCAGTGAACAGCTGTCAGTGAACAGCCGTCAGTGAACAGCCGTCAGTGAACAGCCGTCAGTGAACAGCCGTCAGTAAATAGCCATCTGTTATAAGCCGTCAGTAAACAGCCGTCAGTGAACAGCCGACAGTGAATAGCCGACAGTGAATAGCCGACAGTGAATAGCCGTCAGTGAATAGCCATCTGTTAACAGCCGTCAGTAAACAGCCGTCAGTAAACAGCCGTCAGTGAACAGCCGTCAGTAAATAGCCATCTGTTATAAGCCGTCAGTAAACAGCCGTCAGTGAACAGCCGACAGTGAACAGCCGTCAGTAAACAGCCGTCAGTAAACAGCCGACAGTGAAGAGCCGACAGTGAATAGCCATCTGTTAACAGCCGTCAGTGAACAGCCGTCAGTGAATAGCCGTCTGTTAACAGCCGTCAGTAAACAGCCGTCAGTGAACAGCTGTCAGTAATCTGGCCTTGTGCTGCAAGACGGATTCTCGCGAGATTTGGAGTTTTCAAAACCCACGGAAATCTGTCTTGTACTGCTCCATTTACAACTGTCTATTTCGGTCAAAAAAATGTTTGCACCAATCATGTTATCAAAGACAGACACTTGCTGGCTCGTCCTCCAATCAGATGTCCCTCCCTTTTATAAACGGTTTCAAACAGAGCAGTTCCAGATCTATGTGTCCCGGAATCGAGAAGAGGTGGGGCTACACGTAGATCTGGCAGAGCCAGGTTATCAGAGAACAGCCCTCAGTGAACAGTTTGATTCCATTTTATACAATCAAACATGAATTTAAATGTTAAAGTTAAAAAAAAAACAACTGGATGGAAAAAGAAGTCCAGCTGTCTATTTGTAAAAACTTTGTGGAGTGTGGTCCAGGACTACCCACACAAACACTCAACATGAATTACAGTTGTTTTTGTATGAACCCCCTACGTGTGCTGAATCTGACATCATTGTCCACAGGTGTACCTCAAGGCTGTGTGCTCGAACTCCTACACCTCACAGTGAAAACACCTCATGGTCTCATCCTGGATCACTCCTACCAGTAATAAACAGTCATACATACAGGGTGTGGAGCTCGGGTGTTTGGTGGAGGTCTGTGTTCTCCTAAAGGACTTTTCTAGGTTCAGTCTGTTATCTGACGTTTTATTTGGTACCAACACTGAAACTGAAATCATCATAATCCAATATGAGACACAAATATCAGAGTGGCTATTGGAACAAACATGTGTATGACTTATGAATTTAACTGTGTTGAACATGTGTAACATCCCAGAATCTGAAGGAAGAATGAAGGAATGAAGAGAAGGAAACAAGAAGGAAAAGGAGACAAACAAGGACTCTACAGACCATTGAGTGTTTAATAGAGACAGAATTCAAAGTGTTTCATAATGAGTTGGTGTGATGAGATAGGCAGGAAAACAGCTGCTGAGCAGGAGGAAGGAACTCACACAAGAACACCACGAGTAACAGAACATCAAAGAAAAAAATCTGGAGGACGAGAAGGTGTGAAACATGAGATGAAAGAAAAACAAATGAGTGAAGGAAAAAAGGATGAGTCAGCAGGAGTGGAGGAAGATCAAAAACCATGAGAAAGAAGCTGGAAGAGAGGAGAGGCTGAAGGAGGTGAGGACGAGTAGAGAGAGAGAGAGACAGAGAGAGAGGTGGCTGAAGGAGGTGAGGACGAGTAGAGAGAGAGAGAGACAGAGAGAGGAGAGGCTGAAGGAGGTGAGGACGAGTCGAGAGAGAGAGAGAGAGACAGAGAGAGAGGTGGCTGAAGGAGGTGAGGACGAGTAGAGAGAGAGAGAGACAGAGAGAGAGGTGGCTGAAGGAGGTGAGGACGAGTAGAGAGAGAGAGAGACAGAGAGAGAGGTGGCTGAAGGAGGTGAGGACGAGTAGAGAGAGAGAGAGAGGAGGCTGAAGGAGGTGAGGACGAGACGAGAGAGAGAGAGAGAGAGAGAGACAGAGAGAGAGAGAGGAGGCTGAAGGAGGTGAGGACGAGTCGAGAGAGAGAGAGAGAGACAGAGAGAGAGGTGGCTGAAGGAGGTGAGGACGAGTAGAGAGAGAGAGAGACAGAGAGAGAGGAGGCTGAAGGAGGTGAGGACGAGACGAGAGAGAGAGAGAGAGAGAGAGACAGAGAGAGAGAGAGGAGGCTGAAGGAGGTGAGGACGAGTCGAGAGAGAGAGAGAG
>SSNP01000339.1:128937-145699 GCA_006937955.1 Pachypanchax playfairii
GGCTGAAGGAGGTGAGGACGAGTAGAGAGAGAGAGAGACAGAGAGAGGAGAGGCTGAAGGAGGTGAGGACGAGTAGAGAGAGAGAGAGACAGAGAGAGAGGTGGCTGAAGGAGGTGAGGACGAGTAGAGAGAGAGAGAGACAGAGAGAGGAGAGGCTGAAGGAGGTGAGGACGAGTCGAGAGAGAGAGAGAGAGAGAGAGAGAGAGGTGGCGGAAGGGGGGGAGGACGAGGAGAGAGAGAGAGAGAGAGAGAGAGAGAGAGAGAGAGGGGGGTGAAGGAGGGGAGAGGAGGAGAGAGAGAGAGAGAGAGAGAGAGAGAGAGAGAGGAGGCTGAAGGAGGTGAGGACGAGACGAGAGAGAGAGAGAGAGAGAGAGAGAGGAGGCTGAAGGAGGTGAGGACGAGTAGAGAGAGAGAGAGACAGAGAGAGGAGAGGCTGAAGGAGGTGAGGACGAGTCGAGAGAGAGAGAGAGAGACAGAGAGAGAGGTGGCTGAAGGAGGTGAGGACGAGTAGAGAGAGAGAGAGACAGAGAGAGAGGTGGCTGAAGGAGGTGAGGACGAGTAGAGAGAGAGAGAGAGAGAGAGAGGAGGCTGAAGGAGGTGAGGACGAGACGAGAGAGAGAGAGAGAGAGAGAGAGAGGAGGCTGAAGGAGGTGAGGACGAGACGAGAGAGAGAGAGAGAGAGAGACAGAGAGAGAGAGACAGAAGGAGGTGAGGAGAGAGAGAGAGAGAGAGAGAGAGAGAGAGAGGAGGCTGAAGGAGGTGAGGACGAGACGAGAGAGAGAGAGAGAGAGAGAGAGAGGTGGCTGAAGGAGGTGAGGAGGAGTAGAGAGAGAGAGAGACAGAGAGAGAGGTGGCTGAAGGAGGTGAGGACGAGTAGAGAGAGAGAGAGACAGAGAGAGGAGAGGCTGAAGGAGGTGAGGACGAGTAGAGAGAGAGAGAGACAGAGAGAGGAGAGGCTGAAGGAGGTGAGGACGAGTAGAGAGAGAGAGAGAGAGAGAGAGAGAGGGAGGAGGAGAGAGAGAGAGAGAGAGGAGGCTGAAGGAGGTGAGGACGAGACGGAGAGAGAGAGAGAGAGAGAGAGACAGAGAGAGAGAGAGGAGGCTGAAGGAGGTGAGGACGAGGGGGAGAGAGAGAGAGAGACAGAGAGAGAGGGGGCGGAAGGAGGTGAGGACGAGGAGAGAGAGAGAGAGACAGAGAGAGAGGTGGCTGAAGGAGGTGAGGACGAGTAGAGAGAGAGAGAGAGAGAGAGAGAGAGAGAGAGAGAGAGGAGGCTGAAGGAGGTGAGGACGAGACGAGAGAGAGAGAGAGAGAGAGAGAGACAGAGAGAGAGAGAGGAGGCTGAAGGAGGTGAGGACGAGACGAGAGAGAGAGAGAGAGGAGGCTGAAGGAGGTGAGGACGAGACGAGAGAGAGAGAGAGAGAGGAGGCTAAAGGAGGTGGTGAAAGAGATTAAACACTAAAGACACTTTACTATCTGCATCTGACATTCCTTCAGTCTAAAGGTCTCAACCTGTTCCTGATTGGCTGAGGGACTCCCTGCTGTCATGGTGACCAGATAAAGCACAAACACACACACACACAGTGTAATTAACATGGCATGTGTGTCCTCCTACATGCTGTTCACCATCAGTTCTTCTACTCCTCTTTATCAAAACAACCAAGGAGGAAAAGAAGCAAGAATAGAAGGATGAAAGATAGCGACAGGATGAAGTAAGATAGGGGTGGATGTCAGAACATCAAGTCAAGTTTATTTATAGAACACTTTAAAGAGGCCATTTCACAAAGATCTCATGACTTTGTGGTTATTTCTTAAGTATTAACCAGTAATATGAAACATTTTATATCTAAAAAACGTCAGGAAACACTGATTAACAGACCTTTCAATCTATCTGGGTCAAAATTCAGCTAGTTTGGGCAGGCTCTCGGGCTGTAACTCATTAATATTCATTATGTGAATTTGCTGGACTCAGATTGGCTAACAAACTAGCCTATGAGAACAAGGTATACTGTTTCCTGTCCCGCTGCGCATGGCAACATCAGACGTTCTCTCTTCCTGTTTGCTACTTCTTATGCTAACAGCTTTTAGCCAGCAGCATGCTAGGTGTGGTTTCAACTGCGGGAGCTGATGAATACTAACGAACAAAGGAGTTGTGATGAAACAAATACAAACCACTGGAAATGGTGGAACCCACAACTAAGGAAAAAAATTAACAACCCCCGTATGAAAGTTATGTAAGAATGAGTGTGTGTGCATACATATGTGTGTGTGTGGGGGGGGGGTGAGTGATGTGTGTGTTTTTTGTGTGTCCGTGTATACCTGTGAGGGCCAGCACGAGCAGCAGCCCCCCCAACAGGCTCACTGTGGGAATCAGGATGAAGAGGACAAGTCGAAGCTGATTGGTGGATCCCAGTTTGTGAGGACACGCCCCCTTGTTCATTATGGCCTGGGGTCCTCGAGCTGGAGTCTGCAAGGGGCAGAGGGAGACCAGCTGAGACTTAAGACATGGCAGGACCCCCCCCCCCACACACACACACAAAGAAATACTCCTCAACACACACATTTTTTATAGAGGGAAGAAGGGGGGGGGGTGGGGGGGGCTGACCTCTCAGAGTTTCCATTGAACTAAAGTTATTCTGACACCTAAACTCTATAAAGGGTGTCTAATAGTCCTGTCTACATTTCTGAGTCTTGTTTTTGGTATTTTAGCACATTTTAATAAAACTATTCCTTTTCTACCAAAAACCATTAGTGGAGCGCCCTCTTCAGGTTAAAATGTTACAATGTACTTGAATTTGAATCAGGCATTGCTATTGGCTGAGACCTTATTTCCTCTATACGTGATGTCATCATTCTGCTGCTTACCTTTTATCATTTTCAACCAGGAAATCGTCTCCGCTTTTATGTGTACATCCACCAGCAGCCATGTTTGTTTTAATTTACCTGCCAATCATACCTGAACACCCGCCCCAAAGCCCCATGCTAACACATGATTGGTCCAAACCACCAGTGGCGTCAGACGATTTATTTGGAGCAGAACAAGATGGATTTTAGTGGGTTTAGAGACTCCAGATCTCACGAAAATCCATCTTGCAGCAGAAGTTTACTAAAACACTGCCCATGAGAATAGCAACTAAACAAAATGATATTAAAGTGATTCTAGAGAACATTTCCAATATCAAAGGATCCAGTATGTCAATAAAATAAATATAGCAATATTATTTTTTGTGTGTAAAACACATGATGAGTTCAGCATGAACCAGGTGTTTTTACCTTTAATTTGTAAAAACATTGAAGAACCAGACTGTATGACATTCATCTGGTTCCTGAGGGAACATTTAACCTCTAACAGGACGGACTGAGACATCAGCCTGACTCAGGCTGCCTGAGGAACAAAATGTTTCATCTGGATTCAGATGTTAAAGTTAAAAACTCGACTGATAATGTAACCAGATGTTTAACTGAACATGACCTGATGCTTTGAGTCTGAGCTGGAAGGAAACATCAATAAAGAGAAACTAAATGAACTACTGCATGAAAACAAAGAGCAGCTTTCTGAGTGTATCTGATGAGTTTATTCAGGTTTTAAATAGAAAATAAAAACTATTAAAAATCCACTGATTTCAGCTGTCAGGGGAAAATTCAACCGTAAATAAATCAATATAAAAGATTCATAAAACTAAGCATCAAATGTTGAGAGCTCTGAAGAAACTGGAAACAATCTGAAGATTTCAAAATAAAAGCCAGACGAACAGCAGAAGCTTTTATTTGTGCGTTTTTCTGAACATTTGTTTTAAACATAAAATCTAAGATTTATTTCAGACAAACTCAACTGAGAGTCAGAGACTCGGAGGACAGAGACAGTGAGACAACGAGGACAGAGACAGGGAGAAACAAGAGGACAGCCGCCGGACACAGACTCACCGCCGCTCCGCTGAAGGTGACACCGGGGAAGGTCTCACTCCGCGCGGACAACATGAGCTGCTACAGCCGCCGAGCACCGGAACGTCCGTGTGCTGTCAGCGAGCCGCTCCGAGGACAACCCGAGCACGAGCCCAGAAAGCTCCGCCCCCTGACCAACACACGTGAGGACGCGCGCACACGCACACATACACAACAGCCCCGTGCCTCAGTCACATGACCCAAAACACATGGTTCAAATTTAAACTCCTTACAGAGAGAAAACATTCCTCCTGATGTCTGATTGGACAGAGGACAGGACTGAGGAGAGGACAGGGGACAGGACTTAGGAGAGGACAGGGGATAGGACTGAGGAGAGGACAGGACTAAAGAGAGGACAGGGGACAGAGCTGAGGAGAGGACAGAGGACAGGACTGAGGAGAGGACAGGGGACAGGACTGAAGAGAGGACAGGGGACAGAGCTGAGGAGAGGACAGAACTGAAGAGAGGACAGGGGACAGGACTAAAGAGAGGACAGGACAGAGGAGAGGACAGGGGACAGAGCTGAGGAGAGGACAGAACTGAGAGGAGAGGGGACAGGACTAAAGAGAGGACAGGACTGAGGAGAGGACAGGGGACAGGACTAAAGAGAGGACAGAACTGAAGAGAGGACAGGGGACAGGACTAAAGAGAGGACAGGACAGAGGAGAGGACAGGGGACAGAGCTGAGGAGAGGACAGAACTGAGAGGACAGGGGACAGGACTAAAGAGAGGACAGGACTGAGGAGAGGACAGGGGACAGGACTAAAGAGAGGACAGAACTGAAGAGAGGACAGGGGACAGGACTAAAGAGAGGACAGGACAGAGGAGAGGACAGGGGACAGAGCTGAGGAGAGGACAGAACTGAGAGGACAGGGGACAGGACTAAAGAGAGGACAGGACTGAGGAGAGGACAGGGGACAGGACTAAAGAGAGGACAGAACTGAAGAGAGGACAGGGGACAGGACTAAAGAGAGGACAGGACAGAGGAGAGGACAGGGGACAGAGCTGAGGAGAGGACAGAACTGAGAGGACAGGGGACAGGACTAAAGAGAGGACAGGACTGAGGAGAGGACAGGGGACAGGACTAAAGAGAGGACAGAACTGAAGAGAGGACAGGGGACAGGACTAAAGAGAGGACAGGACAGAGGAGAGGACAGGGGACAGAGCTGAGGAGAGGACAGAACTGAGAGGACAGGGGACAGGACTAAAGAGAGGACAGGACTGAGGAGAGGACAGGGGACAGGGCTGAGGAGAAGATAGAAGACAGAAAATAACCTCTTAGGATAAAAATTTATTTTTTCATCTCACTTATTGTTTTATTTTGGCGGGGGTTGGATTTCAACATAAACACCATGTTTGAACATATGGTGGTCTAGAAGTGGACCTAGTACCAGAACACTTTGGGTCAAAGGGTCATCAGACCCGAGACCACATGTGTTAGACACTCAGAGCTGGCAGGGTTGTGGATCAGGTAGCAGTAGAGGATCCTGGACCGACCTGGTAAACCTGAACCAGTAGTGAGAGTGAACTGGGACCACTTGGCAGAGACCTTTAACTCACACCTCCAGGAGTTTGTCCTGCATTTCAGAGCAGTTGGAGACATGGAATCCATATGGACTCCCAGGAGGAACTACAACCAAAAAGTCTCTGGTACCTGTTGTGGCGGCAACCTGGAATTCTATTAGTGGACACCAGAGGAGATGGAAGTCTTTGAGGCGTGGACGTCTCAGAAGACTCCAGAAACAGCTGACAGGTACCATGTAAATAGAAGGACAGCAGGTTCTGTGGTTGAGGAATCTAAAACCTGAGCAGAGACACTGTGGAGGACTTCTGCAAACCGTTGGTGGACTCAGAAAGGAAAAGCTGAGCCCGTCCCAGGTTGAGTTTAGTTTGGATGGGGACCTGGACTGGGGACATCACTGGATGGTGAAAGGAGGACTTTAAGGACTAAGTTCCTAAACCAAGTCACTACTGTGGAGGCAGCCTGAGGACATGGAGGGACTCCCGTCCCATCACCTTGTCCTAGATGACCAGCTTCTTCTAAGTCCCATGGACACTTGGAGTGACAGACTGAGTTGGTGGTCCCACCTTTCAAACAGGAGACCAGAGAGTTCTAAATCCTAAATCCTGTTCAGGTCATTTACTTTAAGATCTGGTTAAACTGTTTCCTGTCCACTGTGGACCTGTTGGGTCACCAGATCCAAATGAAACATCCCTCAGATGTTTTTCAACTGATCGTTTGATTCAGTAACATTTAATCAAACACACACAGAAACATTCGTTTTATTTTCAAAATAAAATCAAACAGAAAATCTGATTCACATCCAAAATATTTTATTTCAAACAAATCCAGCCGGGTCGTCAAAGAACCCCGACGCATCCGAAACGTCTCATTTCACAAATCAAAACATTTCAAACTGATTTTATCAAACGCGTTTCAGAAAACATAAAAGATACAGAAAGTCCAGAACATCAGAACCGATCAGCTGACAGAACACACAACACCTAACATCTGGTTTTATCTGAACATCTGGTGTTAACAAAACATCTGGATTTATCTGAACATCTGGTGTTAACAAAACATCTGGTGTTAACAAAACATCTGGATTTATCTGAACATCTGGTTTTATCTGAACATCTGGGTTTAACAGAACATCTGGTGTTAACAAAACATCTGGATTTATCTGAACATCTGGTTTTATCTGAACATCTGGTGTTAACAAAACATCTGGATTTATCTGAACATCTGGTTTTATCTGAACATCTGGTGTTAACAAAACATCTGGATTTATCTGAACATCTGGATTTATCTGAACATCTGGTTTTATCTGAACATCTGGTGTTAACAAAACATCTGGTTTTATCTGAACATCTGGTTTTATCTGAACATCTGGGTTTAACAGAACATCTGGTTTTATCAGAACATCTGGATGTATCTGAACATCTGGTATTATCTGAACATCTGGTTTTATCTGAACATCTGGGTTTAACAGAACATCTGGTTTTATCAGAACATCTGGATGTATCTGAACATCTGGTTTTATCTGAATTTTATTGATTTATTTCTCTTCTTCTCTTAGAAACCTGCTGACTGATGAATTATTTGGAGATTTTGTCCCATAAAGACTCTTTAAATGATCCAAAACTTACAGAAACAGATCAGCAGAACACACGTGTTCCCTCAGGTCACTGTCAGCAGGTAGTAGGTAGCAGCTGACAGTAGAGCTCCGCCCAGTGGGAGGAGGATGAAGGCTGCACACCTCCTCCACCTCCTCATCCTCCCCTGTTCATCATCCACCTCCTCCCGCCTCCTCCTCTTGTTCCTGCGCCCTCCTCGTTGCTGCCGCTTCTCAAAGGCCTCCAGCTCCTCCTGAACACACACACACCCAGGTTAAACACACACACCTGGAGGTTTAACACAGAGACATGAATCTTTCATTCTAAAGGAAGTGTCTGCAGACAGACCTGAAGCTTCTTCTGCTCTTCTTCCTGTGCTGCTCTTTGCTCCGCCTCCTTCAGCTGAACACAAAAATCAGTTAGACTGGCAGTCCAGATGTGGATCATTGGGTGTACAGATGTGTGTTTACCTGGGTGACCTTCCTCTGCTGGTCCCTGCAGACACTGTCACATGGAACATCACACTGAGTCGACTGAGAGCACAACACTTCCTACAGGAGACAACAACAACAACATGATTAATCATGTGCAAGTAGACACACACACAGAGGGTCTACATACAGGCTCAGTTCTCTGTAGTTCATCTGTCCAGCTGAGTCTGAAAACACCTGATGATCCACAAACTTCCTGTCAGTCCAGTCAAACTTACAGATAAATCTGTACTATGAATCTACAGGATTTAGTAGAGATGAAGCAAGTGTGTACAGCGATAAATAAAAGAGAACTGAGAACAGACTCCTGAGGGACACCACAGCGATAAATAAAAGAGAACTGAGAACAGACTCCTGAGGGACACCACAGCGATAAATAAAAGAGAACTGAGAACAGACTCCTGCAGGCCAGGTGTCAGACTCCTGGCCTGCAGGAGTCTGACACCTGGTCATGTTATCTGTGTCCTCACCTTCTTGATCCTTTTGCAGGGACACCTGAGCTTCACCTTCTGCTGACACTTCTCCTCACACACACCTGGATGACACGTCTGTTTACAGCGATGACCACAGCTCAGCTACACAAACACACACACAGAATAAAGATGTCCAACAGTTAGATCTCTGGTTCCTCCAAAGAAAAACAAAGAGACAAAACAAAACCTGCTCACTGTCTCAAAACTGTTCTGTCTGACCAGTCATCATTTGCTGGAGGACTAACGATGCAGGTGGACAGGTCAACATGTAAGACTTCCTTCACTCCAACAAGGAATGAAGGATGTCCTGGAAGACTGAGGACTAACACAAACTGTGTGACATGTTTTTCTCCAGGTGGGACAGCATCAGGTATTGATTACTGATCAGGACGGGAGGACAGATCTTCAGCCTGCACTAACAGGAAGTGTGTACCTCTTTAGGACACTGGTTGTTGCAGGAGCCTAGCTGCACTTTCATCTGCTGATCAGCTGAAGACAACTTCCTGCAGAGACAACAATCAATTGATCAGTCTTCATTTTATCTGAAGTGTTACTGATTTACTGGAGAAATTTAGTAATCTTTGAAAAACTGTGTGTGTGCATGCGCACGCATACTCACATGCACTCCACGTAGAGCATGCTCATCCTGCAGTGGCAGCGTTGGCGGATCATCTGACTGCAGGGGGGACATTCACCAGCGTGACAGGGGCGGGGACAGGTGTGAGGGCAGCCAGGAGGGCGGGGCTTACTGCAGCTCTCCTCACATACCTCACACTGCAGAGACAGAATTCTGATTGGCTGATCTGAAGATAACTGAGTTTTATATTTCAGGATTATTTGAGTTAGAAGATGTTTCTTCTTATTTAAATTCATCCATCCATCCATCCATCCACCCATCCTTCACCTTGTTGCCGAGGGTAACCAGGTGACACTCCCTAGTGCAGCTGTGGTTCCCACATGTCAGTGGTTGTCCACAGGGCCGTTTGCAGGAGAAGCGACCTTGCCGATGACACGGTACTGGGCTGACCTACAGAATCAGAACAGGTTGGAGTGTTTGGTGAACAGGACTGGAGCGGTGTGCTGAATAAAAGGATTTAAATAAGAAAGGCAGAGCTTATGAACAGACAGATGAGGTCAAACGATAAACTAATGATGGCTGACATTTGGAGTGAGGGAACCAGCTAGAAAAGAAAACAAAGAGGAGGAGTAGGAATGATGAAAAGATAGAGGAAACAGGAAGTGATCAATCTGATAGAGAAGGATATGAAAAATGAGTCAGAATGATCCAGGCCCTGTTCTGTTTGGATTTAATTGAGACAACAGAAGGTGAAAACTGAGGGAGGACGGTTCTGGTTCTTACCTCGTGTTCTCCAAAACAGGCTCTAAAAAACAAACAGATAGAGTCCGAGTTTGAACTTTACATGTAGAGATGATTTATGTATTTAAAGTAACCAGAACTGCAAAACAATTTGTTTAGATTCTAGAATAGCTCTACACATGGTAGAAGCTCTGTGATGTTACGAGCAGTTTTTAATCTTTGAGCATCATGTTTTACTGAGACATGGCTAAAGGAGCATATCCCAGACTCCTGTGTGTTTCTGTCTGGCTTTCAGACAATACGAGCAGACAGAGATTTGAAGAGGACCAGCAAAAGAAAAGGAGGTGGGATTTCTGTCCTTTTTAACAAAGGATGGTGTCATCCTGGACATGCTGTTGTGCAATATCGTCTCTGCTGTCCAGATACTCAACTCTTGGCTGTAGATTTTCATCTATATTATCAGGGATGCATACAGGTCCTTTACACGACCTGCTCTTGGTAAGTCAGATCATAATCTAGTCTTTCTCTGCTCAGTGTATAAACCCACTGTCCAGAGGCAACCTGTGATCTAGAGAACTGTAAGGAGGAGGTCACAGGAAACTGACAAAACTCTTTGAGGATGGTCAAGGCTCAATACTATGATGGGAACAAGCTGGAGAACAAGCTCCAGTAAAACAATATAAGAGATGTGTGGTCAGGGATGAAAAAGATCACAGATTTTAAGCAGAAGGAGGATCACTTAGATGGAAGTCTGGATAAAGCCAATGAACTGATCATGTTCTTCAACAGGTTCAGTTTAGAAACAAGTCCAACATCTTCCCCTCAAATGGACCCCCCACCCTCCCTTCATCGACAGTCTAATTCAGGAGAAGGTACAAGTTCTAAGGAAAACATCCTGCCTTGTTCCAGAACCAAAGACATCTCATCTATCAGTCCTTAATGACTACAGGCCTGTTGTCCTAACATCCCACATCATGAAAGTTTGAGAAGCAGATCTGAAGAAGCTGAGAGAAACCCACTCAAAGGAAACATCTGGAGTGATACTGAACAGCAACAGAGTCTACACATACACAGACCTACACACTCACCAGTCTGAGTATCTTCTGTATCACATCTGTATCACAACATTGTTTAGAAACTTTTAAACAGATCTGAGGCACATGACTTCTTACAGCCTGTTCTAACTCTGGAACTGATTTATCCTAGTCTTCTGGAGTAGACTGCACCAGCTGGTTCTAACTCCTATGTCAGACTGGAGTTAGACCAGAGTGCACCAACTCAGACTAGGACCAGTCACAGCTACGCCTGATTGTATCCTGCATGTTCACCAGGACACGAGTATTGCTCTGCTTGTTGCCTAGCAACGCATTGGCCCAAAGCACAGCAAAGATCGAAGGGGGAGGCATTTTTCTTCAGAAAAAGGGGAGGGTTAGGGTTAGGGTAATACTTTACTGGGTAGTTTAATTACAGAGTTTAGAACTTCTAAAGAAACACCTGTGTGAAACAACAGACAGAGTGGAACCTGAATATCTCAGTGTTTAACCAAATAGAACTTTGATTTAAATCTACTCAGACATTCAGGAGGTGATTCCTGAGATCTTTATTCTGACCCAGCTTCAGTGACCCAGCTATGATGGAATGAACAGATGTGGATGTGCAGAATGTTTCTGGTTCAGTTGGACTTACGTTGGTATTGGTACTTGGCACGGTGGACATGGCAGAGCTTTCTTCACAAACGCTGGTTCTGAGGGCTGCTCCCATGGACCTGCCAGCTGAATCTGCACACACACAGATTAGAAGGTGCTGATGACAGATCCCAGCACCTGTCAGCCTGAGAACAGAATGTGTTTCAAGCCGGACTGTTTTCCATGTGACACAGTCTGTGTGTTCCTGAGGGGATAATGAGGGTGTACTTACTTCATGAACAGCTCTGTGTGTGTTCTGTTAGCATGTCTGACTTTAGTCCAGAACCTGACACTGAACAGTGTTAGTGTTGACCACAGTATTTGGTAGGATTAGAGCTTCTGGACCTGTGGTGTTCCTCAGGGTTCTATCTTTGCACTTCTTTAATCTCCATTTGCTCCCTTTCATTTTCTACCATTTATTCTTATTTATGAAGCAATAGTTCATAATAAAAATCATCTCAGGATACTTTACAGAAATGGAGGGACTGTTCTGAGAAAACCTGGTACATCTGTCATTTTATTACTGATGATGGTTGCCAACCGATTCCATTGATCACAGGGTGTAGATGACATTAACTCATGGATGGTTCAAAATGTTCTGAGCTCACTAAAAAAACTCAGGTTGTACCTGACACTTCCAAACCCTGTCTGGATTCACTGCAGTTAAACCCAGAAAAATGTTTGTTCTGATCATCCTGGTTCTGGTTTTGCTGTTCCGGATGGAGAACTGTGTTGAAATGAATATCCAACTCAATCAGAAGGTTCTTTAAATAGAAACATTTCAGTAATGGGATTATCAGACTCAAAAAACACAGAAGACCTCTTTGGTTTAAAATCAAACAGCGTAAACTGTTCAGACTGACCTGTTGGGACCTGATTAGTACCAGGTCATGGCAGGACTGAGGACAGGTGTGGCTGCAGCTGGGCAGTGGTAGAAGGCAAGTCTGTCTGCAAGGGGGGCAGGGACCAGGGTGGCACCGGTGAGGTTCTCTGGTCAGGTGGTGGCAAGAGGGGGGAGACCTGAGGAGACAGTGACAAAGAATTACCCAACGGTTCTGTTCTCCCAACAGAACCGTGATGTGACCATATGGTCCATAAGATACACTGAACCCTGCAGGTAAACCTTTCTCAAGTCACATCCATGAGCGTCCACCATCAAAGAGTACACTCACCTGTCTGCATGTTTACCTGTGCGTGTGCAGGTTTACCTGGGCGTGTGCAGGTTTACCTGGGCGTGTGCAGGTTTACCTGGGCGTGTGCAGGTTTACCTGGGCCTGTGCAGGTTTACCTGGGCGTGTGCAGGTTTACCTGGGCGTGTGCAGGTTTACCTGGGCCTGTGCAGGTTTACCTGTGCGTGTGCAGGTTTACCTGTGCGTGTGCAGGTTTACCTGGGCGTGTGCAGGTTTACCTGTGCGTGTGCAGGTTTACCTGGGCGTGTGCAGGTTTACCTGGGCCTGTGCAGGTTTACCTGGGCCTGTGCAGGTTTACCTGTGCGTGTGCAGGTTTACCTGGGCGTGTGCAGGTTTACCTGCAGGGCTCTGTGCAGCGAGGTGGTTTAGTGTTCCTCTCACGGCCACATGGAACAGCCAGAACGGTGGATCTGCAGGTACAGCTCACCTCCACCACCTCCGGACAGGGATAACAGCTACCTGAAGAACAGGTGAGATGTGCAGAAGATCAGTTTCATTCACAAAGATCAAACATTCCTCTGTGTGTTAAAAACAACTGAGTCTTCATGTGATCCAGAAGGAACTTGGCTTCTTTGTCTTGTATGAACTGGTTCTGATCCATTTGCTCTGCAGTTTAAATCATGTTAGAACTTGTGTTCTCCTGGTTTCATGTCCATGAGCAGTGTTTCCACTCCTAAAACCTTGTGTCCTTGTGTTTTTATTCTTCTATGTTTGAGCTGTTAGAACTTTTAAAGAAGCCATTTCATACAAATTTCAGGACTTTGTGGTTATTTCTTAAGTATTAACCAGTAATATGAAACATTTTATATCTAAAAAATGTCAGGAAACACTGATTAACAAATCTTTCAATCTATCTGCGTTAAAATTCGGGTGGTTCCAGCTCGTTCCGTCAGGCCTTGAGCAGCAGCTCGTTCATATTCATTATTCGAATTTGCTGGACTCTGATTGGCTAACAAACTAGCCTATGAGAGCAAGGTATACTGTTTCCTGCCCCGCTGCACATGGTAACATCAGACGTTCTCCCTTCCTGTTTGCTACGTCTTATGCTAACAGCTTTTAGCCAGCAGCATGCTAGGTGTTATGCTAACAGCTTTTAGCCAGCAGCATGCTAGGTGTGGTTTCAACTGCAGGAGCTGATGAATGCAAACGAACAAAGGAGTTGTGATGAAACAGATACAGGCCGTTAGAACTCAGGAGAACTCGGGTTTTATCACCACCTGCGTAGTTTGAGAGATTAAAACTGAAAGAGAAGTTGTTGACCTGTTTTAACACCCACTATGAAGGTAAGAACACCTGTGGAGCTAAAATATTCAACAGAAACCTCAGAAAAACTGTTTTTAATGGAAGGGACTCTTTAATATTCTGTGTTCTGTCAGTGAACACCACTGCACCCATTAAAATGTCCCACATCATGTGATCAGCTGATAAGACACAAATTCCAGCTGACCCGTCACAGCTACTGCTGATTAAAACACCAAGCTGCTTCTCTTCTCTCATACCAACCAACCTCATGTCCTCCTTCACTACATCCACTCATTCCTTACACAGTCTCTCCTTCCTTACAGTCCAACTTGGACAGATCATCCCTTCCTCATCCCCAACATGTCCATTGAAGTCTTCTCCAATCAGCACTCTCTCACCTCTGGAGATACTCTGCATCACTTCATCTAACTCACATCCTACCTGTGGGACACGCCCACTGACATCATGAGACACCTTCAGGTTCCAGCTTTAGACTCGTCCCTCTCTCTGAGACTCTTTTCACCTCCAGAACATTCTGAACAAACTCTTTCCAGATAATTCCTGCTCCATTCCTCTTCCTATCAACACCATGATAGAACAGATTCAATCCTTCTCCTAGACTCCTGGTCTTGATACCTGTCCATCTGGTCTCATAGTATGTCCACCTTCCTCCTCTGCATCATGTCTTCAGTTCTTCCTGTCATAGTCTCTACATTCTAGTCCCGACTCTCAGTCTGAGACTCTTGACTTTCCTTTTGTCTCTCTGTCTATGAACACACACACCTTCTTCCACCCAGTAGTCCAGTTTCCATCAGGATCCTGCAGGTTAACAGACCTGGTGGTCTTTGTTAACCCGGACCTGGACTGATCCGGTATGGAGATCAGACACGTGACTTGTAAGATTTACATCATGTCCTTCCTGACACAAACCATCTGCATTTATCAGGGACCAGCGTGAGGAGGACGCTGTCTTCTTCCTCTCTTAGGCTGCATTAACAAACACAAACTCTGCTGGAGGGAATTAATGACGGTCAACATTTTGCTACACAATCAGCTGTGTGTGTGTTGTTCAGTGTTATCAGCTGGATAGAATATCAGCAGAAACACTCACACTTTAGGACGTGCAGGGGGACAAATATTTCATGAATTTGACCTTTGAACTTCCAGCTATGGCTCAGTTAAGAAGTCCTAACCCATCTGACACACATGAACGTTTTAAATCCTGGTAGATGTTCTCAGGCAAAATATAACAGTAAATAACATTCAGCTTCACCTGACGCAGGTGACGCATGCACGAACACACACACACACACTTGGTTACCTTGGTGACAGACAGAGGGACATTTATGGTTCCGACATCCCAGCATTCGCCCACAGATCTGATCACAGTGCGGGCAGTTACCCGGGCAGCACTGAAACAAAATGAGAGATCAACTACAACCTGTTATCAAATAAACATTAACAGCTCATTAACAGCCAACACCTCTCCTAGAACCGCCACCTTATCATGGTGGAGTGGTCTGAGTGCCTGAATAATCCCAGAAGTCACATTGTCAGGGGGTTTGTGCCTCTGGTACCGTGTCAAACAGGTCATAAGTGACACGTAAGACAAAGAGTGTTTCAGAAACTCCCTATGAAAAAGCCATTAACAAGGACCATGACATCACCTGGTATGGTGCAGCCGGGGCCCCACCCTGGAGCCAGACCAGGGGCCTTTGCCCATGGAGCTCAACCCAAATGGACGACGTGGGCCCGCCCTCCTGTGGACTCACCACCTGCAGAGGGAGGATGCCTGATAGCTTGTTCCCTGCACACAGCTTCTGGCTTGTGCACAATGTTGAAAGGTACTTGTTAGTCATAATCGGGTTCACCTCCATGCACAGCTTGGGCTCTGGAATTTGACTCCTCAAGATTGGACACTCCATTTTTCTGGCGTTGCCCGTGGGGAGAGGCAGCAAGATGTATGGGCTTGCTCATAGCCCCCCAGCTCAGCTGCCATGTGTTGGAGCTGGTGAACGAGAGGGTCACGTCCCTACCCCTCCGGATAAAGGATAGGTCTCTCTGTGGCCTACAGACCTAATGACAGAGCAGAGTGCCCAGCCTTCTTGAGGTCCCTGGGAGGAGTACTAGACGGTGCTCCAATTGGGGACTCCATTGTTCTACTAACAGACTTCAAAGCCCATGTGGGTATTGATGACAAGACCTGGAGAGGGGTGATCAGGGAAAATGGTCTCCCTAATCTGAACTAGGGATGTCCGGGTCAAGTTTTTTCGCTCTCGAGTCCGAGTCATTTGATTTTGAGTATCTGCCGATACTGAGTCCCAATCCAATCTATAATACAGATAAAAAAGAATAAAATGGAGCAAATAAACAGATCCAGAATGTTCTTTATTTTGTATTTAATTAACCCTATTTTAATATTTAGCTGCAGGGACAGCAAGCAGTCCTGGGACGACAGCCGGTTGCAGCCACTCCAGCACGTCCTGGGGTTTCCCCTGAGCTTCCTCCCGATGGGGAGTTAGGAAGTTGTTACTTGTGTGTAAAAACAAACATGAAAAGAGCACATTTCTGTGCTATGAGCACGCAAACAGTCCGAAAGCACATAAACCATTATTAAATAAAACATCAATGATATGCAATTAAATAAGCAGATCAGAACAGCAGGCACTGAAGAAACAGTAACATGAACATGGGCTGTCTTCTGTATGCAGTTCATGATCACCTCCACTCCATGAACCAGTTAAAGATAATACAGGGATTTAATATGAATATAAACTAACACCGGAATTCATGCTAACAGGGCTAGCGAAGCTAGTGGAGCTAACGTGGCAACATTCTCAACACAACATCCACCAAGTCAATTAAAAAAGTTTACCTTGAAGAAAATGTACACCTCAAGGCTTTTATAAGTCCTCATCTTCTCCACTATTGTGTAGACTACAGGACTGTTGATAAGATATCCACATTCACATACATTGTGGTTGTCAAGGAAACGCGTCATCTCTTTAAATGGCGGCTGTGGGTTGCGAGGGAAAGTGTCCCTGATACTGACGTCACACGAAAAGGTGTATAGATGCGTTAAAAACTAATGAGAATACATATACGTACAGTGGGGCAAAAAAGTATTTAGTCAGCCACCAATTGTGTAAGTTCTCCCACTTAAAAAGATCAGAGAGGCCTGTAATTTTCATCATAGGTATACCTCAACTATGAGAGACAAAATGAGGAAAAAAAATCCAGAAAATCACATTGTCTGATTTTTAAAGAATTTATTTGCAAATTATGGTGGAAAATAAGTATTTGGTCA
>SSNP01000339.1:165389-184097 GCA_006937955.1 Pachypanchax playfairii
CCGTGAGGCAGACACCTTGTGTAGTTTTAAGACTTAAAACTTTCCTTTTTACACAATCCTATAGTCAGGGTTAGCTTGGGTTCTCCTGGTCCATCCCTTTAGTTATGCTGCTATAGGTTTAGACTGCTGGAGGACATACTGTCCACATGTCTTCACTCTGCTGTCTCTCTTTACTGTGGCTGCCTCTGAGGAGGATGTATCTCACATAAACAAGGGATGAAATATTCCCACTAGAGTCATCAAATTGTTATTGCTTTGATTGTTACTGCTGCCATTAACTGTTTCTCTGTTTATCTTTCTATAGACATGACGACTGGCCCAAATCCATCAGTGTTTGTCTCTTTCCTGTCAGCTCAGACCCCAGTCGGCCATCCTGAGCCGGGTTCTGGTTCTGGTTCTGCTAGAGGTTTCTTCCTGTTAAAAGGGAGTCGTTCCTTTCCACTGTCACCAATCATCCTGCTCAGGATGGAGGATTGTGCTGAAATAACAATTCAGCCCAATCAGCTGGTTCCTTAGATAGAAAATGTTTATTATTAATTGGTTGATTTTTCTGTGAAGTGCCTTGAAATGACTTTGTCATGAACTGGAACTTTATAAATAAATAAACTTGAAACTTAATTTATGATAGCGATTTGGGAGTTTATCTTTACAAAAAAAAAATTGATACACTTGATGTATCAGCGTCGGAATTAAACTGGACTCCAAACAGTCCGCCTCCTTATATTGTTTCCTTCTCTTTGATTTCTTGCTTGTATGTTCTCTCAATGTAAGTCGCTTTGGATAAAAGCGTCTGCTAAATGACAGTAGTAGTAGTAGTAGTAGTAGTAGTAGTAGTAGTAGTAGTAGTAGTAGCAGTAGCAGTAGCAGTAGTAGTAGTAGTAGTAGTAGTAGTAGTAGTAGTAGTAGTAGTAGTACTAGTAGTAGTAGTAGTAGTATTACACCTTCCAATGCACTTTCATGTCGAATTCTCACAATTTATGATGGATGTATTTGTTAATTTACAAATAATTATATTTAATATGTTCTTAGAAATATTTTATCTGCAGAAAAACATCAGATTCATTTTATACTAATTAGTTTCAGAAACTGTGAATAAGCGAAAGTAGTGAACTGTTTGTGTGAGCAGCGTTCACTCACAGGCTCACGATCATCACTAACATCAAGGTCTTTATTGGACCTGGAGAACTACAGGGTCCCAGGTCCACTTCCAGGAGCTATCTGGTCCCTGTTTAACCAAAGCGTCTGGACTCTCAGCAGTAAGTCAAGCTTGTTCCACACTGAACCAGCTGGAGCATGTCCAGATGCTCTTGGTGGGTTACAGTTCTGCTTTTAATACAATAATCCTGGACAGACTCGTCATGAAACTGAATATCTTCATGAGTGATGCAGGATGCAGCAGGAGATGGACTGATGGATGCAAGTGATGATGATGCCGCTTTTCGTCTGTTGTAGTGAAGGAGCTGAAAGATGAAGCCCTGGATTTACTGGTCGCACATCTGGTCATGAGATCTGGATCCTGACTGAAAGAGCCAGATCCTGAATACAACCAGGATAAGCTTCCTCCATGGGGTAGGTGGGGTCAGCGTTAGAGATTAGGGGAGGAGCTCCATCATTCAGGAAGAGCTTGAAGCTGAGCTGCTGCTCCTCCTCATCAAAAGGAGTCAGCTGAAGGGGTTCAGGTATCTGGTTAGGATGCATCCTGGTCACCAGATTTACTGAGAACATCTTATTAGGAGGAGACCACTGGGTAGAACTAGATTGATGTGTATAGAAAAATGTTGAAGATTAAAATTACTACAGTAGTTTCCTGTTTGTAATATTTGGAATGTTTTTCAGAATCAGTGAAAAAAAGAAGCAGGTTTGTTATAAAATGTCTTTATTTCAGTGCAGTTCTTCCATCAATTGGAACTGAACATCTTTAAAAAGCATGAGCTGAAGCACAGGGTTAGGGTTAGGATGGAGCTGAATGTTCACGAGTGTTAGGGTTAGGGATTTGGATTGGTAGCTGGTAAAGTTGAAACTCTCAGTCCTGCAAAGTCTGTCTGAAAACGGATATTTGTAAAAATGCTGCAGATGTTTCATGCAGATGTTTCCTTCAGACCTCAGGCAGACTCAGAAACATGCTGCTCTGTCACTGCCTAATAAAACTGTCAACCTACTTACAGCCAAGACTGTAGCTCCTTTATATATGACAATGTTTTACACCTCAAATATGAGAGTAACTGCACAGACCTCAGTGACGCCTTGGTGCCGTGACACCTTGGTATCGAGACGCCTTGGTGCCGTGATGCCTCGGTATCGAGACGCCTTGGTGCCGTGATGCCTCGGTATCGAGACGCCTTGGTGCCGTGATGCCTCGGTATCGAGACGCCTTGGTGCCGTGACGCCTTGGTGCCGTGATGCCTCGGTATCGAGACGCCTTGGTGCCGTGACGCCTTGGTGCCGTGATGCCTCGGTATCGAGACGCCTTGGTGCCGTGATGCCTCGGTATCGAGACGCCTTGGTGCCGTGATGCCTTGGTGTCGTGATGCCTTGGTGCCGTGACGCCTTGGTGCCGTGATGCCTCGGTATCGAGACGCCTTGGTGCCGTGACGCCTTGGTGCCGTGATGCCTCGGTATCGAGACGCCTTGGTGCCGTGACGCCTCGGTATCGAGACGCCTTGGTGCCGTGATGCCTCGGTATCGAGACGCCTTGGTGCCGTGACGCCTTGGTGCCGTGATGCCTCGGTATCGCGATGCCTCGGTACCGTGATGCCTCAGTGCAGTGATGCCTTCATGCTGTGACACCGGTGTTCTCTGAGGGGAATTCAGTCACTTCTTCACCTTGTTGACAATGTCCCTCAAATGTCCCTCCAGCACGTGGTCAAGTTTTAAATGTAGAAACCAAATTAAAATTGTATTTTCAGTTTTTTTTTAATTTGTTAAAAAAATGTGGGTTCCTGATTTTTGAGACTTTCTGCCAACCTGGTTGATTCCAGCTCTATAGCATTCTCTTCCTGTGACTCCTTAGATCCTTATTTCTCCACTTCTTTGGTGGTCTACATCTCAGGTGTTGGAGGGGGCGGAGCATCACTGGGCTGGTCGACCTGTGGAGGTGCTACTATCTTCCTTTCCAGCCGTGTGACTCTGTGTTTAAGTTTGCTGTGAGTAGCTTCATGTTCAGCTAAAAGCCGGGCGTATTGGGTCTGCAGGATGTCCAGCGTACTCGTCATCCGGTCCACCTTCTCCTCGATCTCTTTGGGGTCAGGACCCTGTGCTGCCACCTGGGGTACAAGGCATGCAATGGTTTTTATTAATAGCAAATGAGCTATTAATTTACTGCTCAGTCTAAGATAATGTGACTATACCTCCAGGTCCAGCAACCCGTCCTTCATCAGAATCTGCCTTCCCTTCTCCTCCAGCAGAGCTTTGGCATCAGGATACTCTGTCAGTGCCTCCATCAAGTCATCTTTGGACAGACAGAAGAGGTCTGAGTATCCGATACTTCTGATGTTGGCTGTTCGCCTGTTTCCTGCCTTACTGCCTGTTGGGGGGGGAAAGAGAAAGCTGATGATCCGCAGAAGAAAAAAAATCTAAGTTTATTTGGCCAAGTATGTTACACATAAAAGGAATTTGTTTTGGCTCCCTTTGCACTTGTACAGGCAGCAGGCATTAGCAGCATTTTACCACCATGAAAGTCTAGTTGGTGGTTTGTGGTCAGGTGGTACAGAGCAGGTATAACACATTATTTAATGATAGAACAGATTATTTCCTTGTTAGGAGAGTTAAACATGTTGGTGACGGCCTGTGGGAAAAAACTTTTCTGTGTCTGTAGCGATCTATATCACCAACCTGAGGGGAGGGAAGAGAAGAGGTGAGATCCTGGGTGAGAGGGTCCCTGCTGATACTACCTGCTCTTTTCCTAACTCTGGAGGAGTTCAGGTCCTGGATGGAGGGCAGATCAGCACGAGAAATTCTCTCTGCAGACCTTATAGTTCTGTGTAGTCTGTTTCTAGTTTGGTTGCTGAACCAAACCAGACCCCGATGGACCAGCAGAGACTCGATGATGGCTCTGTAGAAGTTCAACAGCAGCTCCTGTGGCAGGTTGAACTTCTTGAGCTGCTGCAGGAGGTTCAACCCTTGCTGAGCCGTTTTAGATTCCGATGCTATATTGACCCTCTATTTCAGGTCCTGGGTGATGGTGGTACCCAGAAACCTGAACGTGTCCACTGTAGTTACAGCTGTGTTGTGTATGATAATGGTAGGAGGAGGCTCCTGCTGAAGTCCACTGTTATCTCAACAGTTTTTAGAGTTTTGGGTCTCTGGTGTATTCATGTAGCACCAGAAAGACTCTCACACTCTCCTGGTATAAAAAAACAAGGCTTTTAAATTCTAGAATAGCGCTAGACATGGTTGTAGCTCAGTGATGGTACTATCAGTTTTCAATCTTTGATTATTTCTTGCATATTTTTTTCTGTAAATAATACTCCTTTGATTCACAGTTTTTATTCTGTTTCGGATTTTGTTCTGATTGAAGGATTTGATGCAAAGATGAAGTGTAAACCTTCTTCCATCAGTCAGACTGATGAATGTGAGATCCCTTATTATCAAAATGGATGAACTTGAAACTTTGTTGAAGACCCAGCCAGAGTATAAGGAATGCAGCATCACGTAATTTACATGGCTAAAGGAACGTATCCCTGCCTGTGTCTCCGTCAGGCTTTCAAACAATACGGGCAGACAGAGATTTGAAAAGGAGGTGGGATTGCTGTCCTTTTTTAAGGAGTCATCCTGGACACGCAGCTGTTGGTTTTTCTTGCACAACCTGCGCTTGGCAAGGCAGACCATAATCTTGTTTTTCTCTGCTCAGTATACAAACCCATTGACCAGAGGCAACCTGTGATCAAAATAATTGTAAAGAGGTGGTCACAGGAAGCTGAAGAAATTCTTTAAAGATGGTCAAGGATCAATACTATGATGGGAACAAGATGGAGAACAAGCTCCAGTAAAACAATGTTAGAAATTTGTGGTCAGGGTTTAAGAAGATCACAGGCTTTAAGCAGAAGGAGGATAACTTAGATGGAAGTCTGGATAGAGCCAATAAACTGAACAAGTTCTTCAACCGGTTCAGTTTGGAGACAAGCCCAACATCTCCTGCTGTAAGCCAAACAGACCTCCCACCATCCCTTCATCCACAGCTTACCTGTCACACCTCAACTGTCTCATCTTCTACCTCAGTTATGGATGCTGTTTCTGGTGCTTTTCTATCATCTCCTACATCAGAAGAAGCGGGTGTCCCCATTACCCTCTGCAGGAGATCCTTCCCGTCCGCAGCTAGAACCCTCTACAGGAGAGCCTTCCTGTCCACAGCTAGAACCCTCTACAGGAGATCCTTCCCTTCCCAAAACTAAAACCTTCTACAAGAGATCCTTCCCATCCACAGCTAGAACCCTCTACAGGAGATCCTTCCTGTCCACATCTAGAACCCTCTACAGGAGATCTTTCCTGTCCACACCTAGAACCCTATACAGGAGATCCTTCCTGTCTACAGCTAGAACCCTCTACAGGAGATCCTTCCTGTCCACAGCTAGAACCCTCTACAGGAGATCCTTCCTGTCCACAGCTAGAACCCTCTACAGGAGATCCTTCCTGTCTACAGCTAGAATCCTCTACAGGAGATCCTTCCTGTCTACAGCTAGAACCCTCTACAGGCTGTCCTTCCTGTCTACAGCTAGAACCCTCTACAGGAGATCCTCCCTGCCCACCGCTAGAACCCTCTACATGAGATCCTTCCCGTCCACACCTAGAACCCTCTACCGGAGATCCTTCCTGTCCACAGCTAAAACCCTCTACAGGAGATCCTTCCTGTCTACAGCTAGAACCCTCTACAGGAGATCCTTCCTGTCTACAGCTAGAACCCTCTACAGGAGATCCTTTCTGTCCACCGCTAGAACCCTCTACAGGAGATCCTTCCTGTCTACAGCTAGAACCCTCTACAGGAGATCCTTCCTGTCCACAGCTAGAACCCTCTACAGGAGATCCTTCCTGTCCACATCTAGAACCCTCTACAGGAGATCCTTCCTGTCTACAGCTAGAACCCTCTACAGGAGATCCTTCCTGTCCACAGCTAGAACCCTCTACAGGAGATCCTTCCCGTCCACAGCTAGAACCCTCTACAGGAGATCCTTCCCGTCCACAGCTAGAACCCTCTACAGGAGATCCTTCCTGTCTACAGCTAGAACCCTCTACAGGAGATCCTTTCTGTCCACATCTAGAACCCTCTACAGGAGATCCTTCCTGTCCACCGCTAGAACCCTCTACAGGAGATCCTTCCTGTCCACAGCTAGAACCCTCTACAGGAGATCCTTCCCGTCTACAGCTAGAACCCTCTACAGGAGATCCTTCCTGTCCACATCTAGAACCCTCTACAGGAGATCCTTCCTGTCCACATCTAGAACCCTCTACAGGAGATCCTTCCCGTCTACAGCTAGAACCCTCTACAGGAGATCCTTCCTGTCTACAGCTAGAACCCTCTACAGGAGATCCTTCCTGTCTACAGCTAGAATCCTCTACAGGAGATCCTTCCCTGTCCACAGCTAGAACCCTCTACAGGAGATCCTTCCCGTCCACAGCTAGAACCCTCTACAGGAGATCCTTCCCGTCTACAGCTAGAACCCTCTACGGGAGATCCTTCCTGTCCACATCTAGAACCCTCTACAGGAGATCCTTCCTGTCCACCGCTAGAACCCTCTACAGGAGATCCTTCCCGTCTACAGCTAGAACCCTCTACAGGAGATCCTTCCCGTCCACAGCTAGAACCCTCTACAGGAGATCCTTCCCGTCTACCGCTAGAACCCTCTACAGGAGATCCTTCCTGTCCACATCTAGAACCCTCTACAGGAGATCCTTCCTGTCCACCGCTAGAACCCTCTACAGGAGATCCTTCCTGTCTACAGCTAGAACCCTCTACAGGAGATCCTTCCTTTCCATAACTAGAACCCTCTACGGGAGATCCTTCCTGTCTACAGCTAGAACCCTCTACAGGAGATCCTTCCTGTCCACATCTAGAACCCTCTACAGGAGATCCTTCCTGTCCACCGCTAGAACCCTCTACAGGAGATCCTTCCCGTCTACAGCTAAAACCCTCTACAGGAGATCCTTCCTGTCTACAGCTAGAACCCTCTACAGGAGATCCTTCCCGTCCACAGCTAGAACCCTCTACAGGAGATCCTTCCTGTCCACAACTAGAACCCTCTACAGGAGATCCTCCCTGTCCACAGCTATAACCCTCTACAGGAGATCCTTCCCGTCCACAGCTAGAACCCTCTACAGGAGATCCTTCCTGTCCACAGCTAGAACCCTCTACAGGAGATCCTCCCTGTCCACAGCTATAACCCTCTACAGGAGATCCTCCCTGTCCACAGCTATAACCCTCTACAGGAGATCCTTCCTGTCCACAGCTAGAACCCTCTACAGGAGATCCTTCCTGTCCACAGCTAGAACCCTCTACAGGAGATCCTTCCCGTCCACAGCTATAACCCTCTACAGGAGATCCTTCCCGTCCACAACTAGAACCCTCTACAGGAGATCCTTTCTGTCCACATCTAGAACCCTCTACAGGAGATCCTTCCTGTCTACAGCTAGAATCCTCTACAGGAGATCCTCCCTGTCCACAGCTAGAACCCTCTACAGGAGATCCTTTCTGTCCACAGCTAGAACCCTCTACAGGAGATCCTTCCTGTCCACAGCTAGAACCCTCTACAGGAGATCCTTCCTGTCTACAGCTAGAACCCTCTACAGGAGATCCTTCCTGTCTACAGCTAAAACCCTCTACAGGAGATCCTTCCCGTCCACAGCTAGAACCCTCTACAGGAGATCCTTCCCGTCCACAGCCAGAACCCTCTACAGGAGATCGTTCCTGTCCACAGCTAAAACCCTCTACAGGAGATCCTTCCCGTCCACAGCTAGAACCCTCTACATGAGATCCTTCCCGTCCACACCTAGAACCCTCTACAGGAGATCCTTCCTGTCCACATCTAGAACCCTCTACAGGAGATCCTTCCTGTCCACCGCTAGAACCCTCTACAGGAGATCCTTCCCGTCTACAGCTAAAACCTTCTACAGGAGACCCTTCCCGTCTACAGCTAGAACCCTCTACAGGAGACCCTTCCTGTCCACAGCTAGAACCCTCTACAGGAGATCCTTCCCGTCCACAGCTAGAACCCTCTACAGGAGATCCATCCTGTCTACAGCTAGAACCCTCTACAGGAGATCCTTCCCGTCCACAGCTAGAACCCTCTACAGGAGACCCTTCCCGTCTACAGCTAGAACCCTCTACAGGAGATCCTCCCTGTCCACAGCTAGAACCCTCTACAGGAGATCCTTCCTGTCCACAGCTAGAACCCTCTACAGGAGATCCTTCCCGTCCACAGCTAGAACCCTCTACAGGAGATCCTTCCCGTCCACAACTAGAACCCTCTACAGGAGATCCATCCTGTCCACAACTAGAACCCTCTACAGGAGATCCTCCCTGTCCAAAACTAGACCCCTCTACAGGAGATCCTTCCCGTCCACAGCTAGAACCCTCTACAGGAGATCCTTCCCGTCTACAGCTAGAACCCTCTACAGGAGACCCTTCCCGTCCACAGCTAGAACCCTCTACAGGAGATCCTTCCCGTCCACAGCTAGACCGCTCTACAGGAGATCCTTCCTGTCCACAGCGAGAACCCTCTACAGGAGATCCTTCCTGTCCACACTAGAACCCTCTACAGGAGATCCTTCCCGTCTACAGCTAGAACCCTCTACAGGAGACCCTTCCTGTCCACAGCTAGAACCCTCTACAGGAGATCCTTCCCGTCCACAGCTAGAACCCTCTACAGGAGATCCTTCCCGTCCACAGCTAGAACCCTCTACAGGAGATCCTTCCCGTCCACAGCTAGAACCCTCTACAGGAGATCCTATCCGTCCACACTAGAAACCTCTACAGGAGATCCTTCCCGTCTACAGCTAGAACCCTCTACAGGAGATCCTTCCCGTCCACAGCTAGAACCCTCTACAGGAGATCCTTCCCGTCCACCGCTAGAACCCTCTACAGGAGATCATTCCTGTCCACAGCTAGAACCTTCTACAGGAGATCCTTCCTGTCTACAGCTAGAACCCTCTACAGGAGATCCTTCCTGTCTACAGCTAGAACCTTCCACAGGAGATCCTTCCTGTCTACAGCTAGAACCCTCTACAGGAGATCCTTCCTGTCTACAGCTAGAATCCTCTACAGGAGATCCTCCCTGTCCACAGCTAGAACCCTCTACAGGAGATCCTTCCCGTCCACAGCTAGAACCCTCTACAGGAGATCCTTCCTGTCCACAGCTAGAACCCTCTACAGGAGATCCTTCCTGTCTACAGCTAGAACCCTCTACAGGAGATCCTTCCTGTCTACAGCTAGAACCCTCTACAGGATATCCTTCCCGTCCACATCTAGAACCCTCTACAGGAGATCCTTCCCGTCCACAGCTAGAACCCTCTACAGGAGATCCTTCCCGTCCACAGCTAGAACCCTCTACAGGAGATCCTTCCTGTCCACAGCTAGAACCCTCTACAGGAGATCCTTCCTGTCCACAGCTAGAACCCTCTACAGGAGATCCTTCCCGTCCACAGCTAGAACCCTCTACAGGAGATCCTTCCCGTCCACAGCTAGAACCCTCTACAGGAGATCCTTCCTGTCTACAGCTAGAACCCTCTACAGGAGATCCTTCCTGTCTACAGCTAGAACCCTCTACAGGAGATCCTTCCCGTCCACAGCTAGAACCCTCTACAGGAGATCCTTCCTGTCTACAGCTAGAACCCTCTACAGGAGATCCTTTCTGTCCACATCTAGAACCCTCTACAGGAGATCCTTCCTGTCCACCGCTAGAACCCTCTACAGGAGATCCTCCCTGTCCACAGCTAGAACCCTCTACAGGAGATCCTTCCCGTCCACAGCTAGAACCCTCTACAGGAGATCCTCCCTGTCCACAGCTAGAACCCTCTACAGGAGATCCTCCCTGTCTACAGCTATAACCCTCTACAGGAGATCCTCCCTATCCACAGCTATAACCCTCTACAGGAGATCCTTCCCGTCCACAGCTATAACCCTCTACAGGAGATCCTTCCTGTCCACAACTAGAACCCTCTACAGGAGATCCTTCCCGTCTACAGCTAGAACCCTCTACAGGAGACCCTTCCCGTCTACAGCTAGAACCCTCTACAGGAGACCCTTCCTGTCCACAGCTAGAACCCTCTACAGGAGATCCTTCCTGTCTACAGCTAGAACCCTCTACAGGAGATCCTTCCCGTCTACAGCTAGAACCCTCTACAGGAGATCCTTCCCGTCCACATCTAGAACCCTCTACAGGAGAACCTTCCTGTCTACAGCTAGAACCCTCTACAGGAGATCCTTCCTGTCTACAGCTAGAACCCTCTACAGGAGATCCTTTCTGTCCACATCTAGAACCCTCTACAGGAGATCCTTCCTGTCCACCGCTAGAACCCTCTACAGGAGATCCTTCCTGTCCACAGCTAGAACCCTCTACAGGAGATCCTTCCCGTCTACAGCTAGAACACTTTACAGGAGATCCTTCCCGTCCACATCTAGAACCCTCTACAGGAGAACCTTCCTGTCTACAGCTAGAACCCCCTACAGGAGATCCTCCCCGTCCACAGCTAGAACCCTCTACAGAAGATCCTTCCCGTCTACAGCCAGAACCCCCTACAGGAGATCCTTCCTGTCTAAGCTAGAACCCTCTACAGGAGATCCTTTCTGTCCACATCTAGAACCCTCTACAGGAGATCCTTCCTGTCCACCGCTAGAACCCTCTACAGGAGATCCTCCCTGTCCATAGCTAGAACCCTCTACAGGAGATCCTTCCCGTCCACAGCTAGAACCCTCTACAGGAGATCCTTCCCGTCCACAGCTAGAACCCTCTACAGGAGATCCATCCTGTCCACAGCTAGAACCCTCTACAGGAGATCCTTCCTGTCCACAGCTAGAACCCTCTACAGGAGATCCTTCCCGTCCACAGCTAGAACCCTCTACAGGAGATCCTTCCTGTCCACAGCTAGAACCCTCTACAGGAGATCCTCCCTGTCCACAGCTAGAACCCTCTACAGGAGATCCTTCCTGTCCACAGCTAGAACCCTCTACAGGAGATCCTTCCCGTCCACAGCTAGAACCCTCTAGAATGACTCTCTGAAGAAACACTGACTTCAACCTGGATCACAAAGCAGGATTTTAACATAGACAATATTTTTGCTTTCAAACATACCAACAGTTGTCATTGTTACAGAAATGATCCACCTGTGTGCCTTCTACCTTTGATAGCCAGGATGCTGATTTCACCAAAGTAGCTTCCCTCACTGAGAACAACAAACTGTGTGATGCCGTCATCAGCAACAACAGCCAGCTTTCCCTCTTTGATGATGTACATCTCTCTGCCGATGTCACCCTTCTTACAGATGTAGTCTCCTGGACTGAAAACCTGTGGTTGCAGCTTTAACACCAGCTCCACCAGCAGACCGGCTTCACAGTCTGCAAAGATCCGAACCTGGAGAACCACAGAGAGAAGTCCAGATGGGGGGGATTTCACTCCCTTTGATACTAAGGGTTTAGGGTGAGCTCTGACCTTCTTCAGGGTATCCAGGTGCACATTGATGGCAATTTCAGCTCTCAGTTTGTCAGGCAGGTACTTCAGAACCTCTCTCTCATCCACCGCTTTCTTATTGGTCCATAAGAAATCAAACCACTTGATCACTCGCTTCTCCAGATCCTTAGTTACCTGCAGAAGGTCACCGTGGGGTCAAAGATGTCTGTTAGAAAGCAGCTGTGCAGTTATGAAACATGAACACAGATGTTTGAGTTGTGTTGGGCACATCAGAGATTCTTGTAAGAGAAAATTCGTCAGGTGTTCGAGACCTTAACTGATACATTTGTATCAATTAACACATAAAGGCACTTAAGCAATCAAACTGATGTCCTTTGTATAAACTTTATTCATCATGTAGTCTGAGACATGACCATTAAAAGTCCATCTGACCTTTCTGAAACTCATGTACTGTTTGATGGCATCAATGCGAGCCTGGAAGTCGGCTCTGGCAGCATTCATGTTGGTGATCATTGAGCCGACGTTACCGACGATGGTGGCAAAAATCAGCACACCCACCTGAAGAACACAACCATGATCATGACATTTACCTCTGCAAACATCTGCTTCAATAAGCTGGTATGATTTATTTGATAAATTTGGTTTCTTTGGTTGCACTGTGGGCTGCACAGGGGTGCAGATGGTAGCACTGTTTTCTTGTCTTTTACAGAGTCTGTCTCAATTTAGTCTGCAGCGAGCCAGTTTAACCCCCAATGATTTCAGACCAGCCTGAAGTGCTTTGCCTAGTTAGTTTGGTGCCTACATAGTCAACCTTCACTGACTTTGAGCCAAGGTTACCATAAAATATACACGTACGTCAGTCAGCCAGCTAGCCAGCCAGCATTATTATTATTATTATTATTATTATTATTATTATTATCAAGCTCCATTATGTCTGATGATTCTCTAGGATGTTACAAACTACTGAAATAGAGTTTTGATCTGACAAAAAGACACACTCACCAGGAAGTCAGTCACAACAAAGAAGTACTCAGAGTTCTCCACAGGAGGTGGTGTTTCTCCGATGGTGGTGAGTGTCAGTGTGGACCAGTACATGCTGTAGGCATACTTCCTCACTAAACGACCAAACTCCGGGTCTGCTGGGTCTGGATACACAAACCTGTCAGCACCAAAACCTGAAGGAACAGAACAAATCTGTTATAGTTTGTTTTTATTTTTTCATGGAACATTTTGCTAGGATTGCCTGTGATTTTATTTAGAAGGATTTTGAGTTTCCTGTTTGTCTTGGTGTTATTCTATACTACTATCATCTTTTGAGTTGTTTTAAAGCATCTCAGTGTCTTTGATTATGGCATTTTTACCCAAAATCACAAAACCTGTGCTGTTTTCTGGGAAGTAGTTTCTGCATAGTAGCAGTAGTTAATTAGCAATTCACTGTGCTGTGGGCAGAGCCATTGTCATGAAGGACCCCCACCCCTCCCTGTAGCTGAGAGATCTCTGTTTATGCCAGTGCTACCACTAGCTGTAAGCTAGCAGAGTAGGAGATTGTGGCCCACTCACTGGGTTTTCTACATCCCAAATCCAGTCTGTTTTAGACGCATTTTAGCATCTGCTACTGATTCAAAGTGATTTGAATGCAGAAATACTCTGAAATTTTTAGCTTAATTTTTTAAGATACGTCCTCTTGCATCAGAAAAATGCCACAAGAACATGTTAACAACACAAAAACACGATTTTCACTGGAATGGGTCTTCAGGGTTTTTGGAAGTTCCTGTGTTTATTTCACTTTTGGTTTTTGTTTTAGATCTCCTTTTTGGCCCCTGTGTTATTTTAGTTATGATTTTTTTCTCTGTGCTATATTCTTGTTTTATGTGTATTCGTTCTATTGTGTTTATATTTGTTCCTATTATTTTATTCTTAGTTAGAATGTCCACGTGTCTTGTCAGATGGCAGCATATACAGACGCAGCGACTCAGAGCTCCTCTCTAAAATGGTGTATTTTGTTCGGGTGTTTGTTTTTTCTTTGCTCAACATGCCATGTCTTTATCACTTACAGCCAACAGGATCTTTTCTGCATTGGATTACGGAGCAAACACCACATCATCAAGGACATTATTAAGACTCCTAATGTATCGCTCAACATAGTCCAAAATTGGGCTCTTAATGGGGACTAATCCCCATGAGCAGCGCAAGGAGAGGAAACAAAAACTAGGCTGTCAGTTTGGCGCTCTCCCACAGCTGTGAAGAAACCACAAACACTGGATCAGTAATTCCATTGAAAAAAGTGAAACCCAAGGACACAACAGCCAAGCAATCTTTTACGGGCAGAGCAAGCATTCGAACCAGTGACGCTCCAATCGCCAGACGACTCGCTCTAGTGCCACTACAGCTGCACCATGGGAGGATACAGGAAGCCGTGCTCTCATAAGCTAGCTGTTAGCCAATCAGAGTCTAGAGGCTACGTGTCAAAGTACCCTTGGGCAAGATACTGAACCCTGCAACTACCCCCCAGGCACTGTTCAAGATGGCTTCCCTCTGCTCCACACTTCACGGTGAAGATGAGTCAAATGCAGAGTCAAATTTCCCCACCAGGGATTAATATAGGAAATAAATTTAAAAAAAGAATAAAAAAACAAATCTAATTCCCACCATTCTGCCTTGCTTTGTGTCTGTTCTCTGTGTTCTCTCTGCTGGCTGCTGTAAATGAAAATTGAAAAGGGATCTGGTTTTGTGACCACTAAATGCAACACATTGGACAAAGTGTTTTCAAGCCTAAAGCTGACAAAGGGGGAATCATCATGCCTGGAGTCGACCCTCCCGGCTGGGTTTACCATGGATTCCTGGGGTGAATGGAAGATGGTATGCCTGTCTGTTCTGGTTGTCAAAGACGTGGAGGATGTATTTGGACTGTTGATCATGGGATACCTGCTGATTGGCGCTGACAGTTACCTGACATATCTACAAATTCTAAAGCTGTGGATTGGATGGTCTGCATCTGGCAACACCAGGACTAAAAGATTCTGAGATCTGGATCGCAAACTTGATGGCTGCGATTCTCAAACAGGACCGGGAGGTTCAGGAACCAGACTGCAAATTGGCAGTAAACTGGCAACCGTAAACTGGGTGTGCTCCTGGGTCTCACTGGAAAGATTAGCACCACCTTGGAGAAGTTACAGTTTCGGCTCGTAGTGAAGAAGTCATTGATTGGCACCGACACACACAGCCCCCTCCCTTCCTTGCCCACCGTGCACCAACAAACAGTGGTAGAGAAATAACATCTGTGTTGTCCCAGAGACGGTGTCCTTCATAACCTCTGACACACATTAACACTACACTGATTGCACTCACATCTTTTGAAGGTTCTCACATTGTCTCATCTATACATGTATCCCCCTGCATGGAGTTATTTTGTGCTCCCATCCAGCGCCCCCCTGAGGGCACTGGGTTAGAGGTGGTCAGAGGGTCCGGTGGCGCTTGGTAGCCTCGCTAGTGTGTGTCCCAGGACAGCTGTGACTACATGTGTGTAGTGTATCACCACCAAACGTGTGAATGTGAATCACAAACTGTAGTGTGAAGAACTTTGGGAGTCGTCTGACTCAAACATTGTGTCTATACAAGAACATGCCATTTATCACTCTTGGTCTTTAGGTGTTTGTATTTTCAGTCCTTTGTATACTGTAATGCATCATACCTAATACTGCTTTCTCCCAATTGTTCCTTCCATTTTCTTACCAGCTGCCCTCACTCTGTCACCCAGGTATATGATTACACCTTGATAGGTTTCATCTATCAGTCGCTACATCATCCGTCTCTGGGTTTGCCTTCATGTTTCCAGTGTGTCGATTTCCTAGGGCGCAGTCTGCTGGAGGGGGCGCCAAATTCTCTCTCTTTTTTTTTTTTTTTGGACAAACTGTTGGACACACCATTCATCTCATGTAAAGAGCAAAATAAGTAGTAATTAAATATCTATGTATATCTATCTATTTATCATCTCTGCTGTTCATTAAAGTATAAATACATATTTTTTGCAATGTAATCCAGTTATTAAAGTATATGTTGTTTCTGTTCTGGGCAGTAGGGGGCGGCAAAATCCTTTTTCACCTCGGGCACCATGCAGCTCAGGGCCGGTCCTGATGATGATGCAAGTCAAGGTTTTTATAAATAGACCCAGGTCTATCATCAGCTTTTTGTTTTGTCCTCATTAAATGTGTTTAATTTTACAATGATCTTTTATTCAGTTGTTCTCATTCACCAACACGCCTCATGACAATCAGTGTGTTATAGACTTCAACTCACAAGTCAACAGAAAAGATGTCAGCCATTAACCTACCAATGGCCTTAGAGAAGGAATAGTAGAGGCAGGCATTCCAGTGGATGATGATGAGGATGTACATGACAAGGTTTGAAATACGAAGTGCGTTGGGATAATTAGTCCTGGTCTCTGTCCGCTGGAAGAACTCCATCATCCTGAACCAAAGGAACAGGAAGTGAGGTCAGGTCAGAGGTCCAAACTTTCGTATTAATCAGCACTTAGGAAAGAAAAGTGAACCTTCAAGTTCTAAAAATCCTGAAATGTAGAAGGTCCTTGAAAAAAACGTAAACATTTAGAATCAATCAACATCAGCAGTCTGAACTTTGGCTGTGAAGATGGAAAAATGTGGCAAATCTTTGACCAACCTAAACCCGTTGACCCAGCAGGTCCAGCTGGAAGCTGCAAGGTGTTACTGATATGGTATTGAGCCTTGTACCTGTTGAACCTCAGAAGTTTATTGAGGCGGATCTCAGGATAAGTGGTTCCAAGAATCAGGTACAGAACATCAGTGGGGATCATGGAGACCACATCCAGCTTGAACTGGAACGTTTTTATATAGCGCTCTCGTAGCTTCAGCTCATCCTTCACCAGCAAACCCTGCTCCAGGTAACCTGCAAACACACACGTGTAAGACTAGTTTCATTAGTTTACAAGAATGTGTACATGAAGGTTCAGAGGTCTGTATGTGTCTGCTGACCGGTCCTGGTTCTGAAAAGCATGTCTAGAAGATAGATGAGGTCAGAGGCAAAGTCCAGGAAGAACCATAAGATCAAATAGTCCGTTTGCAGCTCTTCGAAGCATGCTCTGAAATGTAAACATGAAACACACGTCAGGTTGTTACTGTCTGAACTCAAACAGGTGTGTGTGTTTTCTATGTGTTTAGTTACCTGGCTATAATCAGGGTCCAGTTGTACATGACAGGGATGGTGATGATGAAGAGCCAGTGGTAGTATGTGTTCCCTGCTGGATCAAAGACTGTAATCTCCTTGGCTCTGAACAACAACAGGAAAGCTAATTATACTTGTGTCACAAAACCATGAACACTGGAAACACACAGTGTGACTGTGGTAAGGACCCAAAATGAATTAACATGGCAGGAGAAAGACATGAGGTTAACTGAGGTAGGCGATGGGAACACGACTCAAACAGATTGACAACAAGGCAGGGGAGAGATGAGAAGAAGAAGAAAAGCTAAGACATAAAAATCCCTGAAAACTTTGAGAAATTGTGACTTGACTCAAACAAAACTCTAACAGAGGACATAGAGACCAGAGAAATGCAAAGAGTGAAATAAAAATGACAAGGAAACCCAGAAGACACGACCAGGATGAGTGAACACAAGCAGCTGAAAGGATCGTCCTCTGTAAGATTCACATTCATTTATTTAATGACCACACAACAGGTGGGTGAGCTAAACCTTAGAGATAAGGGGGAGGAGCTTGGAGTAGAGTCAGTTGAGGTTGTTCATGCATCGGATCAGGACACGCTCTGGTCATCTCTTGATGGAGAGCACATCCCCCATAAAAAGGAACCAGATAAAGTAACAAGAACAAAACTCTTAGAATACAAAGTCCTGAAAACATCAAACAATCCAACATTAATCCTCGTGGGACAATAACAGCAATAAAAACACAAGATGGAGAGAAGAAGACAGATGAAGACAGCAGGGAACCAAATAAGTAGGAACATCTGTGTGAAACACTGAAGACACATAAAGAGACGAGAGACAACAGGACTCACTCCTCCTCCTTTGCTTTCTTCTCTTTCTCCTGTTTTTCTCTCTCTTCTTTCTCTTTCTGTATTTTCTCTTTTTCCTTCCTCTCTTTTTTATCCCGTTTTTCCTTCCTTCAAAGCAAAAAAGACAAATTAAGATGTTTTTCTACACATTCTGTAATTTCCTGATTTTATCTTTTAATTGCAAAAATAGGAAAATGAGAAATTCCAATCCGTCCAATCAGGAAGAAGAAAAACTCACTGCTTCTTTTCTTTCCTCTCTTTCTTTTTTCTTTGTTTTTCCTCCCTGAAACAGACAAAAGTTTAAAAAACACACACACACACACACTTACACACAGACAGTGAATGAACTTACTCTTCCTCCTCATTGTTGTTGCTGTTATTAACGTTGAACAGAACACCTGGTCCAGATGTGGAGGTCAACCTTGAACAGAATGGCATAGCAAGCTTTTCATACGTGTGTGGGATGGATGTGGTTGTTTGTCAACAATAAAAACAATGAATACAATAACAGAAGGTATAATATACAAGATATTAAAAGCTTCCTATTTAAATGAATGATACTAGAAACATTTATAAAAAAAAAACTAATATTACATTTATTTAAAGTACCTGGAAAAAAGAGATATATAATCCCGCCTCTCCAGCATGAGCTGACTGATAAATCTAACACACCAAGAGAGGCGGGACTTGTGTGTGTGTGTGTGTATGTGTGTGTGTGTGAGTTCCTGTCTGTCACTCAGTCCCTCTCCACCTGTGTTTCTCTCTATATACAGTATTTCATTGTAATGAGTTGGCTTGTCTCTTCTCTGTTTACCTATACCTGTGTAAACCTATACACCTGTCTGTTTTAGATCTGTCATGTGCCGTATACCTGGCCTGCTTTTTGACAACCCCTCTGGATCTGTGTTAGCTTTTCCCGGTTTTGACCCGAGTCCTGGATCCGGCCTCTACCTGCACCTCTCAAGTTTCTCCTCTGACTGTGTTCACCTGTGAGACTCTAGACCATCATCTTCATCAGTTATCAATAAACTCTAATCTAAATCG
>SSNP01000339.1:200445-228329 GCA_006937955.1 Pachypanchax playfairii
CATACAGGTAACACACCATACAGGTAACACTTCATACAGGTAACACACCATACAGGTAACACTTCATACAGGTAACACTTCATACAGGTAACACTTCATACAGGTAACACACCATACAGGTAACACTTCATACAGGTAACACACCATACAGGTAACACTTCATACAGGTAACACACCATACAGGTAACACTTCATACAGGTAACACACCATACAGGTAACACACCATACAGGTAACACTTCATACAGGTAACACACCATACAGGTAACACTTCATACAGGTAACACACCATACAGGTAACACTTCATACAGGTAACACATCAACAGTTCCTGATAAAATCAAAGAGGACATTATAATTGTCTCTTCATCACATGAACCTGTGTTACTTTGTCTTCATCATATTTAGCATCATATAGTCTTTTTCCTTTAAAATAAACTGTTGTGTGTTTTTACCTGTTGAAGTGATTATAGCAGACAGGTAAAGCAGTGGGAGGAGCATGTTGCTGCAGGCCAATCAGCTGTCAGAGAGGTGGTTTAAATGGAGAGGTCAGAATAAACACCAACAAAGGTTTTCAATGAATCTTTTAATTATCTGCAGTTTTAAAATCTTGTAAGTTTATGGATCAGTTACACGTTCCCACCTGACCCTCAAAGATCTTCTAGACCTGCCCTTGACTGAAAACATTAGCTTAGCTAACTCACTGCTCCCTCTGCTCTGACCCCCCCCCCACCCCGTGTCCCAGAGTCTCGCTTGTATGAATCTGGTAAACGGGTCACTCAACATGATAGACAACCCATTTCCCCCCATCCTTCATGCACCTGGATGTTTGAGCTGAAGGACAGTTGATGTGTTTATCCTGGTGCTAGAACATCTTGCAGACTTCTGAGTTTGATCTACTCAAGGCTAACAGGACTTCATCCTCTCATACTCACACTGAACACATTCTAATCATTTCTCTCTGATGTCATGTGATATTGAGTTTCTCTGCTCAGGTGTTTATTGTTATATCACTCGCTGCCTCTTGAGGAACTAGATGAGAGGATTATTTACTCCTCTCTGTCCTCATGTTGTCTCTTTTATTCAATAGTCCTATCTCTACCATGGCGTGTCTCTGCTTCTCTTCCAAGTCAAATTCCTTGTATTATGTAAATGATACTTGGCAATAAAGCTGATTCTGATTCTGATCTCTGCATCTTCTGAGCATCAGCATCTACATCATCTACATTAACACAGAAACACTAGCAGGACTCACCAGCAGCAGGTCTTACTGTTGTGTCTGAGGAAGAGGAGGAGGAGGACGAAGACTCTGTCACCCGTGGCGTCTCTGGTTGGACCACGCTGCTCACTCGTCCCTTTATGGACCCTCTGTGCAGCAGTCAGGAAGAGTGGGTGGAGCAAAGGCCCCTGTGATGTGAGCTGAGGACGTGACACCTGTCTTACACCTGTCTCACACCTGCAGGTGTGGCATGTGACAGGGCAGAGTGTGTCAGTCTATAGAAGAGTAAGATTTATAAACGGGTCATTTTCATTTGTTCTGTGGAATGTTACTCAACGAGACGTGTGGTGGGAAAGTCCTGATGTTCTCACTCCGTCTCACGGAGACCCCGGTTTTATCATCTGATCTCTGTCCGTCAGAGCAGATGAAGAATGCAGCTTCAGAAAAAACTCATTAGTTTCTGACCTGAAACTAATTGCAGCTGTTAAAGGTCTTTCAGCCTGAAGGACTTTCTTTTGTTCTGTAAATGAATGATACAAATTTCAGTCTCCACCTGCCTTCATGATGAGGTGTGAAAATCTCCATCACCTCAGGGTTCGGACCTGGAACCTGCTCCAATCATCACTAAGAGTTTAAAATAAAGTTTATGTCTCCTAGAAAAAACCCAAACAGGAATTTCCCTCAGCGTGATGATGGAACCATCAGGTTATTTTCCAGCATGAGACAGTGAGGATCGAATGTTTACATGCAGGGGGTCACTAACTTTTATCCACGCTGTGCGTTCACTACGACAAGAGGAGGAACTGAGATCTGCAGGAAGATTCTGATGATTGAAACTTGAATGATCAACATGTGGAGACCGAGATTCAGTCTGAACATCTGGACCGGAACAGTTTTTAATTTTAGAAATAAACCAGGATGAAGTTTAAAGTTTCAAACGGATGTATGAATCCAAACAGACCAGCCTGCTGAAAATAAATCATAATAAACTAAAACATATTATCCTGCGATGGACATGCGACCTGTCCAGGGTGTCCCCCGCCTCTCAGCCAAAAGACCACTGGAGACAGACACCAGCTCCCTGCGACCCTGAAAAAAGGATTAATCAGGTTTAGAAAATGGATTAATGATACACATTATTTACTAAATACACATTATTTACTAAATACACATTATTTACTAAATACACATTATTTAATAAATAAACATTATTTACTAAATACACATTATTAAATGAATACACATTATTTACTAAATACACATTATTTACTAAATACACATTATTTAATAAATACACTTTATTTAATAAATACACTTTATTAAATGAATACACATTATTTACTAAATACATATTATTTAATAAATACACATTATTTAATAAATAAACATTATTTACTAAATACACATTATTAAATGAATACACATTATTTACTAAATACACATTATTTACTAAATACACATTATTTAATAAATACACTTTATTTAATAAATACACATTATTTACTAAATACACATTATTTAATAAATACACTTTATTTAATAAATACACTTTATTAAATGAATACACATTATTTACTAAATACATATTATTTAATAAATACACATTATTTAATAAATAAACATTATTTACTAAATACACATTATTTAATAAATACACATTATTTAATAAATACACATTATTTAATATTTTCTATGTATTTACAGTATTTGTTTGTAACAGGAAAATGTCCAATATACATTAACCAAAAGGAGAGATGCATCGTACCCTGTAGTCCCTGGGCAGGCTGATGTTAAACACAACAATATTAAAACATTATCTAGAAACATAAAAAGTTCATCAATCAGCTCCTCCACTGTCACTCCCCACAGACACCAGTTATACAGAACTATGGGAGAATGTTTGATGCTGAAAATAATAATAATAAATAAATATAATAAATACATATTATTTAATAAATACACATTATATAATAAATACACATTATATAATAAATACATATTATTTAATGACCCTGAAATGATGAAAGAAACATTTGAACTGAATCTCAAACATCTTCATTTCTTTATTTGGATCTTAAAGCTTTTACATTTAAGTTGGTTAAACTGTGTAACTGAATTATAACAACCAGAGTATTCTAGTACTACAGCACCAGAGTATCATAGTACTACAGCACCAGAGTATCATAGTACTACAGCACCAGAGTATCATAGTACTACAGCACCAGAGTATCATAGTACTACAGCACCAGAGTATTCTAGTACTACAGCACCAGAGTATCATAGTACTACAGCACCAGAGTATTACAGTACTACAGCACTCTGGTACTATAGTACTGTACAGTAGGTCCTAAAATTAGTTTCAAATCCTCACATTAAATTTTAAGTTAATAAAACTGATTTTCAAATTAAGACATTTGAGTTCAAATTCTGCTCATTCACATTCAGTTTTTAAAATAATTTATTCAAGTAGAGAAATTAATCTTCAAATATTTGGTTTCTAACGGGACAAATATGATCCCATGAGCTGTTCGATCCGACCGGAAGGGGGCGCGCTGACGTCACTGTCAGCACAAAATGCAGAAGAAGTAACAACCGGAAACAGATCTGTCCCCAAGTATTTGAAGCATTTCAGCGCCACTTTCAGGTCTGGTAACTGAAACCAGAACCCGAACCGAACCCGATGTCAGAACCGGAGGTCTGGTAACTGAGACCAGAACCCGAACCCGATGTCAGAACCGGAGGTCTGGTAACTGAGACAAGAACCCGAAGTCAGAACCGGAGGTCTGGTAACTGAGACAAGAACCCGAAGTCAGAACTGGAGGTCTGGTAACTGAGACCAGAACACGATATCAGAACCGGAGGTCTGGTAACTGAGACAAGAACCCGAACCGAACCCGATGTCAGAACCGGAGGTCTGGTAACTGAGACCAGAACCCGAACCCGATGTCAGAACCGGAGGTCTGGTAACTGAGACAAGAACCCGAACCCGATGTCAGAACCGGAGGTCTGGTAACTGAGACAAGAACCCGAAGTCAGAACCGGAGGTCTGGTAACTGAGACCAGAACCCGAACCCGATGTCAGAACCGGAGGTCTGGTAACTGAGACAAGAACCCGAAGTCAGAACCGGAGGTCTGGTAACTGAGACCAGAGCCGACGTCAGAACCGGAGGTCTGGTAACTGAGACAAGAACCCGAAGTCAGAACTGGAGGTCTGGTAACTGAGACCAGAACACGATATCAGAACCGGAGGTCTGGTAACTGAGACAAGAACCCGAACCCGAAGTCAGAACTGGAGGTCTGGTAACTGAGACCAGAACACGATATCAGAACCGGAGGTCTGGTAACTGAGACAAGAACCCGAAGTCAGAACCGGAGGTCTGGTAACTGAGACCAGAGCCGACGTCAGAACCGGAGGTCTGGTAACTGAGACCAGAACCCGATATCAGAACCGGAGGTCTGGTAACTGAGACAAGAACCCGATGTCAGAACCGGAGGTCTGACTGAGACCAGAGTTGTTGTCCTGTTCTTGAAGATGGAGTCCCTTCAGCTGTTCCTGGATCGAATGGAACCCAGCAGTGAAGTGGTGAGTCACATGACGCTGGACATTAAGTGGAAGAAGGACAAGCTGCAGGTCTCTCTGAGCTGTTTTAAATCCTCCTACAGTCCTGTTACAGGCTTTCAGCCCACCTGTCTTGTACCTACATCCATCCTCTGTAATGATTGTTTCAACTTGTTCTGGTTTCTCTCTGGTCTGGACCTCCACTTCCTGTCCTTGAGTCCTTAACTCAGTCTGTTTTTAACCAGTTTCTCTGTGACTAGATCCAGTCCAGTACCTGCTCTTGTGTTTAATGTAGGTTCTTGAATTCTGTTCATTCAGTCCTCCTTCAATGTCTTCTCTGTCCAACATGTTTCTGTCCTTTATCTTGTGTAACTCACCCCCCCAACCCCTGCCCAAACTTCCTATTTTAAAATATGGGGGGGGTCTGGGCTGTTATTGACATGTCACACTGACACAGACCAGGTAGACCTGGCTGAAAGGGGTGGCATTGGGTCAGATGTCAGACTCTCACACAGTGGACAGAGAGGGAACATGTGATATCATAGGAAGCTCTGCAGTTTAGCGGTATAGAATGAGACCGTCTCTTAGTGGTACATTGTTGTTATATACAGCTAAAGTACACTTAGATTAGCTCCAGTAATATCATGTAACTCTGCCTGCGTCTGCTTTACCTCATTGTCCACGTCTGAAAACGTGTTTCAGAGAGGTGTCCAAAGGTATAACTCAAAGTATCTCAGCATGAAGAGAAAATCATTCAGTAATGTGTTAAAAACACGTTTTCACACAATCACAAACACTAAAAGAAACACAGTATACACTTCCTATTCAAACTCCACCTCACTCTGGATATGTGGCGGAGACCAAGGCCTTTTATACTCCACAGCAGCACAATGATGACATCACTGATAAAAGACTGTGTAACGTTTTAACCTGAAGAGGGCGCTTCACTAACGGTTTTTGGTATAAAATGAATAGTTTTATTAAAATGTGCTAAAATACCAAAAATGATAACCAGAAATGCAGACAGAACTATTACATACTCATTTATAGAGTTTACCAGGACAAAGAAGTTGATTTGGGGGAGAGTTGCACTTTAAAATGTAGAAGTCCAGCTGAGTCTGGACCTGAAGATCTGGTTCTCCCATGTTGTTCCATATATCTGTGGAGATTGTTCTCCTCTGTAGAGGTCTGAACCCTCTTCACTGGACTGGACTGTGTTCACCTCTCAGTCTGTGTTTGGGAGTTTTATGGTGAACCAGTTTCTGGGGGGTTTTAATTGTACTGGAAAGTTCCACCAATATATAATATGACAACATGTGGCTGTCAGCAGATCAGTCAGACGGGATCAATTGATCAAGACTTACTAAAGTTCCTGATGATCAGTCCCTGTCGATTAATCAGGTCTGACTGATGATCAGTCCCGATCGATTGATCAGGTCTGACTGATGATCAGTCCCTGTCGATTGATCAGGTCTGACTGATGATCAGTCCCGATCGATTGATCAGGTCTGACTGATGATCAGTCCCGATCGATTGATCAGGTCTGACTGATGATCAGTCCCTGTCGATTGATCAGGTCTGACTGATGATCAGTCCCAGTTGATTAATCAGGTCTGGCTGATGATCAGTCCCGATCGATTGATCAGGTCTGACTGATGATCAGTCCCAGTTGATTAATCAGGTCTGACTGATGATCAGTCCCAGACGATTAATCAGGTCTGACTGATGATCAGTCCCGATCGATTGATCAGGTCTGACTGATGATCAGTCCCAGTCGATTGATCAGGTCTGACTAATTATCAGTGGACTCTGTGGGATCAGCTTATCATCAATGTGTTTGATTGATTTATTGATCCTTGTGTTTGGCTCCAGGAGTCTGTGTGGCTGAAGAACATATTTACCTTCATCTATCATCACCTGTGCCCTGTTACCTGCAGCCCCGCCCCCTCTGCTGATGATAAACCACTAGCAGGTGAGCCAACCAATCAGATCCTGGGGTTTTATTGAGGTTCTATGATGTTCCACACTCAAGATGAACAAATCTAAGACTATCGAAGAGTTTAAACGAGTTTCTCTGAAATTCAGAACTTTTCTCTTATTGACGTGTTCCATGAGCAGGGGTACACCCCCGGTTACCATGGAAACAGAGGTAGGTGGCTCTTCCATGGAGACGGGCAGGTAAACCTGGGGTTTAAGTGACGTTATCCTGCAGATCCAGATGTTCACAGGTGTTCCTTGTATGTAGTTGTTTGTTCTCGTGTTTCAGATGTACGCTGTGACCACAGCGTGTATCAGCTGAGTTTGCGTGTTCTAGAGAAGATCAAGGAGAAGTTGTGTGTCTCACACAGTTTACCTGTTAGCTACAGGTAACTCCGTCACACCTGCCAACAAAATTACTCTAACAGGTCACGTGACCTTCACAGGTATCATCCTGTCTGTCTGCAGGCCTGTGTCAGTCTCTGAGCTTGTGTCCCAGCAGCACCTAGCCTGTGTCAGCAACATGACCTGGAGCACCAATCAGCAGCGAGCGTGGATCAAGGAGGCGGAGCAGTTGCTTCCAGGTCAGCAGGCACTACCACGAGTCAAGCTGATGCTGATTGGCTGGCTGAGAGAGGGAAGGCATGGAGAGTGGAGACTGACAGACAGCAGCAGCAGCGTCAGGTGTGAGGTACGGGGGCGGAGCTTCACTTACTTACCTCTGAGTTTCACCTGTGTCTCATATGTCTCACCTGTGCGTCTCACCTGTCTGCAGCTGATATCGCCGCATCCTTTGTGGCTCAGTTGTCCTGTTTTTCTGCCTCACTGGAACTACATCCCCCATGATGCCTCGGGGCAGGATGAGGATGGAGGATACGTGGAGCTGATTGGTTCTCCTGTTCTGCTGTGCCTGGGTGCAGAGCAGAGATTGGTTGCTGGTGGAGGAGGAGGGGCGGGGCTTGTTGGAGCGGTGAGCGTCAGCGAGGCTGCAGCGTTATTATCAAACAGGTGGGTCACATGACCTCTGACCCGTCCAGCTCAAAAAAACTCATTGTGACTTGTGAGTTATCTTTGTGTCAGGGTCAGAGGTCAGCGTGCGTCCGTGTACGGTCAGGTGGGCTCGGTGTGCCCTCTGCTGGTCGTGGCAGGAAGTACCTTCTTCTTCTTCACCCTGATGGATGATGCTCACACACTTCCTGTCCTGGTAAAGGTAGGGGACTCTGACCCACATGAAGTTCAGTAGCTGTGGGACACATGTAGTTTATCACCGTGTGTGTGTGGGTCATGCAGGTACATCAAGCAATCATGTGATCTGAGCTTGTTCAGCCATGTTGGTAGGCAAGCCGTCGTATCGGTGTGTGTTAGTTCGATCTAGATCAGCTGTTTCTGACCTGACCCGTACCTGTTAGTCATAACAGACATGACCGAGATCACATGAAGAGTTTTACTGTTTCCTGACGGATCCTGAACGTAGCGCTCGATGGATCAGGTGGAGCGACGCTTTGACTCTTATGGTGCGTTCACACCGGCCCAACCATCAACTTCATAAGCGGCAAGTTTATATGTAAAGTCTATGGTGGACGGGCGTCAGACAGACGACAACGGCTCTGCGGTGCTTTTGTTATGAGCGGCAACTTTTCAAGCTTTTCTAGTTTTTCAGGCGTTGACGCTTGAAAAGCTAGAAAAGCTCAAAGTTCAGCTAGCTGAACTTTTGACGTTCATAACGCTCTTGAAGCGGCATGTCAACCAATCAGAGCGTCTCATCGTAGTGACGTAAGACGTCACAGCACGTAGCCGGAAAGAAGCGGGATCAGCCAAAATGGAAGATAAATGAACCTCATCCAAACGCTCCTGGAGCAAATGGTTAAACTCACCAAACTCAGAACGCATCTGAAGAATGGGGTGTATCCACAAACGGCGCTGATGCACCCGACGTCGACGTTGTCTAGATCTATGAAGTAAATAAATCCAAGCCACTGTCTCAATATGATCCACAATAGCTCCGAACATCCCATAACAAAGGAAGCCCCGCCTTTGCGCTCTTTCTGTCAGGCTTTACGAACTTTAACGCCTATGCGCTCTGACTGGCAGGTGTTATGAGCTTCAACTTCAAACGTCAAATTTGGAGCGTTATCAGCGTTGCTTGACGTTGACAAAGTGGCCGGTGTGAACGCACCATTACTGTTATTGAAGCTTTACAGCAGTTCAGAACTGAGAACCTGGATCTCCATGAAGAACTTGACAGTATTTCATTTGGTGAGAACAGGCGACTCGCAGCACTCAGTGAAGGTAGAAGTTATTAACTCATTCACCACCATTGATTTCACATTCTGTGTTTTAGTTAAAATAATCCAGGTGAAAGTGGGAGGAGCTATAAATATGAACTGTTTACATGTGGATCAATCAAACTTTCAGGACTTTAATGAATCAATGTAACGATCCTGATGATCAGCTGTAGGTGTGAATCCACCAGGTTACATCACACCACCACCATGAAAACACCATTAACCTGATGCTAGTGATGTCACAACGGAACCAGAAGGAACCAATAATTTACCTGCAGAACGTGTTGCCTACCAAGATGGTATGATCAGCTGTATGATCATGTGATCTGTGACACGTTCAAACCTGTGCAGAAGAACACGCCATTTACCTTTAGGTGTTAGAATGTGTCCAGGTGGAAACTGGGTGTGGAAACGTCTCCTGTTTACCTGTCGTCTAACTGAGTGTGTGTGTTTGTGTGTGTGTGCACAGGACAGCAAGCTGTGGTGGTCGCAGTGTGTGTGTGTTGGACACAGTGTGTGTGTGACGGCTCTGCGTGTGTGTGTGCTGCGAGGCTGGAGAGGAAACTACATCCTGTGTGTGACGGAGCACTCTGAAATACACACTGAATACACACACACTCACAAACACACACACACTGATGATACACAGCCCAACACACACACACCTGCTGACTGCAAACGCACCGACTCCCTCCATGACTCTCCTCGGCTTATGGACTACGAGGAGGCGGAGCTTCAGGAGGATCTTGTCCAATCAGCAGTCAGGATGAAGCACTCCAGAGTGATCAGTTATCAGGTAAGAGACATCTGATTGGCTCCTGATCTCTTATAGCGTTTACCTGTGTGTTAAGCTCCACCTCTTTCCTCTGACAGGGTACAGTGACAGAGGTAGTCAGTGAGGGGGCGGGGCTGTATATGATTGACAGGAAGGTTTGTCTGTGTGTGGCCTATCAGCCATCAGGGAGGAGGAAGCTGAGAGCAGGTGATCAAGTGGAGGTGAGTCTATACTGTTCTCTGATTGGAAACCTGATCATGTGATCTGACTGATTAGGTGTTATTGATCCTGCAGCTGCACCACGTCCACTTCCTGTACCAGCCCTGTCCTGACCTCCCTCCCAGCATGCTTTGTTGTTGCCTGCGCACCAGTCTCAAGGTCATGACATTCAGCAGGGTGGGCGGGTCTCCTCCTCCTCCCCGTTGTCCTGGAGATGGAGTGTTGCCATGGTTACTGAAACAGAACAACATAGGCCTGGACCAGTACCTGTGGGTGTATCACCTGACCTCCAAGCTGTCCAACAGGTGAGAAGTCTATCAGACTGGAACCTGATTGGCTGACGAGTCATGTGAGGGTTCTCCAGATGTTGAACAGCTGAGCTGCTCAGAGGTCTCTTCTGTTTGTCCCAGTATGAAGAAGATTCAGAGTGATCTCAGGAGGATCCTCCAGAACCTGCAGCTTGGTTCTGGATCAGGTCACCTGACTCCAACAGGTTCTGAACTCTGGTCAGCTGACATGAACTGTCTCCAACATGTGTCTCTGTTCCAGTCTGGTTCCTCATGTGTTGAAGCACCAGTGTGTCTGTCTCCTCTCATGGAAGCTGATGGAGACTCTGTGGAGACAAAGAGGACAAGGTCACAGAGACATCTACTCAGAAATGCTGGATGAGCCTCACAGATGTCCTCTGACTCAGGTAGATGTCCTCACCTGTCTCATGTAGAGCACACAACATGTCCTCTCATTGTTGGTGCGTCCTCCTCCCTGTCCTGTTTGATATAAAACACCCAGGTCTTCAGTCTGTTTGAAGACAAGCAGATGGACAGGGACTCTCTGTGTTATGTCCTACAGTCTCTCAGTGTGTCCTCTCTGTGTCCTCAGTACCATGTAGATTCCTCTGTTCCTGAGTACCTCAGTGTCTCAGACCTCCTTCAGTCTCTTCTGTCCATCTGCTGGTCTTCCATGTCTCTGAGGTCTCTGCTGCCTCCTGATGGATCAGGTCTGAGCAGGACTCAGATCAACTCAGCCCTGTCCTGGTCCTGCAGGATCCTGTGTTCTGACCCTCAGACAGGAGACAGTCTAAGGTAGGTGCTGTATAAGTACTGGTACAACAAATGTACTCTAGAAGAGATGTTTTCAGTCTCACTCTCCCGAGGCAGCCACTGGGGGGCGCCACATGAGAGATATAAGATACACATACATACCTGTAGTATATACGTATACACTCATACCTGTAGTATATACGTATACACTCATACCTGTAGTATATACGTATACACTCATACCTGTAGTATATACGTATACACTCATACCTGTAGTATATACGTATACACTCATACATGTAGTATATACGTATACACTCATACCTGTAGTATATACGTATACACTCATACCTGTAGTATATACGTATACACTCATACCTGTAGTATATACGTATACACTCATACCTGTAGTATATACGTATACACTCATACATGTAGTATATACGTATACACTCATACATGTAGTATATACGTATACACTCATACCTGTAGTATATACGTACACACTCATACCTGTAGTATATACGTACACACTCATACATGTAGTATATACGTACACACTCATACATGTAGTATATACGTATACACTCATACATGTAGTATATACGTATACACTCATACCTGTAGTATACACGTACACACTCATACCTGTAGTATATACGTATACACTCATACATGTAGTATATACGTATACACTCATACATGTAGTATATACGTATACACTCATACCTGTAGTATACACGTACATACTCATACCTGTAGTATATACGTACACACTCATACATGTAGTATATACGTATACACTCATACATGTAGTATATACGTATACACTCATACCTGTAGTATATACGTATACACTCATACCTGTAGTATATACGTATAAACTCATACCTGTAGTATATACGTATACACTCATACCTGTAGTATAAACGTACACACTCATACCTGTAGTATATACGTATACACTCATACCTGTAGTATACACGTACACACTCATACCTGTAGTATATACGTACACACTCATACATGTAGTATATACGTAGACACTCATACATGTAGTATATACGTATACACTCATACATGTAGTATATACGTATACACTCATACATGTAGTATATACGTATACACTCATACCTGTAGTATATACGTATACACTCATACCTGTAGTATATACGTATACACTCATACCTGTAGTATACACGTACACACTCATACCTGTAGTATATACGTACACACTCATACATGTAGTATATACGTATACACTCATACATGTAGTATATACGTATACACTCATACCTGTAGTATATACGTATACACTCATACCTGTAGTATATACGTATACACTCATACCTGTAGTATATACGTATACACTCATACATGTAGTATATACGTATACACTCATACATGTAGTATCTACGTATACACTCATACATGTAGTATATACGTATACACTCATACATGTAGTATATACGTATACACTCATACCTGTAGTATATACGTATACACTCATACATGTAGTATATACGTATACACTCATACCTGTAGTATACACGTACACACTCATACCTGTAGTATATACGTATACACTCATACATGTAGTATCTACGTATACACTCATACTGTAGTATATACGTATACACTCATACCTGTAGTATATACGTATACACTCATACCTGTAGTATATACGTACACACTCATACATGTATTATATACGTATACACTCATACATGTAGTATATACGTACATACTCATACCTGTAGTATATACGTACACACTCATACCTGTAGTATATACGTATACACTCATACATGTAGTATATACGTATACACTCATACATGTAGTATATACGTATACACTCATACCTGTAGTATACACGTACACACTCATACATGTAGTATATACGTATACACTCATACCTGTAGTATACACGTACACACTCATACCTGTAGTATATACGTATACACTCATACATGTAGTATATACGTATACACTCATACATGTAGTATATACGTATACACTCATACCTGTAGTATATACGTACACACTCATACATGTAGTATATACGTATACACTCATACATGTAGTATACACGTATACACTCATACCTGTAGTATATACGTATACACTCATACCTGTAGTATATACGTATACACTCATACCTGTAGTATATACGTATACACTCATACCTGTAGTATATACGTATACACTCATACATGTAGTATATACGTATACACTCATACATGTAGTATATACGTATACACTCATACATGTAGTATATACGTATACACTCATACCTGTAGTATACACGTACATACTCATACCTGTAGTATATACGTACACACTCATACATGTAGTATATACGTATACACTCATACCTGTAGTATATACGTATACACTCATACATGTAGTATATACGTATACACTCATACCTGTAGTATATACGTACACACTCATACATGTAGTATATACGTATACACTCATACATGTAGTATATACGTACACACTCATACCTGTAGTATATACGTATACACTCATACCTGTAGTATACACGTACACACTCATACCTGTAGTATATACGTACACACTCATACATGTAGTATATACGTACACACTCATACATGTAGTATATACGTATACACTCATACCTGTAGTATATACGTATACACTCATACATGTAGTATATACGTATACACTCATACATGTAGTATATACGTATACACTCATACCTGTAGTATATACGTACACACTCATACATGTAGTATATACGTATACACTCATACATGTAGTATATACGTATACACTCATACCTGTAGTATACACGTACATACTCATACCTGTAGTATATACGTACACACTCATACATGTAGTATATACGTATACACTCATACCTGTAGTATATACGTATACACTCATACCTGTAGTATATACGTATACACTCATACATGTAGTATATACGTATACACTCATACATGTAGTATATACGTATACACTCATACCTGTAGTATACACGTACACACTCATACCTGTAGTATATACGTATACACTCATACCTGTAGTATATACGCACACACTCATACATGTAGTATATACGTATACACTCATACATGTAGTATATACGTACATACTCATACCTGTAGTATATACGTACACACTCATACCTGTAGTATATACGTATACACTCATACCTGTAGTATATACGTACACACTCATACATGTAGTATATACGTATACACTCATACATGTAGTATATACGTATACACTCATACATGTAGTATATACGTATACACTCATACCTGTAGTATACACGTACACACTCATACCTGTAGTATATACGTATACACTCATACCTGTAGTATATACGTACACACTCATACCTGTAGTATATACGTATACACTCATACATGTAGTATATACGTATACACTCATACATGTAGTATATACGTATACACTCATACCTGTAGTATATACGTATACACTCATACCTGTAGTATATACGTACACACTCATACATGTAGTATATACGTACACACTCATACCTGTAGTATATACGTACACACTCATACATGTAGTATATACGTACACACTCATACATGTAGTATATACGTATACACTCATACATGTAGTATATACGTATACACTCATACCTGTAGTATATACGTATACACTCATACCTGTAGTATATACGTATACACTCATACCTGTAGTATATACGTACACACTCATACATGTAGTATATACGTATACACTCATACATGTAGTATATACGTATACACTCATACCTGTAGTATATACGTATACACTCATACCTGTAGTATATACGTACACACTCATACCTGTAGTATATACGTACACACTCATACATGTAGTATATACGTACACACTCATACCTGTAGTATATACGTACACACTCATACCTGTAGTATATACGTATACACTCATACATGTAGTATACACGTATACACTCATACCTGTAGTATATACGTACACACTCATACCTGTAGTATACACGTACATACTCATACCTGTAGTATATACGTACACACTCATACCTGTAGTATATACGTATACACTCATACATGTAGTATATACGTACACACTCATACATGTAGTATATACGTATACACTCATACATGTAGTATATACGTATACACTCATACCTGTAGTATATACGTATACACTCATACCTGTAGTATATACGTAGACACTCATACCTGTAGTATATACGTATACACTCATACATGTAGTATACACGTATACACTCATACCTGTAGTATATACGTACACACTCATACATGTAGTATATACGTACACACTCATACATGTAGTATATACGTATACACTCATACATGTAGTATATACGTATACACTCATACCTGTAGTATATACGTATACACTCATACCTGTAGTATATACGTATACACTCATACCTGTAGTATATACGTATACACTCATACATGTAGTATATACGTATACACTCATACATGTAGTATATACGTATACACTCATACCTGTAGTATACACGTACATACTCATACCTGTAGTATATACGTACACACTCATACATGTAGTATATACGTATACACTCATACCTGTAGTATATACGTATACACTCATACCTGTAGTATATACGTATACACTCATACATGTAGTATATACGTATACACTCATACCTGTAGTATATACGTATACACTCATACATGTAGTATATACGTATACACTCATACCTGTAGTATACACGTACACACTCATACCTGTAGTATATACGTATACACTCATACCTGTAGTATATACGTATACACTCATACATGTAGTATATACGTATACACTCATACATGTAGTATATACGTATACACTCATACCTGTAGTATATACGTACACACTCATACCTGTAGTATATACGTACACACTCATACCTGTAGTATATACGTACACACTCATACGTGTAGTATATACGTATACACTCATACATGTAGTATATACGTATACACTCATACATGTAGTATACACGTATACACTCATACCTGTAGTATATACGTACACACTCATACCTGTAGTATATACGTATACACTCATACCTGTAGTATACACGTACACACTCATACCTGTAGTATATACGTATACACTCATACATGTAGTATATACGTATACACTCATACATGTAGTATATACGTATACACTCATACATGTAGTATATACGTATACACTCATACCTGTAGTATATACGTACACACTCATACCTGTAGTATATACGTATACACTCATACATGTAGTATATACGTATACACTCATACATGTAGTATATACGTATACACTCATACCTGTAGTATACACGTACACACTCATACCTGTAGTATATACGTATACACTCATACCTGTAGTATATACGTACACACTCATACCTGTAGTATATACGTACACACTCATACATGTAGTATATACGTATACACTCATACATGTAGTATATACGTATACACTCATACCTGTAGTATATACGTATACACTCATACCTGTAGTATATACGTACACACTCATACATGTAGTATATACGTACACACTCATACATGTAGTATATACGTATACACTCATACATGTAGTATATACGTACACACTCATACCTGTAGTATATACGTACACACTCATACATGTAGTATATACGTATACACTCATACATGTAGTATATACGTATACACTCATACCTGTAGTATACACGTATACACTCATACCTGTAGTATATACGTATACACTCATACCTGTAGTATATACGTATACACTCATACCTGTAGTATACACGTACACACTCATACCTGTAGTATATACGTACACACTCATACATGTAGTATATACGTATACACTCATACATGTAGTATATACGTATACACTCATACCTGTAGTATATACGTATACACTCATACATGTAGTATACACGTATACACTCATACCTGTAGTATACACGTACACACTCATACCTGTAGTATATACGTACACACTCATACAGGTAGTATATACGTATACACTCATACATGTAGTATATACGTATACACTCATACCTGTAGTATATACGTATACACTCATACATGTAGTATACACGTATACACTCATACCTGTAGTATACACGTACACACTCATACCTGTAGTATATACGTACACACTCATACATGTAGTATATACGTATACACTCATACCTGTAGTATATACGTATACACTCATACCTGTAGTATATACGTATACACTCATACCTGTAGTATATACGTACACACTCATACCTGTAGTATATACGTATACAGACACACGAGGACAGAGAGGAGAAAATATTTCCTCTCACTCAGCGCCCCCGTGAGGTGCTACTTGGGATTGGAGAAAGAACACCTTTGTTTATAGGCTCCGCCCCTGATTCTGGTGGCGTGTGGATCAACACTCATTGTATTCTTGTTTGGTATTGCTAGGCTCCGCCCCCTGCTGCTTGTGGGCGTGCTCCACCTTCCATCTCAGACATCTGAATTTAAACAAAGTCTGCAGCTCAGAGACGCGACAGGAGCTGTAGGCTGTGTTGTCACGGAAACCAGTGAGAATGATGAGAGGGGTCAAAGTGCATTCTTTAACACTGCATGGATAGGTATGCACACACACACACACACACACACACACACACACAGCTAAGAGGGCACTTACTACAGAGTCCAGTGATGTGTGTGTTTCAGGTTGTCTGGTGTGTGTACATCAATTCACCATGGTAACAGAGAGATTCATCCAATCAGACTTTCCTTCCTGCCAACACCTGGAGGACGACAGGTTCATCATGTCACGTCACTGCAGGTACACACACGCGCACACACACACACTGTTGGCCTGGTAGAAACATTAGAAGTCATGAAATCTACTGATCATGATGTATCCAGCAGGTGATTTATGAACTGTTTGTATGGTAATCTGCTGGTAATGACGTGTTAAACTCTTACAGGTTGTCTTTGATGTATTTAGGAGGGAAACCCCTCCCTCATCACTACAAACTGAAACACATCACATGACCTCGTGTGTTTCCTTTTTCTGTGTGTGTTGGGTAGAGTTTACCTTCAGTTTTCTCTGGACCACCTCCACATCCTGAGCCCATCTGTTGCCATGGTAACACACCTGAGTCAGAAGGAGGATCCAGGAGGTGGTGGAGTGACGAAACAAACAGATGAAAAGGCAAGTAAGAAAAGCAGAAGAGATGAGAAGTCTTCCCCCTCCTCTGTTACCATGACAACAGGGTTTGTGGGCGAGGCCTCACGACCCTGTGCCTCTGTGGTGATCAGGGTGGAACAGAAGGAGGGTGTGGCCTGGAGGAATATGGGAGGGGCAGTAACAGAAGGGAAGGCGGGACTTCAACCTAGCTTTTCAGTCAGAGTGGCTGTGATTGGTCCAGTGATCAGCTGGGAGCAGGACCCAAAGAATAGACCAATGATGGACAGAGAGGTGGAGCCAGAGAGAGAGGACAAGGTGAGAAAAACACCTGGAAGATCCCATGGTTCACTTGTGATGACTGATGTTTACACGATGATGTACCTGTGTGCAGATGCTCCTGGTTTTCTCCAGTGTGTCTGTTCGGTGGTTTCCTGTCCTCCAGCCTGGCTGTTTCTACAGACTAGTTTCTGCCAACACTCAGGTAAACACCTGTTATGATGTCAGAGAGGGGTGGGGCCAGGGGTTCTACATGACCTCATGATGCAGTCACCTCTGCAGGGTTAGGCTGCAGGTAACATTCAGCCCTGCCCCTCGCCACTCGCTGGGATTGTAACTTAATTTACCCGGTGGCTACTTCTGAGAAAAACATTCAATAGACTGAAGTAATATCACCAAAACAAGAGTAAATAAAGTGAAACAAGGTGGTAAACTTAGAGATTCAGGTCCTGATCTACCTGCGTTAACCTAAGGGTGGTGGAGCCTCAGGGTGGTGGGGTCTTAGAGTGGTGGGTCATCAGACTGATGGGGTCTTAGAGTGGTGGGTCATCAGACTGGTGGGGTCTCAGGGTGGTGGGGCATCAGACTGGTGGAGCCTCAGGGTGGTGGGGCATCAGACTGGTGGGGTCTTAGAGTGGTGGGTCATCAGACTGATGGGGTCTTAAGGTGCATTCACACCGGCCCAACCATCAACTTCAGAAGCGGCAAGTTTATATGTAAAGTCTATGGTGGACGGGCGTCAGACAGACGACAACGGCTCTGCGGCGCTTTGTGAGCATTATGAGCGGCAACTTTTTAAGCTTTTCTAGCGTTTCAGGCGTTGACTTTTGAAAAGCTAGAAAAGGTCAAAGTTCAGCTAGCTGAACTTTTGACGCTCTTAATGCTCTTGAAGCGGCATGTCAACCAATCAGAGCGTCTCATCGTAGTGACGTAAGACGTCACGGCACGTAGCCGGAAAGAAGCGGGATCAGCCAAAATGGAAGATAAATGAACCTCATCCAAACGCTCCTGGAGCAAATGGTTAAACTCACCAAACTCAGAACGCATCTGAAGAATGGGGTGTATCCACAAACGGCGCTGATGCACCCGACGTCGACGTTGTCTAGATCTATGAAGTAAATAAATCCAAGCCACTGTCTCAATATGATCCGCCATAGCTCCGAACATCCCATAACAAAGGAAGCCCCGCCTTCGCGCTCTTTTTCCGTCAGGCTTTACGAGTTTTAACGCCTATGCGCTCTGACTGGCAGGCGTTATGAGCTTCAACTTCAAACGTCAAATTTGGAGCGTTATCAGCGTTACTTGACGTTGACAAAGTGGCCGGTGTGAATGCACCATTAGAGTGGTAGGTCATCAGACTGATGGGGTCTTAGAGTGGTGGGTCATCAGACTGATGGGGTCTTAGAGTGGTAGGTCATCAGACTGGTGGAGCCTCAGGGTGGTAGGTCATCAGACTGGTGGGGTCTTAGAGTGGTGGGTCATCAGACTGATGGGGTCTTAGAGTGGTAGGTCATCAGACTGGTGGAGCCTCAGGGTGGTGGGGCATCAGACTGGTGGAGCCTCAGGGTTTTGGGGTATCAGACTGATAGGGTCTTAGAGTGGTGGGTCATCAGACTGGTGGGGTCTCAGGGTGGTACTGACTAGTGACTTGCATTTGAACCCGAAGGCCCCCGGGTTCGGCTGACTGCAGATCAGAACATTACATTACTCTGCTGGTTTATGTTTGTTATTGCACCACTCTTCAGAGGCTGTGGTTCAGCGGGAAATTGGTGGTTCGACCCTGATTTCCATCCTCCACATGTTGAATTGTCCCAAGGTTTGCACATCAATCTGTGAGCGAGCTAAAGTGAGAGAGTACGAGTAAGTGGCCACTAAAACAAGAAAAGGTTGACACATACTTATACCATTCAACAGGATCCCAGCATTCTGATTGGCTGTGGAGTATCTGAGAGGAGGGGGGTGGAGCTTTACAATGAGTCCTCTCTTCAGGTCAGGTTTGATTGGAGGTTCCACACTCTAACACGCCCCCTGCTGCTGCACACCTGCACACAGGTAACATCTGATCTGGACTTTTAAATATTTTGTTTTTAGTTGAGCAGAAGTGAATAAATGTACCTGTCTATTCTCAGGTTGTCTCCCCCACTGTCCTGTCTGTCTCTCAGGTGTTGGATTGCAGGTAAGTAGTACTCAGTGTCGCCCCCTGTGGCTGTTGAAGGACTTACAGCTGGTTGATAACATGAATTCATGTGTGTTTCAGGTCGGAGGTGGTGTGTTTCCAGGGTTTGATCTCTGACAGGATCAGTGTGAACAATAGATCCACCAAGTCTGGACACACACACTCAGGTAAAACACACACTCAGGTAACACACACACACTCAGGTAAAAACACACACTCAGGTAACACACACACACTCAGGTAAAACACACACACTCAGGTAAAACACACACACACACAGGTAACACACACACACTCAGGTAACACACACACACTCAGGTAACACACACACACTCAGGTAACACACACACACTCAGTTAAAACACACACATACAGGTAAAACAAACACTCAGGTAAAACACACACACTCAGGTAAAACACACACACTCAGGTAAAACACACACTCAGGTAAAACACACACACTCAGGTAACACACACACACTCAGGTAAAACACACACACACACAGGTAAAACACACACACTCAGGTAACACACACACACTCAGGTAAAACACACACACTCAGGTAAAACACACACACTCAGGTAAAACACACACTCAGGTAACACACACACACTCAGGTAAAACACACACACACACAGGTAAAACACACACACTCAGGTAACACACACACACTCAGGTAAAACACACACACACACAGAAAACACACACACACACAGGTAACACACACACACTCAGGAAACACACACACACACAGGAAAAACACACACACTCAGGTAAAACACACACACACAGGTAAAACACACACACACAGGTAAAACACACACACTCAGGTAAAACACACACACACAGGTAAAACACACACACTCAGGTAAAACACACACACTCAGGTAAAACAAACACTCAGGTAAAACACACACACTCAGGTAAAACACACACACACAGGTAAAACACACACTCAGGTAAAACACACACATACAGGTAAAACACACACTCAGGTAAAACACACACATACAGGTAAAACACACACATACAGGTAAAACACACACACTCAGGTAAAACAAACACTCAGGTAAAACACACACACTCAGGTAAAACACACACACTCAGGTAAAACAAACACTCAGGTAAAACACACACACTCAGGTAAAACACACACACTCAGGTAAAACACACACACACAGGTAAAACACACACACACAGGTAAAACACACACACACAGGTAAAACACACACACACAGGTAAAACACACACATACAGGTAAAACACACACACTCAGGTAAAACACACACTCAGGTAAAACACACACACTCAGGTAAAACACACACACTCAGGTAAAACACACACACTCAGGTAAAACACACACACATCAGGTAAAACACACACACTCAGGTAAAACACACACATACAGGTAAAACACACACTCAGGTAAAACACACACACTCAGGTAAAACACACACTCAGGTAAAACACACACATACAGGTAAAACACACTCAGGTAAAACACACACACACAGGTAAAACACACACACACAGGTAAAACACACACACAGGTAAAACACACACACACAGGTAAAACACACACACACAGGTAAAACACACACACACAAAAAACACACACACTCAGGTAAAACACACACTCAGGTAACACACACACACTCAGGTAAAACACACACACTCAGGTAAAACACACACTCAGGTAAAACACACACATACAGGTAAAACACACACATACAGGTAAAACACACACTCAGGTAAAACACACACATACAGGTAAAACACACACATACAGGTAAAACACACACTCAGGTAAAACACACACTCAGTTAAAACACACACATACAGGTAAAACAAACACTCAGGTAAAACACACACACTCAGGTAAAACACACACACTCAGGTAAAACACACACACTCAGATAAAACACACACACACAGGTAAAACACACACACTCAGGTAACACACACACACTCAGGTAAAACACACACACTCAGGAAAAACACACACACACAGAAAAAAAACACACACACTCAGGTAAAACAAACACTCAGGTAAAACACACACACTCAGGTAAAACACACACACTCAGGTAAAACACACACACACAGAGAAAACACACACATACAGGTAAAACACACACACTCAGGTAACACACACACACACAGGAAAAACACACACACTCAGGTAACACACACACACTCAGGTAAAACACACACACACACAGGTAAAACACACACACTCAGGTAAAACACACACTCAGGTAAAACACACACACTCAGGTAAAACACACACACACAGGCAAAACACACACACACACGTAAAACACACACACACAGGTAAAACACACACACACAGATAAAACACACACACACAGGTAAAACACACACACTCAGGTAAAACACACACACTCAGGTAAAACACACACTCAGGTAAAACACACACACTCAGGTAAAACACACACACTCAGGTAAAACACACACTCAGGTAAAACACACACACACAGGTAAAACACACACACACAGGTAAAACACACACACACAGGTAAAACACACACACTCAGGTAAAACACACACACTCAGGTAAAACACACACTCAGGTAAAACACACACATACAGGTAAAACACACACTCAGGTAAAACACACACTCAGTTAAAACACACACATACAGGTAAAACAAACACTCAGGTAAAACACACACACTCAGGTAAAACAAACACTCAGGTAAAACACACACACACAGGTAAAACACACACACACAGGTAAAACACACACACTCAGGTAAAACACACACACACAGGTAAAACACACACATACAGGTAAAACACACACACACAGGTAAAACACACACTCAGGTAAAACACACACATACAGGTAAAACACACACTCAGGTAAAACACACACACTCAGGTAAAACACACACATACAGGTAAAACACACACTCAGGTAAAACACACACACTCAGGTAAAACACACACACTCAGGTAAAACACACACTCAGGTAAAACACACACACACACAGGTAAAACACACACACTCAGGTAAAACACACACTCAGGTAAAACACACACACTCAGGTAAAACACACACACACAGGTAAAACACACACATACAGGTAAAACACACACACTCAGGTAAAACACACACTCAGGTAAAACACACACTCAGGTAAAACACACACACTCAGGTAAAACACACACACACAGGTAAAACACACACATACAGGTAAAACACACACACTCAGGTAACACACACACACACAGGTAAAACACACACACTCAGGTAACACACACACACTCAGGTAACACACACACACACAGGTAAAACACACACACTCACGTAACACACACACACTCAGGTAAAACACACACACACACAGGTAAAACACACACATTCAGGTAAAACACACACACTCAGGTAAAACACACACACTCAGGTAAAACACACACTCAGGTAAAACACACACACTCAGGTAAAACACACACACTCAGGTAAAACACACACACACAGGTAAAACACACACACACAGGTAAAACACACACACACAGGTAAAACACACACACACAGGTAAAACACACACACTCAGGTAAAACACACACACTCAGGTAAAACACACACACTCAGGTAAAACACACACACACAGGTAAAACACACACACACAGGTAAAACACACACACTCAGGTAAAACACACACACACAGGTAAAACACACACACTCAGGTAAAACACACACACACAGGTAAAACACACACTCAGGTAAAACACACACACACAGGTAAAACACACACACATACAGGTAAAACACACACTCAGGTCACACACTCACTCAGGTAAAACACACACACTCAGGTAACACACACACACTCAGGTAAAACACACACACACACAGAAAACACACACACTCAGGTAAAACACACACACACACAGGTAAAACACACACACACACAGGTAAAACACACACACTCAGGTAACACACACACACTCAGGTAACACACACACACTCAGGTAAAACACACACTCAGGTAACACACACACACTCAGGTAAAACACACACACTCAGGTAACACACACACACGCAGGTAAAACACACACACACTCAGGTAAAACACACACACACACAGGTAAAACACACACACACACAGGTAAAACACACACACTCAGGTAACACACACACACTCAGGTAACACACACACACTCAGATAAAACACACACTCAGGTAAAACACACACACACACAGGTAAAACACACACACTCAGGTAAAACACACACTCAGATAACACACACACACTCAGGTAAAACACACACACACACAGGTAAAACACACACACTCAGGTAACACACACACACTCAGGTAAAACACACACACTCAGGTAAAACACACACACACACAGGTAAAACACACACACACAGGTAAAACACACACACTCAGGTAAAACACACACACACACAAAAAACACACACACACACAGAAAAAACACACACACACAGAAAACACACACACACACAGGTAAAACACACACACTCAGGTAACACACACACACACAGGTAAAACACACACACTCAGGTAAAACACACACACTCAGGTAAAACACACACACTCAGGTAAAACACACACTCAGGTAAAACACACACACTCAGGTAAAACACACACACTCAGGTAAAACACACACTCAGGTAAAACACACACACACAGGTAAAACACACACACACAGGTAAAACACACACACTCAGATAAAACACACACACACAGGGAAAACACACACACACAGGTAACACACACACACTCAGGTAAAACACACACACTCAGGTAAAACACACACACACACAGGTAAAACACACACACTCAGGTAAAACACACACATACAGGTAAAACACACACTCAGTTAAAACACACACACTCAGATAAAACACACACACTCAGGTAAAACACACACACACACAGGTAAAACACACACACTCAGGTAACACACACACACTCAGGTAAAACACACACACACACAGGTAAAACACACACACTCAGGTAAAACACACACTCAGGTAAAACACACACTCAGGTAAAACACACACTCAGGTAAAACACACACTCAGGTAAAACACACACACTCAGGTAAAACACACACACACACAGATAAAACACACACACACAGATAACACACACACACACAGATAACACACACACACACATAAAACACACACACTCAGATAACACACACACACTCAGGTAACACACACACACTCAGGTAAAACACACACTCAGGTAACACACACACACTCAGGTAAAACACACACACACAGATAACACACACACACGCAGGTAAAACACACACACACTCAGGTAAAACACACACACTCAGGTAAAACACACACACACACAGGAAAAACACACACACACACACATAAAACACACACACTCAGATAACACACACACACACAGGTAAAACACACACACTCAGGTAACACACACACACGCAGGTAAAACACACACTCAGGTAAAACACACACACACAGGTAAAACACACACATACAGGTAAAACACACACACTCAGGTAAAACACACACACTCAGGTAAAACACACACACTCAGGTAAAACACACACACACAGGTAACACACACACACTCAGGTAACACACACACACTCAGGTAACACACACACACACAGGTAAAACACACACTCAGGTAACACACACACACTCAGGTAACACACACACACACAGGTAAAACACACACTCAGGTAACACACACACACTCAGGTAAAACACACACACTCAGGGAAAAACACACACACACAGGAAACACACACACACACAGGTAAAACACACACACTCAGGTAAAACACACACACTCAGGTAAAACACACACTCAGGTAAAACACACACACACACGGTAAAACACACACACTCAGGTAACACACACACACTCAGGTAAAACACACACACACACAGGTAAAACACACACACATACAGGAAAAACACACACTCAGGTAAAACACACACATACAGGTAAAACACACACTCAGGTAAAACACACACACACAGGTAAAACACACACACACAGGTAAAACACACACACTCAGGTAAAACACACACATACAGGTAAAACACACACTCAGGTAAAACACACACACTCAGGTAACACACACACACGCAGGTAAAACACACACACACTCAGGTAAAACACACACACACACAGGTAAAACACACACACTCAGATAAAACACACACTCAGGTAAAACACACACACTCAGGTAAAACACACACTCAGGTAAAACACACACACTCAGGTAAAACACACACACACAGGTAAAACACACACACACAGGTAAAACACACACACACAGGTAAAACACACACATACAGGTAAAACACACACACAGGTAAAACACACACACTCAGGTAAAACACACACACTCAGGTAACACACACACACTCAGGTAAAACACACACACACACAGGTAAAACACACACACACAGGTAAAACACACACTCAGGTAAAACACACACTCAGGTAAAACACACACACTCAGGTAAAACACACACATACAGAAAAAACACACACTCAGGTAAAACACACACACTCAGGTAAAACACACACACACACAGGTAACACACACACACTCAGATAAAACACACACACACAGGTAAAACACACACACACAGATAAAACAAACACTCAGGTAAAACACACACACACAGGTAAAACACACACACTCAGGTAAAACACACACTCAGGTAAAACACACACATACAGGTAAAACACACACTCAGTTAAAACACACACATACAGGTAAAACAAACACTCAGGTAAAACACACACACTCAGGTAAAACAAACACTCAGGTAAAACACACACACTCAGGTAAAACACACACACTCAGGTAAAACACACACACACAGGTAAAACACACACACTCAGGTAAAACACACACTCAGGTAAAACACACACACTCAGGTAACACACACACACTCAGGTAACACACACACACTCAGGTAAAACACACACACACACAGGTAAAACACACACACTCAGGTAACACACACACACTCAGGTAAAACACACACACTCAGGTAAAACACACACACTCAGGTAAAACACACACACACAGGTAAAACACACACACACAGATAAAACACACACACACAGATAAAACACACACTCAGGTAAAACACACACACACAGGTAAAACACACACTCAGGGAAAACACA
>SSNP01000339.1:228761-258761 GCA_006937955.1 Pachypanchax playfairii
AATAAGTATTTGGTCAATAACAAAAGTTAATCTCAATACTTTGTTATATAGCCTTTGTTGGCAATGACAGAGGTCAAACGTTTTCTGTAAGTCTTCACAAGGTTTTCACACACTGTTGCTGGTATTTTGGCCCATTCCTCCATGCAGATCTCCTCTAGAGCAGTGATGTTTTGGGGCTGACGCTGGGCAACACGGACTTTCAACTCCCTCCAGAGATTTTCTATGGGGTTGAGATCTGGAGACTGGCTAGGCCACTCCAGGACCTTGAAATGCTTCTTACGAAGCCACTCCTTCGTTGCCCGGGCGGTGTGTTTGGGATCATTGTCATGCTGAAAGACCCAGCCACGTCTCATTTTCAATGCCCTTGCTGATGGAAGGAGGTTTTCACTCAAAATCTTACGATACATGGCCCCATTCATTCTTTCCTTTACACGGATCAGTCGTCCTGGTCCCCTTGCAGAAAAACAGCCCCAAAGCATGATGTTTCCACCCCCATGCTTTACAGTAGGTATGGTGTTCTTTGGATCCAACTCAGCATTCTTTCCCCTCCAAACACGACAAGTTGAGTTTCTACCAAAAAGTTCTATTTTGGTTTCATCTGACCATATGATGTTCTCCCAATCCTCTTCTGGATCATCCAAATGCTCTCTAGCAAACCGCAGACGGGCCTGGACGTGTCCTGGCTTCAGCAGGGGGACACGTCTGGCACTGCAGGATTTGAGTCCCTGGCGGCGTAGTGTGTTATTGATGGTAGCCTTTGTTACTTTGGTCCCAGCTCTCTGCAGGTCATTCACTAGGTCCCTCCGTGTGGTTCTGGGATTTTTGCTCACCGTTCTTGTGATCATTTTGACCCCACGGGGTGAGATCTTGCGTGGAGCCCCAGATCGAGGGAGATTATCAGTGGTCTTGTATGTCTTCCATTTTCTAATAATTGCTCCCACAGTTGATTTCTTCACACCAAGCTGCTTACCTATTGCAGATTCAGTCTTCCCAGCCTGGTGAAGGTCTACAATTTTGTTTCTGGTGTCCTTTGACAGCTCTTTGGTCTTGGCCATAGTGGAGTTTGGAGCGTGACTGTTTGAGGTTGTGGACAGGTGTCTTTTATACTGATAACGAGTTCACACAGGTGCCATTAATACAGGTAACGAGTGGAGGACCGAGGAGCCTCTTAAAGAAGTTACAGGTCTGTGAAAGCCAGAAATCTTACTTGTTTGTAGGTGACCAAATACTTATTTTCCACCATAATTTGCAAATAAATTCCTTAAAAATCAGACAATGTGATTTTCAGGATTTTTTTTCCTCATTTTGTCTCTCATAGTTGAGGTATACCTATGATGAAAATTACAGGCCTCTCTGATCTTTTTAAGTGGGAGAACTTACACAATTGGTGGCTGACTAAATACTTTTTTGCCCCACTGTAGATCAGTAATGGTTAAGGTTAGTAAAAGGGTTTGGGTTAGGTATAAATCTAGTTACTAAAATCAATGGAAGTCAATGGACGGTCCCCATAAGGATACCAAAACACACTTGTGGGTGTGTGTGTGTGTGTGTGCGTGTGGTCAGGTGTACGTCTCACACTGTGTGATCGAACTGGTTCGCGGCTGCAGGTGTACTTGGACTTAAGCCACACCCCCTACCCTCCTGGCTTGTTGCCTGGCAACACCCTGCTGCTGTCAGGTGTTCATAGGAAGCTGTCCAGGTAACAGACATGTTGATGGGTGAGTGTTGTTTACCTGTGCTCATGTAGTGTGTTTGTACACCTGTTCATGTGTGTTTCAGGTCAGGAGGTGTGTACTGCTCTTACTCACCTGTCAGTTCCGTAACTGTGATGTCACTGGGAGATTCCAGGTACCTACAGCTTGACTCAGTGTAACACACAGACATCACCTGGCTCATTCAGACCTGATGACACTGTCAGATCAACACACCTGAATCAGACTCCGCCCTCTGATTCACCTGGGTTTATTTAACATGTTTATGTTTTCAGAAGTGCCCCACCCCCTCCTGCTCCAAGGATGCACCTCTGTCAGTGGGCTGATGAGCACAGGTGTAATGTTGGACAGGTCAAAGGTCACGTGGTGTGTATCCTGTTTCTACAGCTGCAGTGGATCTGCTCCCAGTGTGGGACTCTGTACTCACAGGTACTACTTACAGGTGTTAAACAGTACTACACAGTCCCACAGAGTACTACTCAAAGGTACTACACATTACTATACAGTTCTACTTACAAGTTATGTACAGTACTATAGAGTACTACTCACATGTACTGTACAGTACTACCCGGGGTGTAACAGTACACAAAACACGGTTCGGTTAAATTTTGATACAGTAAGTAAAAAAAAACTCAAATCATAAAAATTACTTTTTGTTTAATTTTTAACTTTTGCAAATTAGAGTTTAGATATTTTCTTATAAAAATGAAACATTAAAAAATAAGAAAATATAAAAATAAAGTTTAACTTATCAAACAGGAGAACTTATAGATATAGAAGGTTGTTTACATCTCTCTACTGTCTCTACTGCTTTTATTAGCTTAAATCCTGCAAAGCATTCTGGATCAGCTGCTCGGTGAATATGAACTCATTACAGGCTGTATTTAGTCATATGATACAGGAGGGGGCAGTGATGCACTTCTCTGGGTGAGATCACCCTTATTATTTACCGTGTTATAAGCTGTGTGCAGTGGGGGCGGAGCCAGACACTCAGGACTAGACAGACTGTGAATGATGAAGAGATTCAGAGTCTGTGAGCAGCTGTAACCCGATCTGATTGTTCAGAGTTTTTACAAACTAGTATAGAATTGATGGAATTGAGAAGGTGGTGGAGTTTATTACATGGATAAAATCCCTCCAGCGTGTCTACCGGATCTACCGGGAACCAGTATTGTGTCGAAGATGACGGGGTTTTTGATCCAGCTCGTCGTTTTCAGACTTGTGATGTCTTCAGCCTGACGTTGAGGTTCTTCTGGTGATTCTAGTGAAGCTGAGGTGGATTTATCTGACTAGTATCTGCTGTTAGGATCTTCTAAAGGCAGCAGGGAGCAAAATAAAGAACGATTCACCTCATAAAGAACACAGTAAGTGTTGATAGATGAACCGATGGCCGGGATGGAGGGGGAGTCGCACACTGACGCGTGCACATGCACGCACACACACACACAGAGTATATGAATTAGAAATTTGCTGCTTTTTTCTTTTATTTTATTCAAGTGTTGAAATTGTCTATAAATGACTCTTTTTAGACATAAAATAAACTATCAAAAGTACTTTTATACTGTTGTTTTTTTTACTTTCATAGTATTAAAACATAGTTCAGATGTTGCATGAATCATTGAAACATGAAATATTTACATCAAAGTCACTGATCTGCTAGAAAAACCTCTTTATACAAAACTCTCTTTATCTCAGCTTTTAGTCCTGAAACGTGTAAAAGTTCCTCTTTTGTACTGCAGATTACTAAATAACAGGAAGAGGTAGAAACATTTTTGTTTTTTGCTTTTGAAAGAAGAAAGACTAAATTTTGTGCTGATGGTTTCAGAATTCACAGTCATAGTAGAAAATATTCTGTGGGTCTTCAAAAATCAGTAAAAATGTTAAATATCTCTGGAACTGAGGGGGATATGAAATCTGTAAGTACATTATATACATTTATGGAATAAATACACCGAAACTGTACGTAAGTGGACCAAGCCGAACCGAACGATTTAACACATACCCATGAACCGTCACACCCCTAAGTACTACAGAGTTCTAGTCACAGGCACTACACAGTACTATAGAGTTGAGTAAGTCCTTGATTGGTCTTGCTCCACCTTATTTATCTGAGCTTTCAAAAAGTCAATTTCATACAAATTTTAGGACTTTGTGGTTATTTCTTTAGTATTAGCTAGTAATATGAAACATTTTATATCTAAAAAACTGTCTGCATGAAGATTTGTCTCGTTCCGTCAGGGTTTGGCAGCGACTCATTAATATTCATTGTTTGAATTTGCTGGACTCTGATTGACTAACAAACTAGCCAATGAGAGCAAGGTATACTGTTTCCTTCCCCGCTGCACATGGCAACAACAGATGTTGTGTCTTCCTGTTTTGTTACGTCTTATGCTAACAGCTTTTAGCCAGCAGCATGCTAGGTGTTTTGTTAACAGCTTTTAGCTAGCAGCATGCTAGGTGTTATGTTAACAGCTTTTAGCTAGCAGCATGCTAGGCGTTATGCTACAGCTTTTAGCCAGCAGCATGCTAGGCGTGGTTTCAACTGCAGGAGCTGATGAATACTAACGAACAAAGGAGTTGTGATGTAACAGATACAGGCCGTTAGAACTCTGGTTTTATCACCACCTGCGTAGTTTGAGAGATTAAAACTGAAAGAGAAGTTGTTGATCTGTTTTCACCCACTATGAAGGTAAGAACACCTGTGGAGCTAAAATATTCAACAGAAACCTCAGAAAAAACATTTTTAATGGAAGGAACTCTTTAAGACTTCATGCCCTACTAGATCCATGACGTGTAGCAATCAGAACCGTCTTGTGATTCCTAGAACAACGCTGAGGTCTCAGGGACAGAGGACCTTTCCAGTAGCAGGTGCAGGGTATGGAACAGTCTTCATGCCAACATCAGGGCTGCTCAGTCTATGAGTAATTTTAAGGTGCTTTTAAAGACCTATTTGTGTCAGCTGGCTTTTAACTAGTAGTAAACTATCGGCCTGATTTATCAATAAGTAAAGAGAGCAAGAGTTTTGTGCCAAGGGTGTGTTCCTAATTTGAGAGTGATCTACTAAGACTGATTATACAATTGTTAACTGGTGCAAAAAGCAAATATTCAAATGAGGAGTTTGATGGTACTATTCTTCTTCAGGTGCAAGAAAGGTGCAAAAGGAAAATGAATTTCAAGCCGTTGGAGCTTCAAATATGATGGAAGAGGCAAAAATATATATTGTTGATCTGCAGCAAAGACGTCTTCAGGCTCCGGTCTGTGTTGTTGAATGTTGTCCAACACAAAGCAAACAACAGCGATCAGAGCGACCTGGTGCGTAAACTTTCCCTCCAGCGGGGTCCAAACACCAACACCTGCTTTTTGGGAAGCGGCACGCTCCAAAATGTTTCTTGTGTGTATGCGGGCCAGATTATATTGATGTTAGTCCTCAGCAGTTGGGTTGAGTGCAGGAAGGGGGCGTAAAGGGGGTCTGTTATCACTTTAGGAATAAATCACGAGCTGCTATTAAATTCCTAAATGTGTAGAATGATATTTACAGCAGGAATTACATTAACACACGCACCCAAGAGACGTCTCTATATTCACCATCTCTCAACCTGGTAAATATAACACTGTTCCTCCGAATGAAAGAATCATGAATCTGGATAATTTACCACAACGTTTGTATCACAAGTGTTTGGAATATTAATGTATCTGCTCGTGTAACACTGTATTAAAAACCTGTAATACACACTGGACCATCTACCCTAGAAGACGCAGCACTAACTGTGTTGGAATGATCCACCTGTCTGTCTGTGTCTTCACACAACGACCACTGCATCCTTTTTTGTACCGAGTTAAGACGCTTTTCAAACGCAGTAAAATACGTGCAAAATTAGAAGCCGCAAACAGTTTCAGGTTTGATAAATCACACTGCGCCTGGAACATCCACTTATTTACATGTTCTCCTCCCATGATTTAGCATCTTCTGACAGAAATGCCCACATTGTATATTCATCAAGGGCAAAGGTGCAAAAATGATTTTGCACGTCTAGCAGCAGGTTTAACAGGTGCAGTTTTACCTGCGCGCCATTAGTAAATCACCCGCTGAGCGGTTTGCACCTGTTTTAACAACCACAAACCTGATAAATCAGGTCTTATCCGTGTATTGTGTCATATTGTTTAATATTGTTTTGGTTTAATGTTGTTTTTTAAACTGTCCTTCATCTGTATGAAGAATGTTGGTCAGTATTTCCTGTTCTTAGTGTGATATATAAATACATTGACATTCTACCTGAAGGTACTCTACAGTACTGTCCTACACAATGCTATAGAGTACTACTTATATGTACAATACAGTAGTACAGAGTGCTACTCACAGGTACCACATGGTAGGACAGAGTATTACTGACAGGTACCACACAGTAGGACAGAGTATTACTGACAGGTACCACACAGTAGGACAGAGTATTACTGACAGGTACCACACAGTAGGACAGAGTATTACTGACAGGTACCACACAGTAGGACAGAGTATTACTGACAGGTACCACACAGTAGGACAGAGTATTACTGACAGGTACCACACAGTAGGACAGAGTGTTACTGACAGGTACCACACAGTGGGACAGAGTATTACTGACAGGTACCACACAGTAGGACAGAGTATTACTGACAGGTACCACACAGTAGGACAGAGTATTACTGACAGGTACCACACAGTAGGACAGAGTATTACTGACAGGTACCACACAGTAGGACAGAGTGTTACTGACAGGTACCACACCTGCTGCAGCGCCCTCTTCAGTCCGTTTCATGTTGGTTGGATGATAAATGAACTTGTATTGATTTGGTTTGTTCCTCAGTGCTGCGGTTCTCGGTGTGGAACCTCCTCGTCTGTGTTTCAGTCCAAAGCAAAGTGAGAACTAACTCATCAATAATCACCGATCAATACAGAACTACAGCTCATTGATCTTAACAGGTCTGCTGTCTATAGCTATTGATCTAACCCACTCTCTGGTTCTATCAGGTTGGTGATTGATGATGGGACAGGTGAGGCTCAGGTCTGGTTCTTTGGTGGACTGGTTCAAACTCTGCTGGGATTGGCTGATTCTCAGTGGGAGGGGCTTCAGAGAGCACTCAGGGCCAGAGGTCATATCAGAATCTACCACCAAGGGCAGAGCCTGGTCAGTATCTCTACCTGTGTGTCTCTCAGGTGTTTGTGTTTACCTGTGTGTGTTCTTCAGGTGTTTGTGTTTACCTGTGTGTGTTCTTCAGGTGTTTGTGTTTACTTGTGTGTGTTCTTCAGGTGTTTGTGTTTACCTGTGTGTGTTCTTCAGGTGTTTGTGTTTACCTGTGTGTGTTCTTCAGGTGTTTGTGTTTACCTGTGTGTGTCTCTCAGGTGTTTGTGTTTACCTGTGTGTGTCTCTCAGGTGTTTGTGTTTACCTGTGTGTGTCTCTCAGGTGTTTGTGTTTACCTGTGTGTGTTCTTCAGGTGTTTGTGTTTACCTGTGTGTGTTTTTCAGGTGTTTGTGTTTACCTGTGTGTGTCTCTCAGGTGTTTGTGTTTACCTGTGTGTGTTTTTCAGGTGTTTGTGTTTACCTGTGTGTGTTTTTCAGGTGTTTGTGTTTACCTGTGTGTGTCTCTCAGGTGTTTGTGTTTACCTGTGTGTGTTCTTCAGGTGTTTGTGTTTACCTGTGTGTGTTCTTCAGGTGTTTGTGTTTACCTGTGTGTGTTCTTCAGGTGTTTGTGTTTACCTGTGTGTGTTCTTCAGGTGTTTGTGTTTACCTGTGTGTGTCTCTCAGGTGTTTGTGTTTACCTGTGTGTGTCTCTCAGGTGTTTGTGTTTACCTGTGTGTGTCTCTCAGGTGTTTGTGTTTACCTGTGTGTGTTCTTCAGGTGTTTGTGTTTACCTGTGTGTGTTCTTCAGGTGTTTGTGTTTACCTGTGTGTGTCTCTCAGGTGTTTGTGTTTACCTGTGTGTGTCTCTCAGGTGTTTGTGTTTACCTGTGTGTGTCTCTCAGGTGTTTGTGTTTACCTGTGTGTGTTCTTCAGGTGTTTGTGTTTACCTGTGTGTGTTCTTCAGGTGTTTGTGTTTACCTGTGTGTGTCTTCAGGTGTTTGTGTTTACCTGTGTGTGTCTCTCAGGTGTGTTTACCTGTGTGTGTCTCTCAGGTGTTTGTGTTTACCTGTGTGTGTCTCTCAGGTGTTTGTGTTTACCTGTGTGTGTTCTTCAGGTGTTTGTGTTTACCTGTGTGTGTTCTTCAGGTGTTTGTGTTTACCTGTGTGTGTCTCTCAGGTGTTTGTGTTTACCTGTGTGTGTCTCTCAGGTGTTTGTGTTTACCTGTGTGTGTCTCTCAGGTGTTTGTGTTTACCTGTGTGTGTCTCTCAGGTGTTTGTGTTTACCTGTGTGTGTTCTTCAGGTGTTTGTGTTTACCTGTGTGTGTTCTTCAGGTGTTTGTGTTTTCCTGTGTGTGTCTCTCAGGTTTTTGTGTTTACCTGTGTGTGTCTCTCAGGTGTTTGTGTTTACCTGTGTGTGTCTTCAGGTGTTTGTGTTTACCTGTGTGTGTTCTTCAGGTGTTTGTGTTTACCTGTGTGTGTTCTTCAGGTGTTTGTGTTTACCTGTGTGTGTCTCTCAGGTGTTTGTGTTTACCAGTGTGTGTCTCTCAGGTGTTTGTGTTTACCTGTGTGTGTCTCTCAGGTGTGTTTACCTGTGTGTGTCTCTCAGGTGTTTGTGTTTACCTGTGTGTGTCTCTCAGGTGTTTGTGTTTACCTGTGTGTGTTCTTCAGGTGTTTGTGTTTACCTGTGTGTGTCTCTCAGGTGTTTGTGTTTACCTGTGTGTGTTCTTCAGGTGTTTGTGTTTACCTGTGTGTGTTCTTCAGGTGTTTGTGTTTACCTGTTTGTGTCTCTCAGGTGTTTGTGTTTACCTGTGTGTGTTCTTCAGGTGTTTGTGTTTATCTGTTTGTGTCTCTCAGGTGTTTGTGTTTACCTGTTTGTGTTCTTCAGGCGTGTGACGGTACTTCTGAGGACTCCCTCCTCCATTTTCTGTTGTGTGTCTGCAGCAGTGATTTTGCATGTCGGCAAATCTCACTTACCTGCAGGAAACTGACCAATCAGAGATCAGAAGGTAATAAACAAAGAGCGTACCTGTAGACTTTCCACACCGACCTGAAGGATTTATTTTCTTTTGTTTTGTGTTAGAGGTGAGACGCTTTAATCGGGGAGACAGAGACTTCCTGACCAGACTGACTCGTCCTCTGCAGCTCACCTGTGTGCACCTGAACTCTGAGTGAACCCACCTTTTCACCTGTTTTTCATCGAGACTTTCAAAATAAAAGCATTAGTGTTTACAAGCTGCAGTGTGTTGAATCATTTCATGCTTCTGTCTCTCGGCCAGAGCTCATTAATAATCCCGTCTCACTGACATGAAGGTGTTTGTGGTTTTCCTGATTCAGTTTGAGTCACAGCAAACCAACCTGAGAACATTATGAAAGTGCAGCAAAACACGTTTCCATGGAAACCCAGAGTAACTCGGGTGACCTCAACAAGCAGAACAGAAACAGTAGAGTTAAAGTTCTGATGTTTGTCCTGCTGACGCGTGATGGAAACAAAGTCCTTCAGGGTTTCAGGTCATACCGGACCTGAAGCAGGAAGTAAACCGGACCAGGAGGAACCATCTGGTTTTCCCCATGGATCTCCATACTCAGACTGTCTTCTGGTTGTCTTTCTCCTCAGGGTCCATCCAGCAGAGACGTTGTCCTCCTCACAGAGTCTCCTTTAAAGAACTGAGACCTGCTGGGACTCAGAGTCAGACGAGCTGAGTAACATAAATGGATGTAAACGATAGTAATCACCATGGCAACACAAACAGAAGCCACGCCCAGATGGTGGGACACTCTGATTAATGACATTAAATAAATGAATCAGAACTCTGCTGTGAAGCGGATCCAGATCACAGACAGGGTCTAGTGGAACCTGATGGGTCTGCAGGTCAAATCCGTCTGAGGCTGATGTGACATGAAATAAACCAAATGTCCCAGTTCATAAAGTGAAACCAGATCAGAGTCCACTTCAGTCAGAACCTTCAGCTGAACACGTTTGAAGCTGTTTGACCTTCAGTTGGACCTGATCCTCCTGAGACATGTCTGTCTTCTTCTCAGAATTTACGGTTTTTATTTCTTCTGTTTGTATTTATTGAACCGGAAGTGGATATTTTATCAGCGGTTTATTATGATGCTCTCAAGAAATCTTCCACTGACGTGCACGTGCTTGACACCCACTTACAGCTATTTGTGTTTTCACGCGCACATGCACGCTCCCGACATGTTTTTTCAGCTGATTGGTCAACATGACGCCGCCCAAGTTAGATTTGTGCGCATGCGCAGAGGACACAGCAGAACTTTGTGAGAGTTTATTAGTTTCTAGTGAAGTGACGTGAAGCGCGTGCGGGAGTTTGTTCTGAAGGATTTCCTGTGGAATAAAAACAAACATCTCAGACTTCCAGCCGCAGGCACCGGGACCTCACTGCACTCCAAGCCGCCGAAGGAGCTCCACCGCCGGTATGAAGATCGAGTTCGCCCCGCTGAACATCCCGCTGCGGAGGAGGCTGCAGACCGCCGCCGTACTGCAGTGGGTCTTCTCCTTCCTGGCTCTGGGTAACATCCACCCGTCTGTCCGTCTGTCTGTCTGTCTGTCTGCTCGCTGGTATTGATCAGGGTATTGATCAAGGGTCTGATTGGTTGGTTTCTGGGATAATTGATTTAGTTTTCCATCTGATCCCAATTAATCTTCACTTAATTAACAAAATAATCATTTTAAAGAAAAATCATCTCATGGATCAACAACCGAACGAACCTCACTGGATCAGAACCAACACATTAAGCTGATAGGAAGCAGGTTAGAAACATCTGGATGTTTGTTTATAGAAACAGTTACAGGCTGTTCCAGAACATCCACTGAGACCAGAACCACAGGTTCTTCTGATGGTGTCAGAGGGTTGGAGGTGTGACAGCTACATCAGAACATGTTGGTGCAGCTGTGAAGCACGGTGGAGGAAGTGTCATGGTTCTGTTTCCAGGTGTGTGATGAGGTTCTGAAGAACCCATTAAGTTCTATGTAGAACATCTCAGACATGACAGACCCAGATTCACAGACAGGACCATAGGTCCGGTACGACAGGACCCGGATTCACAGACAGGGCCATAGGTCCGGTACGACAGGACCCGGATTCACAGACAGGGCCGTAGGTCCGGTACGACAGGACCCGGATTCACAGACAGGACCCGGATTCACAGACAGGGCCGTAGGTCTGGTAGAATAGGTCAGGTGTCGGTTCAGGTAAAACAGAACCGGACCTGTTGTATTTAGAAAGATGTTACTTTTATTCTGAAAGGGGTTTCCTTTTTGGATCACAATCAGTTAAAAAATTGGAGCTGACCTGTCTCCCTCTGTCCTCACCTGTCTCCCTCTGTCCTCACCTGTCTCCCGCTGTCCTCACCTGTCTCCCTCTGTCCTCACCTGTCTCCCACTGTCCTCACCTGTCTCCCTCTGTCCTCACCTGTCTCCCTCTGTCCTCACCTGTCTCCCTCTGTCCTCACCTGTCTCCCTCTGTCCTCACCTGTCTCCCACTGTCCTCACCTGTCTCCCTCTGTCCTCACCTGTCTCCCGCTGTCCTCACCTGTCTCCCGCTGTCCTCACCTGTCTCCCTCTGTCCTCACCTGTCTCCCGCTGTCCTCACCTGTCTCCCTCTGTCCTCACCTGTCTCCTGCTGTCCCCACCTGTCTCCCGCTGTCCTCACCTGTCTCCCTCTGTCCTCACCCGTCTCCCTTAGCTCAGTGCTGTCTGGCTGTCTTCGTCCTCCTGGCTCTATCTGATTGGTGGATCATGGCTCTGCTCTATGCCGGTTGGTTGTGGCTGGACTGGGACACGCCCACCACAGGGGGTCGGAGGTCACACTGGGTCAGGAGCTGGACCATCTGGGAGTACTTCAGGGACTACTTTCCACTGACGGTGAGCTCAGATTTATTGATCTGATCAGCTGATCAGTTTGATTATTGATCAATGTCTTCTGTCTGCAGCTGGTGAAAACTGTTGATCTGGATCCAAAGAAGAACTACATCTTTGGGTTCCACCCTCACGGTGAGAGACCTCCTGATGTTTGTGTGTACGGTTCTGTTTCTCAGGTCTTTAATAGTCTGTGTTGGTACCTGTCTTCCAGGTGTTCTGGTTGCAGGCGGGTTTGGGAACTTCTGCACGGAGGCGACAGGTTTCTCTCGTCTGTTTCCTGGTCTGAGGTCTCACTTGCTGATGCTGCCGTTCTGGTTCAGAGTCCCGTTCTTCAGAGACTACATCATGTGTGGAGGTACTTACCTGAACCTTGTTACCTGTCTGTCTACCTGTATGTAGACCTGTTTAGACCCCTTGATCCAGACCCGTTTAGACCCCTGATCCAGACCCGTTTAGACCCCTGATCCAGACCCGTTTAGACCCCTGATCCAGACCCGTTTAGACCCCTGATCCAGACCCGTTTAGACCCCTGATCCAGACCCGTTTAGACCCCTGATCCAGACCCGTTTAGACCCCTGATCCAGACCCGTTTAGACCCCTGATCCAGACCCGTTTAGACCCCTGATCCAGACCCGTTTAGACCCCTGATCCAGACCCGTTTAGACCCCTGAACCAGACCCGTTTAGACCCCTGATCCAGACCTAATCTCATTTGTAGTTCTGTTAGTTCAGACTTTGTAAGACCCCGTCTGAGCCGCTGTGATTTGGTTTTTTCTCAGCATGAACTCTCCTCCAGTTTGTGTCCACAGGGGAGTTTGTAAGACCAGCAATGGGACTTTGATGGACCTGGATCATGTGACCTGAATTTCATCAGAGTTTCTGTATCAGGGTTCAGATCTGGACTTGGTGTCTCAATCATCTCTGTGTCCTCAGGTCACAGCAGGAGGAGACACCAGCGTGCTCTCTGATTGGCTGTCTGAGCGCCATGTGGGGTCACATGGGGTCAGCTGCAGGTATCGATCAGCTGGACTTCCTGTTTCCCCTCCAGCATGTGAACTGTAAACACACTGTCATCACCATGACAACAAACATGAAGTCTGATGCAACAGTCCAGGTGTTCCTCCAGTGTGTGATGTCATCACATCTTCAGCTGGCATCAGTTTGGTTCTGATCCGGGTCTTGTTCTGGTTCCAGCTTCTCTCTCATCTGGACTCTAAATCTTAACATTGTTGTGTTGAAGCTCAGCAAGTAAAGCTGAAGAACCTGTCAGCAGGGTTCTAAACCGTAGAACACCGCAGAGACGTTTGAACATGAAGAACAACATGATGTTCTGTGGAGAATACTCTGACATCAGACCTTCTGGTCTCTTGATGTCTCCTTTGCCTCCAGGTCTGGTGTCCAGCTGTAAGTCCAGTTTGTCCCACCTGGTCAGTCGCCCTGAAGGAGGAAACGTGGCTGTGATCGCAGTGGGCGGAGCTCCCGAGGCTCTAGATGCTCGACCTGGAGCTCTGATGCTGCAGGTATGTTTTCTCTGTCTGCTCATGGAGGAGGGTTCTGAAGCGGACCATGGGGGGCCGCGGGAAGCAGGATCTGGTCTAAGAACCAGACCAAAAACTGAGTAGAACCTGTTTGTCCTGTTGGTCGGTAACGGATCCACCTGTTTGTTTTCCAGGTGAAGAACAGGAAGGGCTTCATCAAACTGGCCCTGAAACACGGGTGGGTGGAGCCTCGTGGAGGAGGTGGAGCCTCATGGAGGGGGTGGAGCTCGTCTTTCCCTTGGTGTCATGTTGATTCTGATGTTTGTTTGCAGAGCGCAGCTGGTTCCCGTCTTCTCTTTTGGAGAAAACGAGTTGTTTGATCAGATGGAGAATCCAGCTGGTTCTCCTCTGAGGAGGCTGCAGGTCAGAGGTCACCTGACACTTCCTGTCACATGGTTTCTGTTTGCTGATTGGCTCTGATGGATTAAAGTGGAATAAAAGAAACAGTATTATGGGATGTTTTATTCTTTGCCCACAGAACCGACTGCAAAGCATTGTGGGAGTATCTCTTCCTCTGTTCCACGCCAGAGGAGTTTTCCAGTACAACTTTGGTCTGATGCCCTACAGGAAGCCCATCCACACCGTTGGTACGTCATTTAGTCAGCGCTAGTAGAACCTTCAAGGAACTTTCTGTTGTTGTCAGCACAATGCTAATCTAGAACCTGTTAGAACCCCATAGAACCTTTTAGAACCAGTGTTTTCATGTTGGTTCTTCTGTCTCTGGTTCTGTTCCCAGTTGGGAAGTCCATCCTGGTCTTTCAGACTCTGTGTCCTTGTTAGAACCTTTTAGAACATGTTAGAACCTTTTAGAACCAGTGTTTTCATGTTGGTTCTTCTGTCTCTGGTTCTGTTCCCAGTTGGGAAGCCCATCCTGATCTCTCAGACTCTGTGTCCTTGTTAGAACCTTTTAGAACATGTTAGATCCTTTTAGAACCTGTTAGATCCTTTTAGAACCCGATAGAACCGTTTAGAACCAATGTTTTCATGTTGGTTCTTCTGTCTCTGGTTCTGTTCCCAGTTGGGAAGCCCATCCTGATCTCTCAGACTCTGTGTCCTTGTTAGAACATTTTAGAACATGTTAGATCCTTTTAGAACCTGTTAGATCCTTTTAGAACCCGATAGAACCGTTTAGAACCAATGTTTTCATGTTGGTTCTTCTGTCTCTGGTTCCGTTCCCAGTTGGGAAGCCCATCCTGATCTCTCAGACTCTGTGTCCTTGTTAGAACCTTTTAGAACCTGTTAGAACCAGTTAAAACCCATTAGAACCTTTTAGAACCAGTGTTTTCATGTTGGTTCTTCTGTCTCTGGTTCCGTTCCCAGTTGGGAAGCCCATCCTGATCTCTCAGACTCTGTGTCCTTGTTAGAACATTTTAGAACATGTTAGATCCTTTTAGAACCTGTTAGATCCTTTTAGAACCCGATAGAACCGTTTAGAACCAATGTTTTCATGTTGGTTCTTCTGTCTCTGGTTCCGTTCCCAGTTGGGAAGCCCATCCTGATCTCTCAGACTCTGTGTCCTTGTTAGAACATTTTAGAACATGTTAGATCCTTTTAGAACCTGTTAGATCCTTTTAGAACCCGATAGAACCTTTTAGAACCAATGTTTTCATGTTGGTTCTTCTGTCTCTGGTTCTGTTCCCAGTTGGGAAGCCCATTCTGATCTCTCAGACTCTGTGTCCTTGTTAGAACATTTTAGAACATGTTAGAACCTTTTAGAACCAGTGTTTTCATGTTGGTTCTTCTGTCTCTGGTTCTGTTCCCAGTTGGGAAGCCCATCCTGATCTCTCAGACTCTGTGTCCTTGTTAGAACATTTTAGAACATGTTAGATCCTTTTAGAACCTGTTAGATCCTTTTAGAACCCGATAGAACCGTTTAGAACCAATGTTTTCATGTTGGTTCTTCTGTCTCTGGTTCTGTTCCCAGTTGGGAAGCCCATCCTGATCTCTCAGACTCTGTGTCCTTGTTAGAACATTTTAGAACATGTTAGATCCTTTTAGAACCTGTTAGATCCTTTTAGAACCCGATAGAACCGTTTAGAACCAATGTTTTCATGTTGGTTCTTCTGTCTATGGTTCTGTTCCCAGTTGGGAAGCCCATCCTGATCTCTCAGACTCTGTGTCCTTGTTAGAACATTTTAGAACATGTTAGATCCTTTTAGAACCTGTTAGATCCTTTTAGAACCCGATAGAACCTTTTAGAACCAATGTTTTCATGTTGGTTCTTCTGTCTCTGGTTCTGTTCCCAGTTGGGAAGCCCATTCTGATCTCTCAGACTCTGTGTCCTTGTTAGAACATTTTAGAACATGTTAGATCCTTTTAGAACCTGTTAGATCCTTTTAGAACCCGATAGAACCGTTTAGAACCAATGTTTTCATGTTGGTTCTTCTGTCTCTGGTTCTGTTCCCAGTTGGGAAGCCCATCCTGATCTCTCAGACTCTGTGTCCTTGTTAGAACCTTTTAGAACATGTTAGAACCTTTTAGAACCAGTGTTTTCATGTTGGTTCTTCTGTCTCTGGTTCTGTTCCCAGTTGGGAAGCCCATTCTGATCTCTCAGACTCTGTGGCCTTGTTAGAACATTTTAGAACATGTTAGAACCTTTTAGAACCTGTTAGATCCTTTTAGAACCCGATAGAACCGTTTAGAACCAATGTTTTCATGTTGGTTCTTCTGTCTCTGGTTCTGTTCCCAGTTGGGAAGCCCATTCTGATCTCTCAGACTCTGTGTCCTTGTTAGAACATTTTAGAACATGTTAGAACCTTTTAGAACCAGTGTTTTCATGTTGGTTCTTCTGTCTCTGGTTCTGTTCCCAGTTGGGAAGCCCATCCTGATCTCTCAGACTCTGTGTCCTTGTTAGAACATTTTAGAACATGTTAGATCCTTTTAGAACCTGTTAGATCCTTTTAGAACCCGATAGAACCTTTTAGAACCAATGTTTTCATGTTGGTTCTTCTGTCTCTGGTTCCGTTCCCAGTTGGGAAGCCCATCCTGATCTCTCAGACTCTGTGTCCTTGTTAGAACATTTTAGAACATGTTAGATCCTTTTAGAACCTGTTAGATCCTTTTAGAACCCGATAGAACCGTTTAGAACCAATGTTTTCATGTTGGTTCTTCTGTCTCTGGTTCCGTTCCCAGTTGGGAAGCCCATCCTGATCTCTCAGACTCTGTGTCCTTGTTAGAACATTTTAGAACATGTTAGATCCTTTTAGAACCTGTTAGATCCTTTTAGAACCCGATAGAACCGTTTAGAACCAATGTTTTCATGTTGGTTCTTCTGTCTCTGGTTCTGTTCCCAGTTGGGAAGCCCATTCTGATCTCTCAGACTCTGTGTCCTTGTTAGAACCTTTTAGAACATGTTAGAACCTGTTAGAACCAGTTAAAACCCATTAGAACCTTTTAGAACCAGTGTTTTCATGTTGGTTCTTCTGTCTCTGGTTCCGTTCCCAGTTGGGAAGCCCATCCTGATCTCTCAGACTCTGTGTCCTTGTTAGAACATTTTAGAACATGTTAGATCCTTTTAGAACCTGTTAGATCCTTTTAGAACCCGATAGAACCGTTTAGAACCAATGTTTTCATGTTGGTTCTTCTGTCTCTGGTTCCGTTCCCAGTTGGGAAGCCCATCCTGATCTCTCAGACTCTGTGTCCTTGTTAGAACCTTTTAGAACATGTTAGAACCTGTTAGAACCTGTTAGAACCTTTTAGAACCCGTTAGAACCTTTTAGAACCAGTGTTTTCATGTTGGTTCTTCTGTCTCTGGTTCTGTTCCCAGTTGGGAAGCCCATCCTGATCTCTCAGACTCTGTGTCCTTGTTAGAACCTTTTAGAACATGTTAGAACCTTTTAGAACCAGTGTTTTCATGTTGGTTCTTCTGTCTCTGGTTCTGTTCCCAGTTGGGAAGCCCATCCTGATCTCTCAGACTCTGTGTCCTTGTTAGAACATTTTAGAACATGTTAGATCCTTTTAGAACCTGTTAGATCCTTTTAGAACCCGATAGAACCGTTTAGAACCAATGTTTTCATGTTGGTTCTTCTGTCTCTGGTTCCGTTCCCAGTTGGGAAGCCCATCCTGATCTCTCAGACTCTGTGTCCTTGTTAGAACATTTTAGAACATGTTAGATCCTTTTAGAACCTGTTAGATCCTTTTAGAACCCGATAGAACCTTTTAGAACCAATGTTTTCATGTTGGTTCTTCTGTCTCTGGTTCCGTTCCCAGTTGGGAAGCCCATCCTGATCTCTCAGACTCTGTGTCCTTGTTAGAACATTTTAGAACATGTTAGATCCTTTTAGAACCTGTTAGATCCTTTTAGAACCCGATAGAACCGTTTAGAACCAATGTTTTCATGTTGGTTCTTCTGTCTCTGGTTCCGTTCCCAGTTGGGAAGCCCATCCTGATCTCTCAGACTCTGTGTCCTTGTTAGAACATTTTAGAACATGTTAGATCCTTTTAGAACCTGTTAGATCCTTTTAGAACCCGATAGAACCTTTTAGAACCAATGTTTTCATGTTGGTTCTTCTGTCTCTGGTTCTGTTCCCAGTTGGGAAGCCCATTCTGATCTCTCAGACTCTGTGTCCTTGTTAGAACATTTTAGAACATGTTAGAACCTTTTAGAACCAGTGTTTTCATGTTGGTTCTTCTGTCTCTGGTTCTGTTCCCAGTTGGGAAGCCCATCCTGATCTCTCAGACTCTGTGTCCTTGTTAGAACCTTTTAGAACATGTTAGAACCAGTTAAAACCCATTAGAACCTTTTAGAACCAGTGTTTTCATGTTGGTTCTTCTGTCTCTGGTTCCGTTCCCAGTTGGGAAGCCCATCCTGATCTCTCAGACTCTGTGTCCTTGTTAGAACATTTTAGAACATGTTAGATCCTTTTAGAACCTGTTAGATCCTTTTAGAACCCGATAGAACCGTTTAGAACCAATGTTTTCATGTTGGTTCTTCTGTCTCTGGTTCCGTTCCCAGTTGGGAAGCCCATCCTGATCTCTCAGACTCTGTGTCCTTGTTAGAACATTTTAGAACATGTTAGAACCTTTTAGAACCTGTTAGAACCAGTTAAAACCCATTAGAACCTTTTAGAACCAGTGTTTTCATGTTGGTTCTTCTGTCTCTGGTTCCGTTCCCAGTTGGGAAGCCCATCCTGATCTCTCAGACTCTGTGTCCTTGTTAGAACATTTTAGAACATGTTAGATCCTTTTAGAACCTGTTAGATCCTTTTAGAACCCGATAGAACCGTTTAGAACCAATGTTTTCATGTTGGTTCTTCTGTCTCTGGTTCCGTTCCCAGTTGGGAAGCCCATCCTGATCTCTCAGACTCTGTGTCCTTGTTAGAACCTTTTAGAACATGTTAGAACCTTTTAGAACCTGTTAGAACCAGTTAAAACCAATTAGAACCTTTTAGAACCAGTGTTTTCATGTTGGTTCTTCTGTCTCTGGTTCCGTTCCCAGTTGGGAAGCCCATCCTGATCTCTCAGACTCTGTGTCCTTGTTAGAACATTTTAGAACATGTTAGATCCTTTTAGAACCTGTTAGATCCTTTTAGAACCCGATAGAACCTTTTAGAACCAATGTTTTCATGTTGGTTCTTCTGTCTCTGGTTCCGTTCCCAGTTGGGAAGCCCATCCTGATCTCTCAGACTCTGTGTCCTTGTTAGAACATTTTAGAACATGTTAGATCCTTTTAGAACCTGTTAGATCCTTTTAGAACCCGATAGAACCGTTTAGAACCAATGTTTTCATGTTGGTTCTTCTGTCTCTGGTTCCGTTCCCAGTTGGGAAGCCCATCCTGATCTCTCAGACTCTGTGTCCTTGTTAGAACATTTTAGAACATGTTAGATCCTTTTAGAACCTGTTAGATCCTTTTAGAACCCGATAGAACCTTTTAGAACCAATGTTTTCATGTTGGTTCTTCTGTCTCTGGTTCCGTTCCCAGTTGGGAAGCCCATCCTGATCTCTCAGACTCTGTGTCCTTGTTAGAACATTTTAGAACATGTTAGATCCTTTTAGAACCTGTTAGATCCTTTTAGAACCCGATAGAACCGTTTAGAACCAATGTTTTCATGTTGGTTCTTCTGTCTCTGGTTCTGTTCCCAGTTGGGAAGCCCATTCTGATCTCTCAGACTCTGTGTCCTTGTTAGAACATTTTAGAACCTGTTAGAACCAGTTAAAACCCATTAGAACCTTTTAGAACCAGTGTTTTCATGTTGGTTCTTCTGTCTCTGGTTCCGTTCCCAGTTGGGAAGCCCATCCTGATCTCTCAGACTCTGTGTCCTTGTTAGAACCTTTTAGAACATGTTAGAACCTTTTAGAACCTGTTAGAACCTGTTAGAACCTGTTAAAACCCATTAGAACCTTTTCGAACCCGATAGAACCGTTTAGAACCAATGTTTTCATGTTGGTTCTTCTGTCTCTGGTTCCGTTCCCAGTTGGGAAGCCCATCCTGATCTCTCAGACTCTGTGTCCTTGTTAGAACCTTTTAGAACATGTTAGAACCTGTTAGAACCTGTTAAAACCCATTAGAACCTTTTCGAACCCGATAGAACCGTTTAGAACCAATGTTTTCATGTTGGTTCTTCTGTCTCTGGTTCCGTTCCCAGTTGGGAAGCCCATCCTGATCTCTCAGACTCTGTGTCCTTGTTAGAACCTTTTAGAACATGTTAGAACCTGTTAGAACCAGTTAAAACCCATTAGAACCTTTTAGAACATGTTAGAACCTGTTAGAACCAGTTAAAACCCATTAGAACCTTTTAGAACCAATGTTTTAATGTTGGTTCTTCTGTCTCTGGTTCCGTTCCCAGTTGGGAAGCCCATCCTGGTCTCTCAGACTCCGTCTCCCAGTTCTGAGGACATCGAGCGTCTCCACAGCGTTTACCTTCAGAGCCTGACTGAACTGTTCGAGCAGCACAAACACGCCTACGGTCTGAAGGAACACCAACACCTGACCTTCATATGAGAACCTATATGTTCTAATCCAACCCTGACCTGTGAGAATAGGATATGAGTATGTTCAGGCTGTCAGCTGACCCGGTTCCTGCAGTTTGATTGGCTGAAGATTAACACTTGGTTCGCAGCACTAACTCTGGGTGGTGGATGGTTGTCCACCACAGGAGGACAAACCTGGACGGACCTGATGGTCCTGCAGCTCTCAGCTGTTATTGGATTAACTGAACAGCAGAGGGCGCCACAGTCTGAGCAGCCTGTTAATGATGTTTACATGTTTCAGGAAAATAAACACGTGATGAATAATAAACAGCTGTTTGTTTGTGACTCGTTTACTGAAAGGTTTCACTCTGAGAACTTCCATCACTGCCTGAGTTTGAGCTGATTGATTGATTGGTTGATTGATTGATTGATTGATTGATTGATTGATTGATTGATTGATTGATTGATTGATTGATTGATTGATTGATTGATTGAGGTAAACTGATCAGGTTCTGATAAATATGATCTCATCTGATGTTGGTGTTAGTGATGAGCTGCTCACAGCTGATGTAAACGTTCCATCATGATCTTTACAAAAGCTGCTTCCTGTGAAGCCTGAAGCCCCGCCCACAGGAAGTCCATACACCATTTCTGCTGAGATACCTGAGACTGGCAGCAGTGTGAGAGTTTATTATCAGCTGACACTTTACATGAAGGTGAAACAGAAATCAATTTGGTGTTTTTAGAAACTGGAAAAACAAAAACAGGTTGAATTGAGAACATCTGACATCAGTCAGGACATCACTAACCTCGCGCTGCAAGATGGATTCTCAGGAGATTTGACTAAAATCCATCTTGTTCTTCTCCAACTAAACCGTCTGACTCCACTGGTGGTTCAGACCAATCATGTGTTAGCATGGTGCTTTGGGGCGGGTGTTCAGGTGTGATTGACAGGTAAAGTAAAACAAACATGGCTGCTGGTGGATGTACATAAAAGCAGCTATTGAATCTGTTTTAGGACGAGAGACGATTTTTTGGTGGTAAAATGATCAAAGGGAAGAACTTTGTGTATTTCTTGGTAACGATGTGTTTGTGTTTTACTACCGACTGGATTTACTGTGATTAAAGACAAATCATCAAAGACAGACACTGGCTGGCTCATCCTCCAATCAGATTAAAATATTATATCAGATGTCCCGCCCCTTTTATAGATGGTTTCAAATGGAGCAGTTCCAGATGTATGTGTGTAGACTCAACACGGACTAAACAGATCTTGGAGAACCAGGTTAGGACCAGGTCACTAGAAACTAACCAGCAGGTTTACCTAAAATGTTACTCGATATCACTCGAGGAGAACCACGGACACCTTTTCTGTCTCTGACAGTCGGCAGTTAAACCTGATCCCTGTTCTGTTTTATCTCTGACCTGTTCAGACCTGCTGAGTCTCTGTTGATCCACTACATCTGAATTACTGATCCCAGATCAGCTAAGAGAGAATCATACAGGTGAGGCAGCNCTGGACCCATCAGTGTAAACCTGGACCCATCAGTGTGAATCTGGACCCATCAGTGTAAACCTGGACCCATCAGTGTGAATCTGGACCCATCAGTGTGAACCTGGACCCATCAGTGTGAACCTGGACCAATCAGTGTAAACCTGGACCCATCAGTGTAAACCTGGACCCATCAGTGTGAATCTGGACCCATCAGTGTAAACCTGGACCCATCAGTGTGAACCTGGACCCATCAGTGTGAACCTGGACCCATCAATGTAAACCTGGACCCATCAATGTAAACCTGGACCCGTCGGTGTGAACAAGGACCCGTCAGTGTGAACCAGGACCCATCGGTGTGAACCTGGACCCGTCGGTGTGAACAAGGGCCCGTCAGTGTGAACCTGGACCCGTCAGTGTGAACCTGGACCCGTCAATGTGAACCTGGACCCGTCAGTGTGAACAAGGGCCCGTCAGTGTGAACCTGGACCCATCAGTGTGAACCTGGACCCATCAATGTGAACCTGGACCCGTCAGTGTGAACCTGGACCCGTCAGTGTGAACCTGGACCCGTCAATGTGAACCTGGACCCGTCAGTGTGAACCTGGACCCGTCAATGTGAACCTGGACCCGTCGGTGTGAACCTGGACCCGTCAATGTGAACCTGGACCCGTCGGTGTGAACCTGGACCCCTCAATGTGAACCTGGACCCGTCGGTGTGAACCTGGACCCGTCAGTGTGAACCTGGACCCGTCGGTGTGAACCAGGACCTGGTCTGTTTTTCTGTAGAACTCTTTCTGGTTCTGTATCAGAACTAAAAGCATCAGGTGGATTTTTTTTCTTCAGGAAGTGGTTTTACGAGTGAAGGACACTGAACACCCAGAGACCCTCTGAGACCACGTCCAGTAAACTCACTTTTATTCACACAGTAGTTTTTCAGACATTTGAGCAGGTTTGTAAGAACCAGAAGAACTTGGATGATTTTGATAAACCTGTTCTGGTCCTGAGAGGCGTGTCATGATGGTCACCAGGAAGTGACAGCTCCGCCCCCTAATAGCTTCCCTGAGCTGCCTCGTCCTCTGGAGGTGTGGTTACCCTCCAAGGCATGCTGGGTAAATATTGCACTAGCCACTCCCCCCAGCTGCTCCTCGACCCCCCCTCGGCCCATCCTGATCCTCTTTCCACCTCCCAACCCCCCACCACCCAGTCCAGCTCCTCCCGCCCTCCTCCCGCCTCCTCTCTCTCCTCCCGTAGAATCACACTGTAGCGCTTTTTGGCCACACCTCCTCCACATGCAGTCAGCGCTCTGTCCGTCATGACTCTCCTACTTCCTCCTTCCTCCTCTATCACCTCCCTCCATCCCTCAAGCTCCTCCTCTTTGCTTAACAGTCGGTACCAGGTCTTCCTGTACACTCCTCTGTCTCCTGCCTTGTCTCCTGCCCTGTCTCCGTCTCCTGCCCTTTCTCCTCTGTGTCCTGCCTTGTCTCCTGCCCTGTCTCCATCTCCTGCCCTTTCTCCTCTGTGTCCTGCCTTGTCTCCTGCCCTATCTTCGTCTCCTGCCCTGTCTCCATCTTCTGCCCTGTCTCCACTGTCTCCTGCCCTGTCTCCTCCTGCTGGTTTCAGACTGATAATCAGTCCATTTCCTGTTCCGTCTTCAGCAGCCTCTCTATTTATAAACAGAACCGAGCGGTAAAGCACCATCACTCCTGTGTCTCCTTCGTCCTCCGTGCTCCTGGTCAACAGTGTAATCACCTCCCTGTCTTTGATTCTTCTAGCTAACGTCTGACTCAGCGGTCTGTAGCTCTTCCTGTACCAGATTACCAGCCGTGCCAGGGTCACCAGAGTGCAGACAGCGGATGCCAGACACAGCAGCAGACATCCTGCAGACAGCCACACACAGAACCCCGCAGCGGGTCCAGTAGAACTGAAGAACTGGTTCTCCTCTGCTGACCGGATCGGTGTGGTCGTTGCCTGGGTTGTGGTGGTCTGGAGTTCTGGTGTGGTTGAAGGAACAGCTTCAGTTGGTCTTTCAGTGGTGGACATCGTGTCTCTACTCAAGTCGTATGACCCAACTAATGACGTGTCTGTTTTTAGTTGTGGTCCAGAATGATGTGACCACTCGATGAAGTGAGTAAAAGTCTGATACCAGGACCAGGTGACCACTGTGTGGACCTGTGTGTGCGGTTCTGGAAGCGTTGTGTGTGCTGTAGGAGGAGCGGGGGGGGTGCTGGAGCTGCTTGGAACAGCAGGAGTCACATGGAGAGACTCTGTGGTTGTCAGATGGTAGAAGGTCTTTAGTTTATCTGATGCAGGTGCACAAAGGTCAGATTCTTTCAAAGTAACGACAGGTGTCCCTTTGTGGTCCATCGGAGAGTCACAGACCTGAGAACAGGAAACATCATGAGTGGAACATGTAGAACGATGTTCCGTGTTCTCATTCTGACTGAAGAACATCTTCAGCTGCAGGACTTCCTGGAAACATCTACACATCATACAGCAGGTAACATCCAGGTCATAGAGACCCTGGCAGGTTAAACTGTACTGATGAAGGTCTACATGCTCTGATGTTCAGAAACCTTCTAACCTGAACAGTCTCTCTGGACCCCCTGTCTCTTTAAGACCCGCCCCCTGTAAGATCCAGTCTGCTCTGATTGGTTAAAGACAATTCAACCACTTATCATTCAGTAATTATTAACTGACGTCACTTTGTAAAGAAATCTGCAGATCAGATAACTGATGGTTTGTTCTTTAACAGAAAACATCACAGAAAGAGAAGCGGCGATGGCGATGGCGATGGCAACAGCGACATCCCACACCGACTCTTACCACACTCTCTGAATCTCCCTGGATGTTGGGTCCATCTCGGACGTAGATGTTGAGTTCATGATCATCAAGATATCTGCGCAGGTAGTCAAGGGAACATGAGCAAGCCCAGGGATTGGCTGAGAGGTAAAGGTATGGCACCTCCTCCTTCTGGCTGAACCAATCATCAGGCATCACCTTGATCTGAGAAGAAAAAGGTCTCAGCTTCAGGATCCATCTGTCCTCAGACAGGAGTGTCCCCAGCTGACTGCTGCTCACCTGGTTGTTCTCCAGGTAGAGCGTTTCGATGGCCTTTAGAGGGTGAAGCATGAGGTCCGGAAGAACCGAGATCTGATTGGCTGTGAGATCCAGGATCTGAAAGATGGACAGATGATTGTCCTCACCTGATCCGACCTGACCTGGATTCTTTCTGAAGACTGACTGACCTCCAGCCGGCTGAGCCCGGAGAAGCTGCCGTCGCTCAGATACCTGATGGAGTTGTTTTCCAGGTGAAGTTCCGTCAGACCAGGACAGGCTGTGAAGGACCCATCAGACAAGGACGTCAGGCGGTTGGATCCCAGCCGGAGGACGCTGAGGCTGGGTAGGATCGGAGCAGGACTGGGGGTCACCTCTAGGACCTGAAGGACAAAACAGGTCTAAATATCACGAGCCGACCAGTCAACTAGGAACATTGTTACTTTCTAACCTTGTTGGCTGAGAGGTCGATCTCATAGATCTCTGTAAACATCTGGAAGGAGGTCCAGGACAGACTGGAGAACAGGTTGTTTGGAAACAACAGAACCTAAAAAAGAGACAATTAAAATGTTTTGAGTTCACGGTCTTCTTGTGGTCCAGTTCCTGTAGGATGCACTCGGGTGGTTCCTTCAGGTTCCTCAGGGAGGAACCTGTAGAACTCAGCGTGTTCTAGCTGAGGTCAGTTCAAACTCCACACAACTCAGATAAAAACCAGTTTCCTGTCCTGAAAGGATCTGGTCTGATCTGGTGAGATTAAGATCCAACATGTCAGCTGGGTGGAACAGGACCAGGTTCTGGTTGGGTGGAACGGGACCAGGTTCTGGTTGGGTGGAACAGGACCAGGTTCTGGTTGGGTGGAACGGGACCAGATGGACCTGTTTGAGCTCATCTAGATCTGAAGCTGATGAATAAATGCAGTGTTACCTGAGTCTCGAGGTCCAGGTCCTTCGGAACCTCACTGAATCCGACTGCGGTGCAGTTCTTTCTGGGCCGGTGGTCTTTGTCCCTGTCACTGTGGCAACGAGACACTGATGTAACCATGGCGACGTGTGACAGGAGGAGGAAGAGCTGCATGCTGACTGCGACCCTCTGTGAAGAGAACTGAAGAAGCTGGAGGAGGAGACGCTTACAGAACCAGTACTTTGACTGACAGCTGCTGAAACAGGAAGTGAGATAAAAGCCGTCACTCCGGCTTCATCGCTGCTTATCTGGAGGTCCAAACTTCCTGTTGTTCTCCCTGCAGAACCCAGAACCTGATCCGATAAGACAGCAGCTGTCACGTTAAACTGGTTCCCAGAGACGCCCCATGAATTCCTGAGGAACTGATCTGGTTTCTGTCACGTTCTACAGAACCAGAACCACCAGAGGTGAATCTTTATTCACAGAGTTGTCTGTTCTGGTTCTGTACTATTCTGTTCTGGTTCTGTTCTGTTCTGTTCTGTTCTGTTCTGTTCTGGTTCTGGTTCTGGTTCTGGTTCTGGTTCTGGTTCTGGTTCTGGTCTATTCTGTTCTGGTTCTGGTCTATTCTGTTCTGTTCTGTTCTGGTTCTGTACTATTCTGTTCTGGTTCTGTTCTGTTCTGTTCTGTTCTGTTCTGTTCTGTTCTGGTTCTGGTTCTGGTTCTGGTTCTGGTTCTGGTTCTGGTCTATTCTGTTCTGGTTCTGGTCTATTCTGTTCTGGTTCTGTTCTATTCTGTTCTGGTTCTGGTCTATTCTGTTCTGGTTCTGTACTATTATGTTCTGGTTCTGTTCTATTCTGTTCTGTTCTGTTCTGTTCTGTTCTGGTTCTGGTTCTGTACTATTCTGTTCTGGTTCTGTTCTGGTTCTGTTCTTGTTCTGTTCTGTTCTGTTCTGTTCTGTTCTGTTCTGTTCTGTTCTGTTCTGGTTCTGGTCTATTCTGTTCTGGTTCTGTTCTATTCTGTTCTGGTTCTGGTCTATTCTGTTCTGGTTCTGGTTCTGGTCTATTCTGTTCTGGTTCTGTTCTATTCTGTTCTGGTTCTGTTCTATTCTGGTTCTGTTCTGGTTCTGGTCTATTCTGTTCTGTTCTGTTCTGTTCTGGTTCTGTTCTATTCTGTTCTGTTCTGTTCTGGTTCTGGTCTATTCTGTTCTGTTCTGTTCTGTTCTGTTCTGTTCTGTTCTGTTCTGTTCTGGTTCTGGTTCTCGTCTATTCAGTTCTGTTCTGTTCTGTTCTGTTCTGTTCTGTTCTGTTCTGTTCTGTTCTGTTCTGTTCTGTTCTGTTCTGTTCTGTTCTGTTCTGGTTCTGGTCTATTCTGTTCTGGTTCTGTTCTATTCTGTTCTGGTTCTGGTCTATTCTGTTCTGGTTCTGTACTATTCTGTTCTGGTTCTGTTCTATTCTGTTTCTGTTCTGGTTCTGTTCTTGTTCTGGTTCTGTTCTTGTTCTGTTCTGGTTCTGTTCTATTCTGTTCTGATTCTGTTCTATTCTATTCTGTTCTGGTTCTGTACTATTCTGTTCTGGTTCTGTTCTGTTCTGTTCTGTTTCATTTCTGGTTCTGGTCTATTCTGTTCTGTTCTGTTCTGTTCTGGTTCTGTTCTGTTCTGTTCTGTTCTGTTCTGTTCTGTTCTGTTCTGGTTCTGGTCTATTCTGTTCTGGTTCTGTTCTATTCTGTTCTGGTTCTGGTCTATTCTGTTCTGTTCTGTTCTGTTCTGTACTATTCTGTTCTGGTTCTGTTCTATTCTATTCTGTTCTGTTCTGTTCTGTTCTGTTCTGTTCTGTTCTGTTCTGGTTCTGTTCTGTTCTGTTCTGTTCTGTTCTATTCTGTTCTGTTCTGTTCTGGTTCTGGTCTGTTCTGTTCTGGTTCTGTTCTATTCTGTTCTGGTTCTGGTCTATTCTGTTCTGGTTCTGGTTCTGGTCTATTCTGTTCTGGTTCTGTTCTATTCTGTTCTGTTCTGTTCTGTTCTGTTCTGTTCTGTTCTGTTCTGGTTCTGGTTCTGTACTATTCTGTTCTGTTCTGTTCTGTTCTGTTCTGTTCTGTTCTGTTCTGTTCTGTTCTGTTCTGTTCTGGTTCTGGTTCTGGTTCTGGTTCTGGTTCTGGTTCTGGTCTGTTCTGTTCTGTTCTGTTCTGGTTCTGGTCTATTCTGTTCTGGTTCTGTTCTGTTCTGTTCTGGTTCTGGTCTATTCTGTTCTGGTTCTGTTCTATTCTGTTCTGTTCTGTTCTGGTTCTGGTCTATTCTGTTCTGTTCTTGTTCTGTTCTGGTTCTGTTCTATTCTGGTTCTGTTCTGGTTCTGTTCTATTCTGTTCTGGTTCTGTTCTATTCTATTCTATTCTGTTCTGGTTCTGTACTATTCTGTTCTGGTTCTGTTCTGTTCTGTTCTCTTCTGTTCTGTTCTGTTCTGTTTCATTTCTGGTTCTGGTCTATTCTGTTCTGGTTCTGTTCTGTTCTGTTCTCTTCTGTTCTGTTCTGTTCTGTTCTGTTCTGTTCTGTTTCATTTCTGGTTCTGGTCTATTCTGTTCTGGTTCTGGTTCTGGTCTATTCTGTTCTGGTTCTGTACTATTCTGTTCTGGTTCTGTTCTATTCTGGTTCTGTTCTGGTTCTGTTCTTGTTCTGTTCTGGTTCTGTTCTATTCTGTTCTGGTTCTGTTCTATTCTGTTCTGTTCTGTTCTGGTTCTGTTCTGTTCTGTTCTGTTCTGTTCTGTTCTGTTCTGTTCTATTCTGTTCTGTTCTGTTCTGGTTCTGGTTCTGGTCTATTCTGTTCTGGTTCTGTACTATTCTGTTCTGGTTCTGTTCTATTCTGATTCTGTTCTGATTCTGTTCTGTTCTGTTCTGTTCTGTTCTGTTCTGTTCTGTTCTGGTTCTGGTTCTGGTTCTGGTCCATTCTGTTCTGGTTCTGTACTATTCTGTTCTGGTTCTGTTCTGGTTCTGTTCTTGTTCTTGTTCTGTTCTGTTCTGTTCTGTTCTGTTCTGTTCTGTTCTGTTCTGTTCTGTTCTGTTCTGTTCTGTTCTGTTCTGTTCTGTTCTGTTCTGTTCTGTTCTGTTCTGTTCTGTTCTGGTTCTGTTCTGTTCTGTTCTGTTCTGGTTCTGGTCTATTCTGTTCTGGTTCTGTTCTATTCTGTTCTGTTCTGTTCTGGTTCTGGTCTATTCTGTTCTGTTCTTGTTCTGTTCTGGTTCTGTTCTATTCTGGTTCTGTTCTGGTTCTGTTCTGGTTCTGTTCTATTCTGTTCTGGTTCTGTTCTATTCTATTCTATTCTGTTCTGGTTCTGTACTATTCTGTTCTGGTTCTGTTCTGTTCTGTTCTCTTCTGTTCTGTTCTGTTCTGTTCTGTTTCATTTCTGGTTCTGGTCTATTCTGTTCTGGTTCTGGTTCTGGTCTATTCTGTTCTGGTTCTGTACTATTCTGTTCTGGTTCTGTTCTATTCTGTTTCTGTTCTGGTTCTGTTCTGGTTTTATACTATTCTGTTCTGGTTCTGTTCTATTCTATTCTGTTCTGTTCTGTTCTGTTCTGTTCTGTTCTGTTCTGTTCTGTTCTGTTCTGTTCTGTTCTGTTCTGTTCTGGTTCTGTTCCATTCTGTTCTGTTCTGTTCTGGTTCTGTTCCATTCTGTTCTGTTCTGTTCTGGTTCTGGTCTATTCTGTTCTGTTCTGGTTCTGGTTCAGGTTCAGGTTCAGGTTCAGGTTCAGGTTCAGGTTCAGGTTCAGGTTCTGGCTCTGGTTCTGGTTCTGTTCCATTCTGTTCTATTCTGTTCTGTTCTGTTCTGTTTCATTTCTGGTTCTGGTCTATTCTGTTCTGGTTCTGGTTCTGGTCTATTCTGTTCTGGTTCTGTACTATTCTGTTCTGGTTCTGTTCTATTCTGGTTCTGTTCTGGTTCTGTTCTTGTTCTGTTCTGGTTCTGTTCTATTCTGTTCTGTTCTGTTCTGGTTCTGGTCTGTTCTGTTCTGGTTCTGTTCTATTCTGTTCTGTTCTGTTCTGGTTCTGGTCTATTCTGTTCTGTTCTGTTCTGTTCTGTTCTGTTCTGTTCTGTTCTGTTCTGGTTCTGTTCTTTTCTGTTCTGTTCTGTTCTGTTCTGTTCTGTTCTGTTCTGTTCCTGGTCTATTCTGTTCTGGTTCTGTTCTATTCTGGTTCTGTTCTGGTTCTGTTCTTGTTCTGTTCTGGTTCTGGTCTATTCTGTTCTGGTTCTGTTCTATTCTGTTCTGGTTCTGGTCTATTCTGTTCTGGTTCTGTACTATTCTGTTCTGGTTCTGTTCTATTCTGGTTCTGTTCTGGTTCTGTTCTTGTTCTGTTCTGGTTCTGGTCTATTCTGTTCTGGTTCTGTTCTATTCTGTTCTGTTCTGTTCTGTTCTGTTCTGGTTCTGTTCTGT
>SSNP01000339.1:261261-266261 GCA_006937955.1 Pachypanchax playfairii
TGGTTCTGTTCTATTCTATTCTGTTCTGTTCTGTTCTGTTCTGTTCTGGTTCTGTTCTGTTCTGTTCTGTTCTGTTCTGTTCTGTTCTGTTCTATTCTGTTCTGTTCTGTTCTGTTCTGGTTCTGTTCTATTCTGTTCTGTTCTGGTTCTGGTCTATTCTGTTCTGGTTCTGTTCTATTCTGTTCTGGTTCTGGTCTATTCTGTTCTGGTTCTTGTTCTGCTTTGTTCTGGTTCTGTTCTATTCTGTTCTGGTCTGTTCTATTCTATTCTGTTCTGTTCTGTTCTGTTCTGTTCTGTTCTGTTCTGTTCTGGTTCTGTTCCATTCTGTTCTGTTCTGTTCTGGTTCTGTTCTGTTCTGTTCTGTTTCATTTCTGGTTCTGGTCTATTCTGTTCTGGTTCTGTTCTATTCTGTTCTGGTTCTGGTCTATTCTGTTCTGGTTCTGTACTATTCTGTTCTGGTTCTGTTCTATTCTATTCTGTTCTGTTCTGTTCTGTTCTGTTCTGTTCTGTTCTGTTCTGTTCTGTTCTGTTCTGTTCTGGTTCTGTTCCATTCTGTTCTGTTCTGTTCTGGTTCTGTTCATTCTGTTCTATTCTGTTCTGGTTCTGTTCTGTTCTGTTCTGTTTCTTTTCTGGTTCTGGTCTATTCTGTTCTGGTTCTGGTTCTGGTCTATTCTGTTCTGTTTCTGTTCTGTTCTGTTCTGTTCTGGTTCTGGTTCTCGTCTATTCTGTTCTGTTCTATTCTGTTCTGTTCTGTTCTGTTCTGTTCTGTTCTGTTCTGTTCCTGGTCTATTCTGTTCTGGTTCTGTACTATTCTGTTCTGTTCTGTTCTGTTCTGTTCTGTTCTGTTCTGTTCTGTTCTGTTCTGGTTCTGTTCTATTCTGTTCTGTTCTGTCCTATTCTGTTCTGGTTCTGTTCTATTCTGTTCTGGTTCTGTTCTGTTCTGTTCTGTTTCATTTCTGGTTCTGGTCTATTCTGTTCTGGTTCTGGTTCTGTTCTATTCTGTTCTTGTTCTGTTCTGTTCTGTTCTGTTCGGTTCTGGTTCTGGTCTATTCTGTTCTGGTTCTGGTCTATTCTGTTCTGGTTCTGGTCTATTCTGTTCTGGTTCTGGTTCTGTACTGTTCTGTTCTGGTCTGTTCTGTTCTGGTTCTGTTCTATTCTGTTCTGTTCTGTTCTGGTTCTGGTTTCGTCTATTCAGTTCTGTTCTGTTCTGTTCTGTTCTGTTCTGTTCTGTTCTGTTCTGTTCTGTTCTGTGCTGTTCTGTTCTGTTCCTGGTCTATTCTGTTCTGGTTCTGTTCTGTTCTGTTCTTGTTCTGTTCTGTTCTGTTCTGTTCTGTTCTGTTCTGTTCTGTTCTGTTCTGTTCTGTTCTGTTCTGTTCTGGTTCTGGTCTATTCTGTTCTGGTTCTGGTCTATTCTGTTCTGTTCTGGTTCTGGTTCAGGTTCAGGTTTAGGTTCAGGTTCAGGTTCTGGCTCTGGTTCTGGTTCTGGTCTATTCTGTTCTGTTCTGGTTCTGGTCTATTCTGTTCTGGTTCTGTTCTATTCTGTTCTGGTTCTATTCTGTTCTGTTCTGTTCTGTTCTGGTTCTGTTCTATTCTGTTCTGGTTCCGGTTCTGGTCTATTCTGTTCTGGTTCTGTTCTATTCTATTCTGTTCTGTTCTGTTCTGTTCTGTTCTGTTCTGTTCTGGTTCTGGTCTATTCTGTTCTGGTTCTGTTCTATTCTGTTCTGGTTCTGGTCTATTCTGTTCTGGTTCTGTACTATTCTGTTCTGGTTCTGTTCTATTCTGTTCTGGTTCTGTTCTGGTTCTGTTCTGTTCTGTTCTGTTCTGTTCTGTTCTGTTCTGTTCTGTTCTGTTCTGTTCTGGTTCTGTTCCATTCTGTTCTGTTCTGTTCTGTTCTGTTCTGTTCTGTTCTGTTCTGGTTCTGGTTCTGGTTCAGGTTCAGGTTCAGGTTCAGGTTCAGGTTCTGGCTCTGGTTCTGGTTCTGGTCTATTCTGTTCTGTTCTGGTTCTGGTCTATTCTGTTCTGGTTCTGTTCTGTTCTGTTCTGTTCTGTTCTGGTTCTGTTCTATTCTATTCTGTTCTGTTCTGTTCTGTTCTGTTCTGTTCTGGTTCTGTTCTGTTCTGTTCTGTTCTGTTCTGTTCTGTTCTGGTTCTGGTCTATTCTGTTCTGTTCTGTTCTATTCTGTTCTGTTCTGTTCTGGTTCTGGTCTATTCTGTTCTGTTCTGTTCTGTTCTGTTCTGTTCTGTTCTGTTCTGTTCTGTTCTGTTCTGTTCTGTTCCTGGTCTATTCTGTTCTGGTTCTGTACTATTCTGTTCTGTTCTGTTCTGTTCTGGTTCTGGTTCTGGTCTATTCTGTTCTGGTTCTGTACTATTCTGTTCTGGTTCTGTTCTATTCTATTCTGTTCTGTTCTGTTCTGTTCTGTTCTGTTCTGTTCTGTTCTGTTCTTTTTTTTTCTGTTCTGTTCTGTTCTGTTCTGTTCTCTGTTCTGGTTCTGTTCTATTCTGGTTCTGTTCTGTTCTGTTCTGGTTCTGTTCTATTCTGTTCTGTTCTGTTCTGTTCTGTTCTGTTCTGTTCTGGTTCTGTTCCATTCTGTTCTGTTCTGTTCTGGTTCTGTTCTATTCTGTTCTGGTTCTGGTCTATTCGGTTCTGTTCTGTTCTGTTCTGGTTCTGTTCTATTCTGTTCTGTTCTGTTCTGGTTCTGGTCTGTTCTGTTCTGGTTCTGTTCTATTCTGTTCTGTTCTGTTCTGGTTCTGGTCTATTCTGTTCTGTTCTGTTCTGTTCTGTTCTGTTCTGGTTCTGGTTCTCGTCTATTCTGTTCTGTTCTATTCTGTTCTGTTCTGTTCTGTTCTGTTCTGTTCTGTTCTGTTCTGTTCTGGTTCTGTTCTATTCTGTTCTGTTCTGTTCTGTTCTGTTCTGTTCTGTTCTGTTCTGGTTCTGGTCTATTCTGTTCTGTTCTGTTCTATTCTGTTCTGGTTCTGGTCTATTCTGTTCTGTTCTTGTTCTGTTCTGGTTCTGTTCTATTCTGGTTCTGTTCTGGTTCTGTTCTTGTTCTGTTCTATTCTGTTCTGGTTCCGGTTCTGGTCTATTCTGTTCTGGTTCTGTTCTATTCTATTCTGTTCTGTTCTGTTCTGTTCTGTTCTGTTCTGTTTGTTCTGTTCTCTTCTGTTCTGTTCTGTTCTATTCTGTTCTGGTCTATTCTGTTCTGGTTCTGGTTCTGGTCTATTCTGTTCTGGTTCTGGTCTATTCTGTTCTGGTTCTGTTCTATTCTGTTCTGTTCTGTTCTGTTCTGTTCTGGTTCTGGTCTATTCTGTTCTGTTCTGTTCTGTTCTGTTCTGTTCTGTTCTGTTCTGTTCTGTGCTGTTCTGTTCTGTTCTGTTCTGGTTCTGTTCCATTCTGTTCTGTTCTGTTCTGGTTCTGTTCCATTCTGTTCTGTTCTGTTCTGGTTCTGTTCTATTCTGTTCTGTTCTGTTCTGGTTCTGGTCTATTCTGTTCTGTTCTGTTCTGTTCTGGTTCTGTTCTATTCTGTTCTGTTCTGTTCTGTTCTGTTCTGTTCTGGTTCTGGTCTATTCTGTTCTGTTCTGTTCTGTTCTGTTCTGTTCTGTTCTATTCTGTTCTGGTTCTGTTCTGTTCTGTTCTGTTCTATTCTGTTCTGTTTGTTCTGTTCTGTTCTGTTCTGGTTCTGGTCTATTCTGTTCTGGTTCTGGTCTATTCTGTTCTGGTTCTGTTCTGTTCTGTTCTGTTCTGGTTCTGTTCTATTCTGTTCTGTTCTGTTCTGGTTCTGGTCTGTTCTGTTCTGGTTCTGTTCTATTCTGTTCTGTTCTGTTCTGGTTCTGGTCTATTCTGTTCTGTTCTGTTTCATTTCTGGTTCTGGTCTATTCTGTTCTGGTTCTGGTCTATTCTGTTCTGGTTCTGTTCTGGTCTATTCTGTTCTGGTTCTGTTCTATTCTGTTCTGTTCTATTCTGTTCTGTTCTGTTCTGTTCTGTTCTGGTTCTGGTCTATTCTGTTCTGTTCTGTTCTGTTCTGTTCTGTTCTATTCTGTTCTGTTCTGTTCTGTTCTGTTCTGTTCTGTTCTGTTCTGTTCTGTTCCTGGTCTATTCTGTTCTGGTTCTGTTCTGTTCTGTTCTGTTCTGTTCTGTTCTTGTTCTGTTCTTTTCTGTTCTGTTCTGTTCTGGTTCTGTTCCATTCTGTTCTGTTCTGTTCTGGTTCTGTTCCATTCTGTTCTGTTCTGTTCTGGTTCTGGTCTATTCTGTTCTGTTCTGGTTCTGGTTCAGGTTCAGGTTCAGGTTCAGGTTCAGGTTCAGGTTCTGGTTCTGGTTCTGGTCTATTCTGTTCTGTTCTGGTTCTGGTCTATTCTGTTCTGGTTCTGGTTCTGTACTGTTCTGTTCTGGTCTATTCTGTTCTGGTTCTGGTTCTGTACTGTTCTGTTCTGTTCTGTTCTGTTCTGGTTCTGTTCCATTCTGTTCTATTCTGTTCTGTTCTGTTCTGGTTCTGTTCTGTTCTGTTCTGGTTCTGGTTCTGGTTCTGGTTCAGGTTCAGGTTCAGGTTCAGGTTCAGGTTCTGGCTCTGGTTCTGGTTCTGTTCCATTCTGTTCTATTCTGTTCTGTTCTGTTCTGGTTCTGGTCTATTCTGTTCTGTTCTGTTCTGGTTCTGGTTCTGGTTCAGGTTCAGGTTCAGGTTCAGGTTCTGGCTCTGGTTCTGATCTATTCGGTTCTGTTCTGGTTCTGGTCTATTCTGTTCTGGTTCTGTTCTGTTCTGTTCTGGTTCTGTTCTATTCTGGTTCTGGTCTATTCTGTTCTGGTTCTGTTCTGGTTCTGTTCTTGTTCTTGTTCTTGTTCTTATTCTGGTTCTGTTCTATTCTATTCTGTTCTGGTTCTTGTTCTGTTCTGGTTCTTGTTCTGGTTCTGTTCTATTCTGTTCTGGTTCTGTTCTTGTTCTTGTTCTTGTTCTGGTTCTTGTTCTTGTTCTGGTTCTTGTTCTATACTATTCTGTTCTGGTTCTGTTC
>SSNP01000339.1:271261-285637 GCA_006937955.1 Pachypanchax playfairii
TGATATTTGAGTTCATCATAAAGATTTGTTTAATTAGTGTTTTTGTTTTGTTTGTAAACGAGTCGTTCATGTTCTAGATCCTTCAGACATCAAACTGAATGTCTGGATGAAATCCTTGATCCAGGATCTAGAGACTGGAACCTGGACTAGAACTACAACTAGTTTCATTTGGAGGTTTGGTGTTTTACTGTAACGTGCAGCATGTTGTGTGATGATGTAGGAGTAGTTTGACCCCTCTCAGCCACCGTAGAACCAGACACAGACAGGTTTTCATTTTTACTGACAGTTTATTGATGTCTGTAAGTTGAGCCTGAGATCGTATCCTGATACAACAACAACCTCGTACAGACAGAAAAACATCCCAGGAGCTCTGGGCCAATAGGAGGAGGGGGAGACTGTGATGTCATTATGTTCATGGTAATGTTTCAGGGTCCGGGACTGATGTCACAGATTTACATGATCTAACTGGAGCAAAGGTATCAAGGTGGGACAGTCAGCGAGGGGATCGCTACAATTTACGTGTTAAATTAGTGTTACCATGGGAATAACCTCTCTGGCCCCGCCTCTTCTTCTTCTTCAAAAAAAAAAAAGAAACAAAACAAAACTGAACAATTAAAGGAAAAAAAATCCACTTAATAAAGTAAAACAAACTTTAGATTATGATGCTAAATGAACTCAGACACACAAACAGGAAGTTGCATGACAGCCAAGAAGCTTCCTGTAGCAGCATCCAAATATTAATGACACACGTCTTAAAATAATTCTAACCATAGATGATGACATCATAAACCAACGCTTGGAGATGTGGGAGGGGCTAAAATACTTAGGACATCAAGCAAAGGAATACACAAAGAAAAACAGCCAATCAGAAGCCCAAACTGGAAATAAAAGAAAAACACAATAAAAACTATTAAAAGTAGGAGGACACTTTTTTCCCATCAGCCCTGGCGGGAACTGCAGGTTCCAGGATTGTCCTGTGATTGGTCGGTTCCAGAGACGACACAGCGAATCAGCTGATGTCATGCTGCTGCGACCAATCAGAATCACGTCTCATGTTTCTGTTGGCAGGAAGCTGCACTCCCATTGGTTGCCTCTGCCCATGTCTTCTCCCAGAATGCTTTGCTTCTTAAAGCAAACATGTAGTGTCTGTTTCTAACAGGCCTTGGTTTCTGTTTACCATCCATGTTCTGTCAAACTACATCTCCCACAATTCCCTGCTTCAAAGCTCCACATATCAGTAATCCTTCACCTTTAAAAAATCCTACACTTTCCTGTGACAGTGAAGTCACCATCAGCACGTTCCATGTATGTTCAGACACACTTCATATATACACACCTGTCACGCCGACCTCTCAGGTAAAACATTTACAAACTGCTCGTCCTTTTCTCAGATATGTCTGCTCCCTGAGGGGGGAGGGGGGAGGGGGAGGGGGGGGGGGGCACAGAGCAGCTCTCTTTGGTTTAAAGCATGCAGCGTTCAAGTGAAACATGAAAAATAAACTTCAAGTCTCTGAACTGTAGTGTCAGTGTTTGGTTAAAGGAAGCTGCGGTCATGTTAGAACTAATAATCAGAACAAGCCACAGCAAAGTGGGCGGAGCAAACACTCCATCAACTTCCTGCTGACATGCCGATCCACATCAGACAGATTAACACATACAGCTACGTTTACAATAAAATATTACAACAGTGTTGCTATGGTGACAGCTAACGAGTGTGAGCAATAACAGACAGACACACACACACACACGCACTCACACGCACGCACACACACACACACACACACACACAGCTCGTTTTCTACAGCATGAGGATCTCTGTGCAGCCAATCAGAGGCCTCCATGCGGCGGGCGTCAGATGGGGGTCTCCTTGTTGTTTTTGAGGTCCGGTGCGCTGAACTGCCGTCGCATACGGGGTGGAGTGGTGAAACCCCACCCAACTGGTAGAGGCCCTAAACCCATGAGCATGTCAGGAGTTAGGGGCGGGGCACCAGAGCGCGGCAGGCTGTGGTAGTTGAGGGGTACTGGCTGGAATGGTGCATTGTGGGGATTGTAGTAGGGATGGGAGTGGTACTGATGGTGCTGGCGCTGATTATAATAGAACCCTCCGTCTCTGTTCCCTCCTTCGCCCCTCCCTCCCCTCTCCACCCTGACAGGGGACACGCCTCTCTTCTGTCTCGGTCGCCCCTGGTGGCTGTTGTTGCCAGAGTACTGCTGGTCGTTGTCATAGTTACCATGGGCGGAGCTATCCAGGGAGTTGCGGCGGTAGCGTCGCTGGTAGTTTTGGTTGTTACCTTGTTGGTTAAAGTGAAAGCCACTCTGGTTGCCTTGGTTACGCTGTTGCCAGTGACGGTGAGGGCTGGGTGTGCGCATACGAGGAGGCGTGGCTGTGAAGGGGAGGGGCAAGAGTGGCGGACCCTGTGGGGGAGGAGGGGGGGGACTTTTACTCTCTGTTTCTCTGCCGTTCTCCTTCTGTTCCTCACCCTCTCCTCCCTCCCCCAGACCCAGAGCCTGAAGCGCCTCACTGGCTGGTCCCCATGACAACCGATGGGCGGGGTTACTTTTGAAGGGGAACTTGAGCTTACACTCCTGGGGAGGAATGAAGCGGCCGGTCCCAGGTAGATGAACAGGGACTATGGGGGTGCTCTGACCTGCAAAGTGGGAGGAGATATAGAGTGTGATGTCACACTGCTCTCCACACATCATGCATGTGTCATACAGCGTTGTCTCACCTTGGCTTTGGTTCTGTCCTCGTAGTTTCTTAGTGATGTTCTGTTTCTGCAGGTTCTGTATCCGTTGCTGTTCCTGCTTCAGCCAGCGGAGGCGCCCTCTCCTGAACGCCGGGTCCTCCTCCATCAGTCGCTGAACTCTGACCTCTGGGTGGTCACAGCTGTCCTCAGACTCGCCTCCTTCCGGCTGAGGAGCCTCGCCCTCCTCCCCGTCTTCATCCTGAGACAAGTTGGACCAGAGAGTTAGAGGATGCTGACAGTCAGCTGACTGAGCTGGAGGTGTGGCCTGAACGCACCTGAACAGGTATGACACTCTCCATCTTGATCATTCTGTCTCTCAGAGCTTTAATCTCCTCGTCCTTCATGTTGTTCTGCAGCTTCACCTCCTGCAGGAGTCACAGGCGTATTGATCTGAATCAATCAGCTGATCAGGATCTGATGGAGACTCTGATCAATACAAACTCACCTCCAGAATATCTGTCAGCTTATCGATGTGAGCCTTCAGGTCGTACACCTTTCCCTTCTGTCCTCCTTCCCCCGTCTCTCCCCCTCCACCCCCCTCCTCACCCGGGGGGCTCCTCTCTTCTCCGATGCCCACGGTGTCACACACGTCCTGGGCCACGGCTCTCCAGCTGTCCTTCTCATTGGAGTCCTTCTTGGAGTACATGCGACAGAGTTCCTTCATCTTGACGATGGACAACGCTTCGATCTCCTGACGGGAATGACGGAAGTCTCCAAGCGCCACCTGGGGGCGGAGCCACACACAGACAGACTGAAACAATCTGAGTAATGAGTGTTAGAGTGAGCTGGTGTGTGATGTTGAGTCAGACCTCGTAGCAGATCTCCTTGACAGCCTGCATGCGCAGGTCCTCCATGGTGACCCGTTTGGGGTCTTTGCTGATCCTCCTTCTCTGAGGGATCTGATAGACTCTGAGAGGTTCCCTCCTCTTCCCACTGCTGGGGAGACCACAGCGCTTCACTATGGTCTGCACCTGGACACAGACACACAGTGAGTGTGTTCCTGATCTACCTGTGTAAAGCTTCATACAGGTAACATGGTTTCACCTTGTTAGCAGGTAGTTTCTCTCTCAGGGAGGAGATCAGCCTCCAGCTCTCCTCACAGGAACGTTTATCAGAGTCATCCCCACTGTCACTGTCTGCATACTGATCACACACACACACACAGGTAAACAACAACAACAAGCTGTTTACTAACAGATAAACATGTAAAACATCCTCCCACCAGTCTGTGCTGCTCCAGCAGCAGATCGGCCTCCTCCTTCTCTTTACGGTACTGAGTCTCCACATCCTGCAGCCTGCAAAGGACGCAACAAATCAGCTGGTATCAATCAATATACCAATCAACCAGTCGATCAATCAATATACCAATCAACCAGTCGATCAATCAATATACCAATCTACCAGTCAAACAATCAATATACCAATCAACCAGTCGATCAATCAATATACCAATCAACCAGTCGATCAATCAATATACCAATCAACCAGTCGATCAATCAATATACCAATCAACCAGTCGATCAATCAATATACCAATCAACCAGTCAATCAATATACCAATCAACCAGTCAATCAATCAATATACCAATCAACCAGTCAATCAATCAATATACCAATCAACCAGTCAATCAATCAATATACCAATCAACCAGTCGGTCAATCAATATACCAATCAACCAGTCGATCAATCAATATTCCAATCAACCAGTCTAACAATCAATATACCAATCAACCAGTCGATCAATCAATATACCAATCAACCAGTCGATCAATCAATATACCAATCAACCAGTCAAACAATCAATATACCAATCAACCAGTCGATCAATCAATATACCAATCAACCAGTCGGTCAATCAATATACCAATCAACCAGTCAATCAATCAATATACCAATCAACCAGTCAAATAATCAATAAATCAATCAACCAGTCGATCAATAAATATACCAATCAACCAGTCGATCAATCAATATACCAATCAACCAGTCAAACAATCAATATACCAATCAACCAGTCAAACAATCAATATACCAATCAACCAGTCGGTCAATCAATATACCAATCAACCAGTCGATCAATCAATATACCAATCAACCAGTCGATCAATCAATATACCAATCAACCAGTCGATCAATCAATATACCAATCAACCAGTCGATCAATCAATATACCAATCAACCAGTCGGTCAATCAATATACCAATCAACCAGTCGATCAACCAGTCGATCAACCAGTCGATCAATCAATCTATACAGAAACTACTCTTATTACATTGATTTTCACTTCGGAACCTGTTCTTTAATAAACTCTCTTGTTCCTTAAATGAGGGATAGGGGAGGAGTTAAAACCTGACTATTAGCTCCTCCCCCTGGCACTCTGTACCTCTTCTCCATCTCCAGTTTGATGTCGATGCCTTGTTTCTCCAGCAGCTCCCTCTGAGCGTAGTTCCAGTCCTCTGGCTCCCCCTGTTGGTCAGCTGTGATGCTGCGCTCCCTCTCCAGCCTCGCCTGTTCAGGGTGGTTGAAACGGAACACATGGTTCTTCCCCATCACAATGCGGTTACCTGGCAACACAGGTGTAACAGAGTCAACCTCCTCATGGGCCAGCTGATTTCCACAACATCCTCAGAATAATTCTAAGAATGTCTGGAAACAACTTGATATCTAGAGAACATCTTGATTAGTTCTTAAGAACATCTTGATGACATCTAGAGAACATCTCCGTGAGATCTAGAGAACATCTTGATGACATCTAGAGAACATTTTTATTAGCTCTTAAGAACATCTTGATGACATCTAGAGAACATCTGGTTGACATCTAGAGAACATCTCGATGACATCTAGAGAACATTTTTATTAGCTCTTAAGAACATCTTGATGACATCTAGAGAACATCTGGTTGACATCTAGAGAACATCTCGATGACATCTAGAGAACATCTCCGTGAGATCTAGAGAACATCTTGATGACATCTAGAGAACATTTTTATTAGCTCTTAAGAACATCTTGATGACATCTAGAGAACATCTGGTTGACATCTAGAGAACATCTCGATGACATCTAGAGAACATTTTTATTAGCTCTTAAGAACATCTTGATGACATCTAGAGAACATCTGGTTGACATCTAGAGAACATCTCGATGACATCTAGAGAACATCTCCGTGAGATCTAGAGAACATCTTGATGACATCTAGAGAACATTTTTATTAGCTCTTAAGAACATCTTGATGACATCTAGAGAACATCTGGTTGACATCTAGAGAACATCTCGATGACATCTAGAGAACATTTTTATTAGCTCTTAAGAACATCTTGATGACATCTAGAGAACATCTGGTTGACATCTAGAGAACATCTCGATGACATCTAGAGAACATCTCCGTGAGATCTAGAGAACATCTTGATGACATCTAGAGAACATTTTTATTAGCTCTTAAGAACATCTTGATGACATCTAGAGAACATCTGGTTGACATCTAGAGAACATCTCGATGACATCTAGAGAACATCTGGTTGACATCTAGAGAACATCTCGATGACATCTAGAGAACATCTGGTTGACATCTAGAGAACATCTCGATGACATCTAGAGAACATCTGGTTGACATCTAGAGAACATCTCGATGACATCTAGAGAACATCTAGTCAAGTCAAGTCAAGTCAACTTTATTTATATAGCACTTTAAGAACAGCGGCAGCTGATACAAAGCGCTGAACAAAGTTAAACAGATAAAAACACCACAAAAGAATGTGAAACATTAAAACATATATGAACAATAAAAACAAGGACATAAAATAACAAGACAAAGATAGAAAGGCTCAAGACGGGGGAAAGCCAAGGCAAACAAGTAGGTTTTAAGTTGAGACTTAAAGACAGCCAGAGACGAGGCTTGTTGAATCTGTAGCGGTAGCAGGTTCCACAACCTCGGACCCGCCACAGAAAATGCTCTGTCCCCCCACATCCTCCGGCGAGACCGTGGCACCTTCAGCAGCACCATCTCAGCCGACCGAAGGGGGCGAGCTGGAGCATGGAGCTGGAGAAGCTCCGAAAGATAGGAGGGGGCCAGAGCATTTAAAGATTTAAAAACATATAAAAGAATCTTAAAATGTACGCGGTAAGTTACGGGCAACCAATGCAGAGAGGCCAGGATGGGGGAAATATGATCTCTTTTTCTGGTGTTTGTCAGAAGCCGTGCTGCAGCGTTCTGGACCAATTGGAGGCGTGAAAGATGTTTTTGAGGTATGCCAAATAAAAGTGCATTACAGTAATCTAGTCTGCTGGTGATGAAAGCGTGGATTACTGTTTACACATCACACTGGGTTAAAAAATGTTTAGCCTTTGCTAAACGCCTGAGATGGAAAAAGCTGGCCTTCACAGTGGCACTTATCTGTCTGTCCAGGTTCAGCATGCTGTCCAACTGGACACCAAGACTAGTGACCACCGATTTTGTCTGTTTGGACAGAGGACCAAGATCAGCAGCTAAAGCTGATGAGTGGGGGGGTTAAAAACTATAATTTCTGTTTTGGTGTCATTTAAGTGTAAAAAGTTCTGCGAGATCCAGGTTTTGACATCCTCAAGGCAGACTAACAGACCTACCAAGGCCAAAGGATCCTTGTGGTTAAATGGCACATAGATCTGAGTATCATCTGCATACAGATGAAAAGCAAGTTTATGGTTCCTGAAGATTTGTCCCAGGGGGAGGAGATAGAGTGAAAAGAGCAAAGGCCCCAGAATGGACCCCTGGGGGACACCACAGGATAAGGAGGCAGGGGAAGACTGGGACCGACCACAGCGCACTGAGAAAGTCCTGTCAGAAAAGTAGGACCTAAACCATTCCAATGCCACGCCTTTAATGCCTACCCAGTGCTCTAGGCGTGTTGATAGAGAGGCGTGATCAATTGTATCCAAAGCCGCTGTTAGATCGAGTAACACCAGGATAACTTGGTTGCCTGAATCGGTTGCCATCTCCGTGAGATCTAGAGAACATCTTGATGACATCTAGAGAACACCTCGATGACATCTAGAGAACATCTCCGTGAGATCTAAAGAACATCTCCGTGACATCTAGAGAACATCTCCGTGAGATCTAGAGAACATCTGGTTGACATCTAGAGAACATCTCCATGACATCTAGAGAACATCTCCGTGAGATCTAAAGAACATCTCCGTGACATCTAGAGAACATCTCCGTGAGATCTAAAGAACACCTCGATGACATCTAGAGAACATCTCCGTGAGATCTAGAGACCATCTCCATGACATACACTAAACATACGAGCTATAAGGCTGTGGTGAGAGTTGTTGGTTTGAATTCCAACTGAATGTTTGGTACCTTGTTTCAGGATGACAGCTTCAGTGATCTGTTTCCCGTTCACGTACGTTTCAGCTCCAACTAACGGCTCCAGAGTGACCACAACTGCAGACAAACAGGAAACAGAGTTTTATAAGAACAGACCGATCCAACATATAGACCAGACCGATCCAGCATGTAGACTAAACCGATCCAACATATAGACCAGACTGATCCAGACCGATTCAGCATGTAGACCAAACCGATCCAGCATGTAGACCAGACTGATCAAGCATATAGACCAGACTGAGCCAACATGTAGACCAGACTGATCCAGCATGAAGACCAGACTGATCCAACATGTGGACCAGACTGATCCAGACCGATCCAGCATGTAGACCAAACTGAGCCAACATGTAGACCAGACTGATCCAGCATGTAGACCAGACTGATCCAGCATGTAGACCAGACTGATCCAACATGTAGACCAGATTGATCCAGCATGAAGACCAGACTGATCCAACATGTAGACCAGACTGATCCAGCATGTAGACCAGACTGATCCAGCATGTAGACCAGACTGATCCAGACTGATCCAGCATGTAGACCAAACTGATCCCACATGTAGACCAGACTGATCCAGCATGTAGACCAGACTGATCCAGACTGATCCAGCATGTAGACCAGACTGATCCAACATGAAGACCAGATTGATCCAGCATGAAGACCAGACTGATCCAGCATGTAGACCAGACTGATCCAGCATGTAGACCAGACTGATCCAACATGTAGACCAGACTGATCCAGCATGTAGACCAGACTGATCCAGACTGATCCAGCATGTAGACCAGACCGATCCAGACCGATTCAGCATGTAGACCAAACCGATCCAACATGTAGACCAGATTGATCCAGCATGTAGACCAGACTGATCCAGCATGTAGACCAGACTGATCCAGCATGAAGACCAGACTGATCCAGCATGTAGACCAGACTGATCCAGCATGTAGACCAGACTGATCCAGCATGTAGACCAGATTGATCCAGCATGAAGACCAGACTGATCCAGCATGAAGACCAGACTGATCCAGCATGTAGACCAGATTGATCCAGCATGAAGACCAGATTGATCCAGCATGAAGACCAGACTGATCCAACATGTAGACCAGATTGATCCAGCATGAAGACCAGACTGATCCAGCATGTAGACCAGACTGATCCAGCATGTAGACCAGACTGATCCAACATGAAGACCAGATTGATCCAGCATGAAGACCAGACTGATCCAACATGTAGACCAGACTGATCCAGCATGTAGACCAGACTGATCCAGCATGTAGACCAGACTGATCCAGACTGATCCAGCATGTAGACCAGACTGATCCAACATGTAGACCAGATTGATCCAGCATGTAGACCAGACTGATCCAACATGAAGACCAGATTGATCCAGCATGTAGACCAGACTGATCCAGCATGTAGACCAGACTGATCCAACATGTAGACCAGATTGATCCAGCATGAAGACCAGACTGATCCAACATGAAGACCAGATTGATCCAGCATGTAGACCAGACTGATCCAGCATGTAGACCAGACTGATCCAACATGTAGACCAGACTGATCCAGCATGTAGACCAGACTGATCCAACATGTAGACCAGACTGATCCAGCATGTAGACCAGACTGATCCAGCATGTAGACCAGACTGATCCAGCATGTAGACCAGACTGATCCAGACTGATCCAGCATGTAGACCAGACCGATCCAGACCGATTCAGCATGTAGACCAAACCGATCCAACATGTAGACCAGATTGATCCAGCATGTAGACCAGACTGATCCAGCATGTAGACCAGACTGATCCAACATGAAGACCAGATTGATCCAGCATGTAGACCAGACTGATCCAGACCGATTCAGCATGTAGACCAAACCGATCCAACATGTAGACCAGATTGATCCAGCATGTGGACCAGACTGATCCAGCATGTAGACCAGACTGATGCAGACTGATCCAGCATGTAGACCAGACCGATCCAGACCGATTCAGCATGTAGACCAAACCGATCCAACATGTAGACCAGATTGATCCAGCATGTAGACCAGACTGATCCAACATGAAGACCAGATTGATCCAGCATGTAGACCAGACTGATCCAGCATGTAGACCAGACTGATCCAACATGTGGACCAGACTGACTCACTACCAGGAACACAGAAGTGTAAACCGTCAACATGAATAAGAACTAGAACCCGGGACTGAGCCCCACAGTGATTGGTTCCATTATGTTTTAAACCCCGCCCCCTCAATGGTCCTGATCAAAAGAAAACCAGCTCCCCTCCGTGTTCCAGATGTTGATAATCATTACCTGTAATTAATTAATACTAATGACTGGGTGGGACGTAGACCTGGTCTTAAAATCCATCATGGTAGACTCTGTAAACCAGATCTTGGTCCAGTTTTTATGGATGTTGATGGTATAAACACAGTACAGACACAGTGAGGTTACCATGGTAATGATAACTGATACCTGTCAGGTTTCCTGGCAGCTTTTACAGAAAGAGAAGAAGAGAGTGTCACTCATTGATCACAGAGAGGACAGAAGGGTCCTGACGAGACGTGTCCATCAGGACCCCTCAGCCGGTATGTCTGCATCTTCAATACATCCAGACACTGAACAGCGTCAGAGGGGACAAACTGTCCAGGACAGTCTGTTTCCTCATCGGGGTTAATATTAAACAAACACACAGAGACGGGACCATGTCTGACCTTCTCCCTGCTCGTTGGTCTCACTGACGAAGACACAGTGAATCTCTTTTATGAATTGACCTGAAAGTTTGATGTCCACGTCCTGCTGTCCAACCCTGAGACACACACACAAACATCCTGATGAGGTCAGAGGTCTGAGAGGTCAAAGGTCACACCATCATCAGAGGTGAGATCAGGACATCCTGCAGGCTCCATGTTAACATCTGGTCAACATCTGTAGCATCAAAATGATGTTCTAAACCCTGATGTGTGTCTCAGAAGTGAGTCCAGCTGGTGTTTCTGACCTGGTGAATCCCTCCTTAATGTAGTAAAGGAGACACTCGGACATCAGTGGGTCTTCGTTGAGGTTCACCAGGTGAGGCGTCTAACACACAAACACACATGAAACATGACACGGACCTTCATGTTAAACATCTACAGAATCTAGTTTACATCTAAACCAAGAAGACGTTTGTCCCAAACTGAAGTTCTGGAACAGATCAGGACCTGGTCCCTGTTTCTGATCCGATCTAGATCTGAAGTCTGCTTTTTTATTCTTGGGTTTGTCTTGTGATGTGGTTCCAGATGTGAGGGAAGAACTGCAGGTACTCACTCCTTTAGGGGAGAAGACACCCAGGGTTCCACCATCTTCCTTTATGGACACGCCCATCTCTGCCAACAGCGCCTCTCTGATGGACAGACAGGAAGACAGACAGAGACAGGTGGCCAGAGAGAGAGAGATGGACAGTCAGAGATACAGAAGGACAGAAACAGAGAGAGAGAGAGAGACAGTTGGACAGTCAAAGATACAGAAGGACAGAGAGAGACAGATAGACAGTCAGAAATACAGAAGACAGTATAAGAGACAGACATTTGTGTCATTATTCACACGGTTCCTCATTCTGTCTCACAGCATCTTCATGTTGTTTAAAGACCCACTCTGATCATCTTCTGAGCGTCTCAGTGTCTTTAAATTATTATTATGGCGTTTTTACCCAAAATCATAAAACCTGTGCAGTTTTCTAAGAAGTAGTTTCTGCGTAGCAGCAGAAGCTCATTAGCAATTCTCCTCTGTGCAGTGGGCGGAGCCGTTAGCGTGGAGGATCCCCCGCCCCTTCCCATTGCTGAGAGCTCTGTTTATGCTAGCAGGAGCTTGTGGCCCCGCCCACTGGAGTTTCTACATCATAAATCCAGTCATTTTAGCCTCTGCTACTGATTCACAGTGATTTGAATACAGAAATACTCAGAAATGCAATTTTGAGGTTATATTTCTTAAAGCAGAACTAAGTAAGTTTTTTCACCTCAATAAATGTTTTCTAGAGTCCCTGTGGGGGTAAACAAGGACTTGGCGGGGTGATTCGTGGGTCCCTCCCCTCCCTCCGGGGTCTGTGTCCTGAAAGCAGCACTTGCAACTTTCAGTGGATCGGACCCGACTAATCTCGCGAGAACAAACCTGCTTTACGGCACTCACACTCACGTACATAAATACAAGCATGAAGCCCTTGCCGTTGTTAGCAACGCCACCCTTAGGAGCGCAAAGATGACAATAATACTCACCTGTCGAGACATTTTCTTGGTTTTGTTTTTCTTTCTTCTTGCAAAAGCGTTCTCTGCGCGTTGTTGTTGGGGGGGCGGCGGCGGGGTGGAGGGGGTGAGGGGTGGTCTGCGGCGGCGGCGGGGGAACGTTATGACAGTGAGCTTTCACAGGGGACCAGTAGGGGGAGAGCGAGAGCAAAACTTACTTAGTTCTGCTTTAAGATACATCCTCTAGCATCAGAAACACGCCACAAGAACATGTTAACAACATGAAGAAAATGATTTACATCGGAGTGAGTCTTTCCCAGAAACTCAGCTGCTGTAAACATACATCACCCATGAGCCTCACTAGCAGATGTTACCAGGTGATAATAATAAACAGTGTTTAATTATCATGAGTTACAGACGTGTTTGCTGGAACATGAGGGGCAGCAGCAGGAAGCTTTCAATAGAAATGCAGTTACCTCTCCAGACGAATAGATTCAGTCTTTCTCAGCTTCTCTTCCCACGTCTCATTCAGCTCAGCTATGATTTTCTCTGTTTCCTGAAACCCAGACCAGGCTGATTTACCTTCAGACAATGTGACCTCTGACCTTGTGTTTAAAGATGTGCTAAATCTCTAAATGTTTCAGAAGGTGGTCACACCATCAGTCTCTCAGCTGCTTCCTCTTTACTGATGGTCTCCGTGGCAACTGCCTCAAGTCCTTCCTCTCCATCATGTGTGGGGTGTTCAGGGTCAGATGGAGCATCTCCTAAAGACTCTGGTTCAGCATCTGAGGACGGAATGTAAATTATTTATATCAGTTTACTGAAGAGAATGATTTCATTATTTAAATCAGCTTTAGAATTCAAGCACACAGACAGTTTTACCTGTAAGGGCGGAGTCTTTGTTAGGTGCAATCCCATTGGATGTGGGAATCACCTGCAGGGGAGTGGGGGCCACACCTGGGACCGCCCCAGAGCTGTTGTTGTTGACTATGGGACAGACACACAAACCCATCATGTGTCACGTGTTTTTAAACACATGATGTGCTACATGTTTTTGAACCCATGATGTGTTACATGTTTTTGAACCCATGATGTGCTACATGTTTTCGAACCCATGATGTGTTACATGTTTTTAAACACATGATGTGCTACATGTTTTCGAACCCATGATATGTTACATGTTTTTAAACACATGATGTGTTACATGTTTTTGAACCCATGATGTGCTACATGTTTTCGAACCCATGATGTGTTACATGTTTTTGAACACATGATGTGCTACATGTTTTCGAACCCATGTGTTACATGTTTTCGAACACATGATGTGTTACATGTTTTCGAACACATGATGTGTTACATGTTTTCGAACACATGATGTGTTACATGTTTTTAAACACATGATGTGCTACATGTTTTCGAACACATGATGTGTTACATGTTTTCGAACACATGATGTGTTACATGTTTTTGAACCCATGATGTGTTACATGTTTTTGAACACATGATGTGCCACGTGTTTTTGAACCCATGATGTGACACATGTTTTTGAACCTATGATGTGTCACGTGTTTTCGAACACAAGATGTGTTACATGTTTTCGAACACATGATGTGTTACATGTTTTTGAACCCATGATGTGTTACATGTTTTTGAACACATGATGTGTCACGTGTTTTTGAACCCATGATGTGACACATGTTTTTGAACCTATGATGTGTCACGTGTTTTCGAACACAAGATGTGTTACATGTTTTTGAACACATGATGTGTTACATGTTTTTGAACCCATGATGTGTTACATGTTTTTGAACACATGATGTGTCACGTGTTTTTGAACCCATGATGTGTCACATGTTTTTGAACCTATGATGTGTCACGTGTTTTTGAACCTATGATGTGTCACGTGTTTTTGAACCCATGATGTGTCACGTGTTTTTGAACCTATGATGTGTCACGTGTTTTTGAACCCATGATGTGTCACGTGTTTTTGAACCCATGATGTGTCACGTGTTTTTGAACCTATGATGTGTCACGTGTTTTTGAACCCATGATGTGTTAC
>SSNP01000034.1:0-17710 GCA_006937955.1 Pachypanchax playfairii
GTCAGATGTACTGGGCTTTGGGTGCAGTAATAATTTTGAAGAATAGCTGTGGTCATAGACAGACAAATCCTCCCATTGGGTTTCCCCATCGCAGTGTGTAGGCATGTGGTCATCCTCATCCTCACAGTTCTCTACTGCGTTGCTGGCATCACCTGATGTACCTGTTAACAAACTTAATAACTTAAACCAAGTGGTCCCACAAGTCAAGCAACAGTTTTTCGAGGTTAGTCATCATGAAAATAAACATAATGCATGGTGACCTTTAAAACATGTAAGACAGATGCATTTAAGACTGTAACTGGTCATCTTACTAGCATCTTACAGGGATAATGTCAGCAGTCATAGTACTGTAAAGCTTATGATATCTAATATTTAGTATCCTCTACTTACCAGTGACTAGAATGGTAGTCTTGCAAATTAGCTGCATTTGGTTAATTACTCAATACCGATCTTTAAATGTATTACGAGTACTTTAAAAAAAAAAAACATGTGTAACGTCACATACGTCATATTAAAACTCCGCCACCAACAAGCTTGCTCACCTGAATCCGGTGGTAACCTCTTCAACACCCGACGTGGCTTCTTCACCGAAGCATCATAGCCGAGCCATTTCTTGGGGTAAGGGTGCTCATCCGTTGGCTTCCCGTCCACGAAATGAAATGAACAAACATATTGGCGCTTGGGTGGTCTCTTCAGGTTCAGCGCCTTCAGCCACAGCCTTAAGTGCTCTTCATCTTTGGGAGGTGGGTGCAGGTTGTACGCTGCTCCACAACATTCCTGCATCTCCACTTTATGTTCAAAACACTGTTGTTTCAACTGCTGTCTCCTCTTTACCCAGTTGTTGTGGCATCCTCTCACAGAACATATAATGCTAGACATTGCTAGCTGGCCAGTTAATGTAAGCGACACTACGTAAACAACAAAACAATGAAAGAAAAACAGTGACTGTCTAAAATACAGTTACACTTGTAATTGTGTGTAAACGCTGGTACACCGGTAATTATAAAACTTTAAAAACTATGTAAACGCTGTGTAAAAACTCTCCCGAAATCACTAATCAATTGTCTCCGACTCACAACAACAGCACTTCCGCTCTGGAACGGAAGTTAGATGACAAAATTACTTCATATGTCGGCGCCCTGGTTCCAGCAAAAAATAAGGTGAATAGCCTCCACTTCACCCACTAACACTTTAATTTTCGTCTCTGTGAAGTTTCTCTTCTTGTTTTTTTTGTTTAGCTGCGATAGCTATTTCCCGTCTTCCTCATATGCATCAATATTCATGTCCTGCTTTGCATTGACCTTATATGGCCAGGATTGGGCGTGTTAAGGGCGGGACATGAGCCAAATTCACGTACGCAAGCTTCCAGGTAGAGTGTGATTTATTAATGGGGAAATTGCTTACAACTGTGCGTACGCATGGTTTTATAAATTGGAATTTTTTTTGGCGTACGCAAACTTTTTGTTTTGGTTGTACGTACACTTTTAGTAGGGTTTCTATGCAAAGTTTTATAAATGAGACCCCAGAACACGACTTGAGAGACCTGGATTACGGAGGTTTTTTAGTCTATTGTAAAGCCATCGGAGGGTCGAGAGTGATGTCTAATATGAAGCTAAATGTGATTTTTGGTGAGTATCCACTTAGACAATTTTCAAAATTGTACCTTAAAGTTTAAAAGTTATTTTCAGGGTATATGCAGGAAACCTGAAGTTAATTTTAATACCTTTTTAAGACTTTTTAAATACCTTCCAAAAAAACTTTAAGACCTCCTTACAACTTTGAGCTGTAATCAACGCATCTTTAACTTGCTCAGCTGTTGTGATCTGCAGTTAAATCCATAGAGCACAACCATATAACAGAATTCAGTTAAGACGGGAAGAAATAAAGCTCGAAAGAATAATTGAAAGCAAAGGTTTATTGAAATCTAAACTAGGTCACAGCAAGCCCAGATATCTTGACTGGACAGAATCATCCTTCCAAAAACGAATGTGGACGTCAAGTTGCTTTTTCTTAGTTGTGTGGTTGAGAGACTCATATCAAACATCAACACAAACGGGCCAGCTGTGTTGATGCTGTCGATGAGCTGCTGCTTAAAATAGTTTTGTCCTTACCACAAGTGAACGTTTTAGCGATGTCTGAATCCGGAAACATCAACTTAAAAAATGTCAGAAATCCCTTAGTTTGAATTCAGTGAGTAGTGATTTACTGCAGTGTTAAGACACCAGATAACCTCCGCGCGCAGCGTCGGTGTGTCACCATGCGAATATCCCATGATGCGCGGCGCCGACCAGCAACATTCAGTTTGTACGTTATCAATGTAGAGAAATGAGAATTTGTGTGCAAAAGCCTGAAAACTCGGGTTCAAGATGTGCTGCACCAAACTGTGGCAAGAGACAAGGTCTAGATAAAGTTCAGGGCATAAAAAGAAGCTGCTACAGGTCCCCAAAAGGGGAGAAGCAATCTAAACTAAGACGACTTTGGTAGGATAGATACAAAGGGATCTGAACATCAACGGCAACCCTAACATTAAAAAAGATGTATATTACCACCAAGATAACAATAAACTACATGTAACCTGCATCCAGAAACTTAAGCAAGCACAGCCTGCTTAGTCACGGCTGTTTCAGGTGTTTGTGGACAGTCTATGATATTTCACCACTAGGAAGCGTGTCAAAAACATTGAACACTATCTTAATCAAGCTGCGTAAATGAAACTTTAAACTCACCTTAAATTCTGATAAAATCCGACTGGAGCACACTATCCTCTCAGCTGTCTGCCATCAAAACAACAAACCGGATGTTGCCGGTCGGCGCAGAGCATTGTGGGAATGCGCATAAGGCGAATAGACACCTTAATGTCGGCAGAGAACGAGACAGAGGTCGTTGTTGTAGCTGTGCTAACGAATTCAGCTGTCGTACTTGGAGGTAGAGTCTTTGATGGAGCACAGAAACTGGTGATGGACAGCTGCTGCTCTCTGCGGCTAGGCGGCAGTCTTGTGACCAGCCCTGTTCATATGGGCCTTGACACCAATCGACGCAACACTAATCTTTTTTTTGCAATACGGCCAGTAAGCCTCTCGGCTGTTTTCTGCAACAGGCTTCAGCCATTGCTTGAAATCTGGCATTTCCAACCAGGAACTCGAAAACTTACATTTACCCATTTTTTCCCGTTGTAGTTAGATGTTTCGTGCCAGGTGAGCGTTAACTGACGCCAGACGTGCAACGTCACACGTATGTGCGTGACTCTCTGGGAGGCTGCGCACTCCAGGATATCTTTGTTTTATTGGTCACGAGGAAATAACAAATGAATTCAGCGACGCTTTTGTATGTCAAACAATTTAGACAGAGCTTGAATACCCACAAAATTTAAGACTTTATGAAATCGCGATTAAGACTTTTTAATACTTTTTAAGGGCCTTTGTTGGAGATCTTAAGGTTTTACGATGTTGGTAAAAGGTCACAGGTGATGCTGCAGGAGTCATTGATCTAGATTTGCCCTGACTTGTATAAACACTTCTGTCTTTATCTTAGACACCAATTGGTTTACGACTAGTTCCTGTTGTTTATCCACAGGTGTGATTGTTTATTCCACTCTGACTTCATTATCTGAACCACACTTGTTCCCCTCCCTTGCTCCATCCAGATGGGAGGTGTCTTTGTGAATAAAAAGGCAATGCAGAGGTGAACACATCAGATTCGTCTCCACACCTTGGTTGGGGGTTCTCCTTTGCAAAGCTCATTGAAACCATACTCTGTGTCTGACTGATGGTCTTTTTGATAGTTATTTAACTTAGGGTTATTAAAATATCCTGACAGCCTTATTTTTCTAACAACTGATTCATCAACTTTTAATATTTTTTAAGACCCCGCAGACACCCTGATTTTGTACTGCTTTAATGTTGTATAGTTTTGCAGCCCAAATCAGTTTTTTCTTTTAACATCCACAAGTAACTGGACATTTTCTTCAACAGGTTCAGCTGGGAGACAAGCCCAACATCTTCCTCTCCTGTTGCAAGCCAAACAGACCTTCCACTCTCCCTTCATCCACAGTTTCCCTGTAACACCTCAACTGTCTCGCCTTCTACCTCGGTCATGGATGCCGTTTCTGGTGTTTTTCCATCATCTCCAACATCAGAAGAAGCTGGTGTCCCCATTGCCTCCACCTCCCGCCTGTCTGTATCTAGCTGTCTGGTTTTTATATTTTAAGCTGATTAGAGGATGCACAAGCAAGTGTCTGCCTTTGATGATTTGTCTTTAGTCAATCACAGTAAATCAAGCTCTTGCAAATCCAGTCGGGAGTAAAAGCAAATCTTTAAACATCTTTACCATTAGGAAATGCACTAAGTTCTTACCTTTGCTCATTTTTCAAAGAAGAAATTGTCTGTAGTTCTCCTAAAACAGATTCAATAGCTGCTTTTATGTGTACATCCACCGGCGCAGCCACGTTTGCTTTGCTTTGCCTGCTTGGGCACTTGCTGTCAATCATACCTGAACACCCGCCCCAAAGCAAAATGCTAACACATGATTGGTTCTAAAATTCTTTTACCCAGATAGACGGTTTTAGCTGAAGCAGTACAAGATGGATCTTTGTAGGTTTGGAAAATCCAAATTTCGTGAGAATCCATCTTGCAGTGCAAGGTTAAGAAAGTGCGGCCAACACGTTCAACCTATCCTGTTTCATATTAGTGCTCTGTCTAGCCCAGACCACGCCCACAAACCATTCATTGCCTATTGTAATTGGCTAAAGCCTGGGGCCTCGGTCTGACTCTGGGCTGAACAGAATTAGCCCCAATGAGCAGCAAATGGAAGGGACGTGGCTAGCAGTCTGTCAATCACTCCATACCACTAACTGCATTGAATATAACCTGGGCTGTTTGGGCTCTGAAAAGTTAGCCCTTTGGAGAGTTTTAGCGGTTTTCTTGAGATAGTTCGGCACCAATTGTGTACATTTTACAAAATATGATGTATTTTTTTTCATTTGTGTGTAAAGGATGTTGTAACACTTAATTTCTTTATTTTCCAAACACATGGGATGGCTTACCTAAGGGCATCAGTTATTTTTTAAAGAGGCCCTTCCATTAAAAATTGTTTTTCTGAGGTTTCTGTTGAATATTTTAGCTCCACAGGTGTTCTTACCTTCATAGTGGGTGCGATAACAGGTCAACAACTTCTCTTTCAGTTTTAAACTGTCAAACTATGCAGGTGGCGATAAAACCAGAGTTCTCCCGAGTCTGAGCGGCCTGTATCTGTTTCGTCACAACTCCTTTGCTCGTTAGTATTCATCAGCTCCCGCAGTTGAAACCACGCCTAGCATGCTGCTGGCTAAAAGTTGTAAAATAAGAAGTAGCAAACAGGAAGACACGACGTCTGTTGTTGCCATGCTCAGCGGGGCAGGAAACAGTATACCTTGCTCTCATAGGCGAGTTTGTTAGCCAATCTGAGTCCAGCAAATTCGAATAATGATTATGAACAAGCTGCTGACGAAGCCTGATGAAGCAGCCTGACGGAAGGAGCTGGAACCACCCAAATTTTAACACAGACAGATTGAAAGGTCTGTTAATAAGTGTTTCCTGACATTTTTTAGATATAAAATGTTTTATATTACTGGTTAATACTTAAGAAATAACCACAAAGTCCTGAAATTTGTATAAAATGGCCTCTTTAAAAGTGGTGGGGACAACAAAAACAAAAAACTTGAGTGTTGTTTGAAGACTGCTGGGGACATGTTATTAAATATTCATATAGCCTACAAGTATTTATCCATTTAGCAGTTCATTACAGTTTGTACTGCAGCGTATTAAAGCTGCTATACTTAATTTGCATAAAAAACTAGCTTAACATATTTTTTTTCATGCCCATTAAAATTGTTTTAACAAAGCATGGAGAAAAATATGTTGTGAAGATTAAAAAAAAGATGAAAAAAAATAATGAAGTTGTTCTCCCGTCTAAAAACATCAACCAATCAAATGGTTCGGTCCGAAAGGAATGATTGGACAATCTCTCCAGACATACGGAGTTCTGCTAGTGATGTGCGATACCACTAATTTTCTTTCTTTCCCAATACCAAGTAAATTTCAGACCAGTATCGGCGATACCGATCTGATACTTTGCTAAAAAATGTTTTGTTAAAAAAATTACGTTTTAAAATTTGTGCATTTAAGTGGCTGTTCTCATTTGACTACCACATATAAATACCTAAATACCAGATGATTTAAATCCATTTCCCCAATTTAGAAATGGTGCAAAAAGTTGCAACAACTCCACATTCTGTCCCACTTGGATCCTTGAAGGATTTCAAGAGGGATGTCTGTTTCACCCTCGCAGCCTGATCCTTCCTCTCCTCTCTCTGATCATGACATCTTCATATTCTGTTTTATGATTTATTTTTAAATGTTTCATAATGTTTATAGTGTTTTCCACATCTTAGTTCGGTGATTTTAAGGACAGGAACACTGAGTCACTGCATCCATTTGGAGAAGGAAAGTTAATATTCTACACACCATCTGTAACTCTTGACTGGAAGTTAGTGCTTTTATTTTGATAGTACACCCAGTAGACTTCCTCCACAGATCCTGTCGGTGTAAAAGAACATAGCGTGCTACCAGTGAACAACTAATAGTCTTCATATACGTTACGTACTGCATTGATCCTGTTTGGGACTCTGAAGTTGCTCCACACACGACGGTGTTTGTTCTGCTGTGTTAATTCTAGCTGTCAGGAAGTGGACTGCTGCAACAGGTAAGGAGCACTGCTCTGCGTCCTTCTGCTTTTATACTGTAACGTCACGCACTTTGCTAGGCGGAAGAAGAAGTAGTTCCGACTAACTGAACATGATTTAAGCAATTTTCCAGTTAATGACAAACTACATATTGACTTAAAATTACTAATTAATTAGATAATCGATTCCAAAACATAAAAAGCGGGAATCGGAGGTATTAATCTTTTAGTATCGATCCACATCCCTAACATCCACATTTATTTGGCTTCTGTGCTCATAAAAAAATTAAGCCATATTACTGCAGTACACCCCTACTGGGAGTGTTCGCCGCTCTACCATGTCACAGCAGGAGAAACCATATGGGGAGCCTAAGTCACGCCCTACTACTTCCGGTCCATGGGTCCCCTACTGCCAAAAAAAATTAATAAGAGTCAATGGATAATTTATTATATAATTTATAATTTTTATAATTTATTTAACATTTAACAATAAATGTTAATTTCTGATCCAGTTTGAAATGCACCATGGATCGAACATATGATGTCCGTGAATTATAAAGACAAGGTTTGACACAGAGAAAGCGATCATTTTCGGCATGCGCAAAAGTAATTTTAGGTTTTGTGTAAAAACATGACTACAACAGCCGGTCTTGCCAAATTGATGTCACCAAACCACTAAACAAGACGAAGCAGAAGACAAAGCATGGCTGTGAGTTTAGCAAGCTTCACATCTTTCTTCAAAGATGAAGTAAGGAGTAGGGATGAGCCGGATAGTCGTTTCAAACGAGTACTTGTTACGGATAATGCATTTTTGCCAAGTCCGAGCACTACACAAGTTTTTTTTAGGATTATTTGTATCTGTGCTAAAATAATCTTCATTTGGTAGAAACAACTACTGTCTAAACTCTTCGCTCTGTGATTGGCCAGTCACACGCAGCCCCCAACCCCCGACATGCTGCAGCGGGTGCCTTTGCTCTCCCCTTTCACACACAGACAAACAGCGACAGTAATCCGTGTATCATTCGTCCTTTCTATTTTCAATTGATAAACGAAAATCAAAAAATGAAAATCGGATTGGTTTTTTTGTTATTTGATTTTGAATCAGACACAAAAAATGAAAATTGTCCTGTTTTTCATATTTTAAAAATTTGTTTTGGATCAAAAATACAAAATTGAAAAGGGTCCGCACAACAGAATCTGTTTTAATATTTAATTGCTGGGTTGTGCGTCACCCGGAAGCGAATTTGCGAACTGTACCCATTTAGAGGCAAGGTCCCGCCTTTCTTGCCTCTGATTGGCTAGAAATGTTCTCACAGTTTTCTCAGTTAAGGGAAGGATAAAGTGAGGAGTGGTGCTGCACTGCTAAGAAGACCAGCACCAAACTCCTTAACACAGCGTGTCTCTGATGGTGTTTCTATTGGTGGTCAACGCAGCAAAAAAATAAGAAAATGCAACATAATTGTTCCGTTTGTCTGTTTCTTTATTTTTAGTTTACATCTTTTTTCTACTGACTGATACAGCTGGAACTTATATACAGTATATCATCTCTCATTCACTTACTCACACACAGTTTGATGTCCATATGCTGTCAGGTGTTGTCATGTGGTGTAATCTCATGATCATCAGGGGCCTGTTCCACGAAGCGAGGCTTCCGGAGAAAAGCTTCGCTTAACATAGCTAAACATTTCATGTCTGGCTCATTCGATTCTACGAATGACGCTCAGGCTGAGGCGTGTTCACGCGACTTTAAAGCCAGTCCCTGTTAATCATTCATCATTTATTTATTTATAAAGCACATTTAAAACTACAGTGATGCAGAGCAAGGTGCTACGGACAACAAATACAGAGATAAAAGTAGACTTGCTGTAAAACAAATAATAAAATAAGGTCAGCAAGGGGTTAGACTGCCCCAGCAATCGATGCTGGATACCTGAGAATGAAGGGAAGGAAAGAGCCGCGTTCTTCTCCTAGGCGGAGCAAAAATGATTAATTAAAACATATGAAGATTACAAGACTTTACTTAAATGTTTGGCATTCCCCACACTGTACAAGAACGTGCAACTGGCAAAAAAAAACAAAAAAAAACGCAGATTGCACAACTGTGAGAGCTTGGGAGCGACGTGTGCTCCCATGAATATGTGGCTCCAGTAACTTGCACAGATAGATGCTTTAGATGTAGAATCTGTAGCGCTCATATAAATACTTATCCGGAAAATGCAACGGATCGATCCTGGACCGGATAATACGTGGAACCTGTTGCCTTAGAGCTCTTTGAAGAATCACCGCTCGCTCATCGACAGGTTCTTCAATAATTGGGTACGTCATGGTTATTCTGGAAACAGGCTTCAAATTAATTGTCATTTTATAATTTCGAATAAATTGGATTGTAATTGCAAACCCCTGCATGTGGTTTATAATAACTTACTGACGTGTTAGTTCTCTATATTAACTGCGGCCGTGCGCTTTTGCGCACTTCTGAAACAGTCTTTGTGCACAGAAAATCCACGCTGCGCACACAAGGGGAAATCCAAACAGGACAGAATATTGTTTATTCTGTTGTTTTCCAATGTATTTCAATATATTTGACCACTTGTTTGCCTGCAACGTTCCAGTTCAGGGACACACTTGCTGTACCCGTTATAATGGTTATTTCCTCATCAACGGCAGATATACTGACACAACACAGTAAATTGCTTCCATTGCCTTTATGCTGTGTGTAGGTTTGTGTTAAAATGTGACAGATGTTTTATTAAAAAAGGGTCACACTGGAGGAAAAGTCATCCGACATTTTTGGTCATCTGATTTTATCATGACAGTCTGAACAGCACAGTTCAAGGTTTATATTCAACCCAGACTGACGTCACATTCATGTATTTTACTTATTTGAAAACATGTCCAACATAATAAACTGACATGAGCAAATAAAGGGAACGGTTGGTGTATGTGAGGGGAAGAACAGGCTCATCCTAGTCCTGCTGGGTGTTGCGCTACATGCAGTGGCGCTAATCCGCCACTTCATTGTTTGTCAAACGCGAGACACAAAATGCAGAACAAGCCGAACGAAAAGGGGACGTACTATGTGAACAGTACATACAGTAGCTCTCCATGTTTGATGACTGGTTGGAAATGGTTCGTTGTAACGTGCCATCCGCTCGCTAGCTCACTGAAACAGTAGTGGCTAGCAAAAAATAACAACTTCCGGGTGACGCACAACCCAGCAATTAAATATTAAAACAGATTCTGTTGTGCGGACCTTTTTCAATTTAGTGTTTTTGATCCAAAACGAAATTTTAAAATATAAAAAAACGAGACAATTTTCATTTTTCGTATGTGATTCAAAAATCAAATAATAAAAAAAAAATCTGATTTTCATTTTTTGATTTTCGTTTATCAATTGAAAATAGAAAGGACGAATGATACACAGATTGACAGTGACCACTTCTGTTGCTTGCTTGAGTTGAATGTACTACTTTACATTGCTCTCATCTCTGTACTCAGTTTTCTTCAGCTAGTCTCTATCTCGGTTTGTATGGCTTCCTTTGTTATCAGAGCTATGGCGGATCATATAGAGAGAGTGGCTGGGCTTTATTTACTCTGTTTGTGGATACACCCCATTCTTCAGATGTGTTTTGAGTTTGAAGAGTTAAACCGTTTGATCCAGGTGCTACATATGGATGAGGTTTGCTTCCAGCTCTACTTCTGTCTGTCCCGCGCCCTGTTTGAAGACTTCATGCTCTTTTATGGAGGGTAAGTCACTACAATGAGACGCTCTGATTGGTTGACATGCCGCTTCAAGAGCGTTATTAGCGACAAAAGTTCAGCTAGCTGAACTTTCTGCGCTTCGAGCTGTTCAAGCGTCAACGCCTGAAACGCTCAAAAAGCTTGGAAAGTTGCCGCTCATAACGCTCCCAAAGCGACGCAGAGCCGTTGCCGTCTGTCTGACACACTCCACCATAGACTTTACATGTAAACTTACCGCTTTTGACGTTGACGATTGGACCGGTGTGAACGCACCATTAGGCTCCCATACCCCTGACTGTAGTACGCAGATCGGGGCGGGTGCTCTACGTGGGCGGAGTCAAATGTTTAACCCCACCCAACACAACGTTTGACCTTGCTCACCACGCAGGCGCCATGTTAAAAAACCGATGTCAAGCATCACAATAATAATCAGAGAGAAGCACGAAGAGTGTCGTTTCGTGTTTTCCGATTTCCATCTTAAAGCAATTTAGGTAAAATCAGTGAAAAATTCATTTTCGGTTTTTTGTTTTTCTTATTTAGAGATGAGTAACAGAATACGGGGCGTTTTCCATGTTCTTGTGAACCAATTTGTAACAGATAACAAAATATAAGTGGTTTTCTGTTTTTCTGCAATTTTGAAACGAAAATCCAATGGCCCCGAAGTACAAGAACCTCAGATAATCTGTTCGCTGGATTTCATTAAAATATATAGAAAGCACTGATAATTAAGTTAAATAAAAAAGGGGCCATTTTTTACACCATGATCAGGTCTCGTGCCAAAATGTAGATCTTTTGTAAAACGTGTTTCTTTATGTATCTTAAATACCAGCATACATAAAAATACTACTGTTACATATTATTCTATATATGTTTTTGTTTAAATAAATACTGCAATACTAACAAAATGGTAATATGTTTACATTTCCATGAGTCCTCACAACTTTTTAATGAGATTCAGCTCCCACCGAACCCAAAACCTGTTAGTTGCCAGCTGAACTGGAACAGTGAAGTGAAATCCTTATCACCTCCACCAAGGAGGTCATGTTTTCATCAGGGTTTGTCTGTCTGTCTGTTAGCAGGATAACTCAAAAACTTTTTCAGGAAAGGTCAGAAATGACCCAAGGAACAATCAATTAGATTTTGGGGGTGATCTTTAATGTCTGAACACTTGGTTGGAGGGTGAAATGGCACCATCTGCTGGGCATTTGAAGTAACTACAGTAGTGGGTCATTCAGTCGCCCTCTGCTGGACAACAGAAGTAACTGCAGCACTGTGTTATTTAAACGCCCTCTGCTGGAAAACAGAAGTAACTGCAACACTGTGTCATTTAAACGCCCTCTGCTGGACAACAGAAGTAACTGCAGCAGTGGTTCATTCCGTCGCCCTCTGCTGGACAACACAAGTAACTGCAGCAGTGGGTCATTCTGTCGCCCTCTGCTGGACAACAAAAGTAACTGCAACACTGTGTCATTTAATCGCCCTCTGCTGGACAACAGAATTAAGTGCAACACCGTGTCATTTAAACGCCCTCTGCTGGACAACAGCAGTAACTGCAGCAGTGGGTTATCCAGTCGCCTTCTGCTGGACAACAGAAGTAACTGCAACACTGTCATTTAAACACCCTCTGCTGGACAACAGCAGTAACTGCAGCAGTGGGTCATTCATTCGTCCTCTGCTGGACAACCGAAGTAACTGCAACACTGTCATTTAAACGCCCTCTGCTGGACAACAGAAGTAACTGCAGCACTGTGTCATTTAAACGCCCTCTGCTGCCATATACCCCTGACTGCAGTTCGCAGATGGGCGGAGTCAAATATTTAACCCCACCCAACACGCCGTTTGACCCTGCCCACCACGCAGGCACCATGTTAAAAAACCGATGTCAAGCATCGCAATGGTAATCAGATGGTCCGTGTACGTAAGGGCCATTGGATTTTTCCAAAATTAAATTGCAGAAAAACGGAAAACTACGTGTTCTTCTTCTTTCATTTTTTCTTTCAATTCTTTTTTCACTGATTTTACCTAAATTGCTTTAAAGGTGCTATACTCATTTTGCTTAACAAATAAGCTTAACATGTTTTTTTTCACGCCCATTAAAAATGTTTTAACACAGCATGGATAAAAATATGTTGTGAAGATTTTAAAAAAAAATAATTTTTTTTAATTAAGTGGTTCTCCTGTATTTGTCTAAAAACATAAACCAATTATTTTTTTTGGGCCAAATGGAATGTTTATATATTCTCTCCCGTCATATGGACTTCCGCATTTATTTGCGTTGTTGTATGTGGCAGCAGGACAAACAGCCGCCGGCTGGTTTCACTTCAGGTTCAGGACAAAGTAACAAATTTGGAAAAAGAAAAAGAAAAAACCCATTTGAAGTTTTAGAAAACAAACGTTGTTTGGACAAAGAGCAAAAACCAGAGTAAACATTGGTGTTGCTTTTCAGCGATGGGGAAAAGTACGGCCTGCAAACAGATGCATTATGTCTTCTTCTCATCAACACTTGAACTCGAACTTGATTATTGTTTTATCATATGTTTTTTGATGGCGCGACTATATTTGCTTTTACATGTTAGCGCGATTGGCACATTTCTGGACATAATATACCGTTTAACCGTAATAAACTGTTGTTGACGTAAAACTTTATCGCCTGGCAGTTGTGCTAAAAATGAGGAATTCACCGTGTTTTGTTCTCTCACTGTCAGGCAATTTCATGACAGAAGTATGAAGACAACTCTTCTAAAGTTGTGGCAGGTAGAATGAGAATCCATACACTTATATGCACAGCTCCAACGCTTATTTGCACAAACATTTGGAGGTATCATACATGCATCTCACTAAATCTCGCAGTCTCTCACTAGTTACATGACTGTAAACCTCCGCTGCTGTTGTCACACACACTCTCGCTATTTTTTGTGTCGAACTAGACTGCTTTGGAATTTACTGTCAGACGGTCGCCAAAAAATAATCACCGACTTCTTCAGTGTGAAATAGTGTCACATGTAACATTTGTTATAGTTTTTATTGCCCGATCATGAGTTATTGATATCCGATATAGAAAACAGTTCTGTTTTGTTACTAACTGTAACTTAATCTGTGCCGTTACCGCCGTGTCCATGCGCTCGCGTATCTGGCACATCTGTTTACTTATAGTGTCATAGTAGATGCTCTCTACGATTATATAACTCTGTCTGTTTGAGAGTTTTATTCTCCTAATATATTGTAATTGCGTTATTACATCATTTCTGATGATATGTTATCAATACCGAACACTGCTACCCGTGTTTACAGTTCAAATGACCACAGACGGATAAATGCACACAACACTTATATGCACAAAACTGCTGGGCACCGAGGTAGTGCATATAACCGTCGTCCACTGTATATTGTAAAAAAATATTAACTTTACTAAAGAGACAAGACAGGCTACCCCCCGCCCCCCCAAATGTACCAAAAAAAGTAATACCGTGATATTATACCATCACCGTTCAAAAGATGAAAAATACTGTGATACCACTCCTAATGGAGGCAGCGTCTTGAGGATTTTTTTTCTTGACAGGACAAGGAGCAGATGACTACAGGAACATATTCTACGAAGTGGTTTCTCCAGTGATTCATTGACAGAGTTAGTATTTTAACTTTAAACATCTAATTCACCTTTCTGAGTTAAGGTAAATACGTTTGTTTGTTTTATAATAACACCAGTCACGACCCTGTGCCAGAATTTTATAAGAAGTTTGGTGTAAAGCTTCAGCTTCCTGTTTAACACTTCCTGTCTGATATATGACAGATTCTAGATTCTTTTTGTTCCTGTTGCAGGCAGCCATGATGCAACCATTAGACTGTGGGACCTGATCACTGGAAAAACCAGAGCGACTCTGACAAACCACAAGAAGTCTGTCCGAACGTTGGTCCTGCACACCAGACAGTGAGTGGGATTTAGACCAGACAGTATAATGGATTATCAGCATCAGCTCCAAGTACTTGGACTGTTACTCAGTCTTTAACATTTTGCTCTTTTTATTTTTTTTCAAGGTACACGTTTGCAACAGGATCAGCTGATAACATCAAGCAGTGGATGTTCCCAGATGGCAGCTTTATTCAGAATCTGTCAGGCCACAACGCCATCATTAACACTCTGGCTGTTAATTCTGATGGGGTGTTGGTGTCTGGAGGTAATAACACACAGGCCTACACCTAGAGCTCATGTTTAAACATGATATTGATATGAAACTTGATATATTGATATATTGCTTATACATGATCCACTTTAACCTCATTCAGCCGACAATGGGACCATAAACATGTGGGACTGGAGGATGGGCTACAACTTCCAGCGGATTCACACGGCCGTGCAGCCCGGCTCCCTGGACAGCGAGTCGGGAATCTTCGCCTGTTTGTTCGACCACTCATAGAGCCTACTGATCACTGCAGAGGCCGACAAGACCATTAAAGTTTACAAGGAGGACGACACAGCTGTGAGTTATCGTGTCTCGTTACATATCTGTGCTGATTTACTGGCTGCAGGATGATTTTTAAACCGTATCATTTCTTTCTTTAAGACCAAAGAAAGCCACCCGGTCAACTGGAAACCAAAAATCCTCAAGAGAAAAAGATTCTGAAGATTTTTTTTATTTTTGTCACAGTTTCATTGTTTTTCAGTTTGTGCTTTCAGCTTACGGAGCAGATTTTATTTGTCAGAGCTATTTCATAAGACAGAAATCCTCAAATAACATCAATTCAATCTGAATAGTTGCAGTTCTCATTTTATGCTGTGAGCTGCTGTTTTGAACTTTGAGGAACTTCTGTGAGGTTTCTTTCTTGATGATGGCTGCTCATCTGTGTGGCTCACCAACAGAAGTAAAGGTTTTATTGTATCTCGGATCTAAACCTGCAGCAGGAGAGAAAATGTTCTTGTATTGCTTGATTCTAATCTCTAGTTGCTCTTTGTTCAGGCTTGAAACGTGAAGTTTATTCTGCTCCATTTTAATAAAGACCACATTCTTTTTAAAAACACAGGTTTTGTTTGTTTTAAGAGCACATACTCGTAAACTGAAGTGTTTCTTTGTTTTGTTTTGTTTTCTCACATGTTTGAGTCACTAATGTAGAGCTTTCAGACAGCGTGATGAAAGATTCTGCCTGGTTTCTTTTTCTGATGATGTTAAGTTGGTTCTGTCTGATCAGATGTCGAGAGGTGACTGACAGGATCTCATCCAGCTAATCCTGGAGGAGCCAAGGTTGGATCACTTGGAGTTTCATCCATGATGTCAAAGAAGAGACTTGGGTCACGTGTTAAACATCACTCCAGCAATCTGTGTGATGAGTCCAAGTTTAGGCCTCTGATTCGTATCTGTTGAAATGAAGAACATGAGTTGGTTCCTAATCTTCTACATGCTTATGACTGGTGCAAAAGTTACTTATGTAGAATGTTTAGAAAATATATAATTAAGAAAAAAGCCTGCATACACAGAGTAGCTTTTTTAATTTTTACAATTTTCTTTAAAAAAAATTTAGGGTCTTGATGAATTAACATCTAATACAATTGTAACATTTTTTGGTATATAGACATTTTTTTAATAATTATAAGCGAGTTGGTGAATTTACAGTTGGAGACTGATTTATGTTCTGTTATAACAGTTCTAACAGTACTAGAATCTCAAAATACAGTTAAATGAGCTCTGGACACCTGGCAACGGGAAAGTATTTATCAATTTTTACCTTCTCATTTGCGACCCTTGCTGCTTGACACTCCTCAACGACGTGCGTCTTCAGCCAAAAGCATTTCCCACAAAGGTAAAAAGAAAGGATTAAAATCTGCATTAATGTAAAACATAAAACCATATGAATGTCACATAAAAGCTTTAAAATTAAACTCATTTAAATGGAGACTGATATCCTGGAAATAACTTTGAAATTCACAGTTTTTGTGTTTTCTGAAAAACTTATGAAAAGCCTTAATTCTTTTCACCTACCGGTGATTCTGCCATGTTACAGTACTTGAATGAACTGCAGACCACTGTTTTACACTCCTTCGTCTTCTGGGGCTTCCAAACCTGGGGGCTTGGCTTAGGACTTCTACCCAACGGGAGGGGCGAGAGTTCTGTGACTTTGTTTACATATGATGGCATTCTACACTAAGCAATTTGAAATCAGGTATATCACCTTTAATATGTGAGTGTATTGGGGAAACGTGATGCTTTCAGAGATTTTTTCCATAGGGTTACGACAGGGGTGGGGTTTTTAATTCCATTGCCATGGCATCACAAATTGGATGTACACATGATGGTTCAAGTCTTCTTGTCAACCTGATCAATTTGACGTATCACATGTTTACACATGGGCCCTGTCCCAATACTTGCACCACACCTTACGGTCTTCCAGGAAGTGCACTTAGCAGAAGCGCACATAAGGGCTCGAAGTGCGTAGTAAACAAATGCGCACAAATAGCAGTATTAGGACAGCTAGCGTTACGTCAACGACCTTTGCCATGGAGTTCGTTCTCCATGACAACCAAAATGGCAGTGCTATTTTGATATTAGAAATTATTTTAAAACTCCAACAAGCATTTATTTTGAGGAGAATGAAGCGCAGGAACCAAAGGAGGTGTATAAGACAGAATAAGTGATTAAACTGTTCGTATATCATGTCCGAAAATAGTTGTCAGTACCGTTATTAATCATATTTTTCATCAGATATGTGACACATCTTTCCAACAGAGAATCAATCGATTGTAATTATACATCTAGACAATAAAATAAAATATTGATTATTTGGATTCAACACTTGAGAAAACTTATTTTGGTCTAGACGGTTCAGTCATTTCACACACAGCAATGCATTGTGGGACATTCGCTGAAGTCTGAACTGATGCAGGTGTAGGGGAACACGTATTATGAAAGTTTGCCTCTTCAATACGTGTTATTCGGGGCACCACCTTCTTTCGAAGGAATTAAATATTAGAATATTTAATCAGTTTATTTCAGTCTCATAATATGAAGTCGCATGTCCGTCCAGATAGTGACTCAAATCACACATAAAAACTCACTGAATCGGCCAATTAAAATTAAGGTGAATATTTATTGAACAACAAGGAAGACAGACCAATAAACAGACAAACAAATAAACAGTTAAACACGGAATGGAATTAACGATGTTATGAACAGGAAATTACGTCAGATTTAGTATGTTTCTAGAATAAGTGGACTTTCTAACGTTCAAGAATCTTAAACACTAGTAAGAGTGGGTGAGGAAA
>SSNP01000034.1:18835-63393 GCA_006937955.1 Pachypanchax playfairii
ATGGGGGTGGAAACATCATGCTTTGGGGCTGTTTTTCTGTAAGGGGACCAGGACGACTGATTCGTGTAAAGGAAAGAATGAATGGGGCCATGTATCGTAAGATTTTGAGTGAAAACCTCCTTCCATCAGCAAGGGCATTGAAAATGAGACGTGGCTGGGTCTTTCAGCATGACAATGATCCCAAACACACCGCCCGGGCAACGAAGGAGTGGCTTCGTAAGAAGCATTTCAAGGTCCTGGAGTGGCCTAGCCAGTCTCCAGATCTCAACCCCATAGAAAATCTCTGGAGGGAGTTGAAAGTCCGTGTTGCCCAGCGTCAGCCCCAAAACATCACTGCTCTAGAGGAGATCTGCATGGAGGAATGGGCCAAAATACCAGCAACAGTGTGTGAAAACCTTGTGAAGACTTTCAGAAAACGTTTGACCTCTGTCATTGCCAACAAAGGCTATATAACAAAGTATTGAGATTAACTTTTGTTATTGACCAAATACTTATTTTCCACCATAATTTGCAAATAAATTCTTTAAAAATCAGACAATGTGATTTTCTGGATTTTTTTTCCTCATTTTGTCTCTCATAGTTGAGGTATACCTATGATGAAAATTACAGGCCTCTCTGATCTTTTTAAGTGGGAGAACGTACACAATTGGTGGCTGACTAAATACTTTTTTGCCCCACTGTACTTTGCGTGTTTGAACGTGCGTCGAATTTAAAGAAAAATGAACTTTGAGGGTAAAGAAAATCGCGCGTCAAAACAAAAGCTTAAGTGTCTAATAAACGAGGAGTTCGTTAAAATAAAATCAAGAAAAAGGTTTTAAACTCAAAAAACGAGGTAAAAATGATAAAAATGAAACAAAAGTATAAAAGTATAAAAATGAAAAAAATGAAGGAAGGAAGAAGTGAAGATGAAGAAAAGTTGAAGAGAGTAAAAGTGAGGTGTGAATCCTTCGATAAGGGTCAGTTATAGACTTCTTTTCTCCGCCTTTAGGTGTGGCTATCATGGGCTCTTAGCCAATGAAAAATCCGTTTTGGGGAATTCGAATGTTAGGACGGCCCTTGGGTGGTGGTCACAGATTTTATTATATCCAATAAAACGCTTGCTCATCCACTCTCTGTAAGACTAAACCTTATCATCAATTTTATCTTTTAACAAGAATAAAAGAACAGTGTTTCCTTATTCTGATGACATATTACTTTTACACATATCGGTATTTGTTCCTGAGTAGTAAAGAAGGGATTTGCAGGTTAATTCAATATATCTTAAGATCTGTAACATGTTTAATCAAAGCATTATTTTAAATCAATTTAGGTTACATTGCTCTTTATAGCGACTTACTGAAGAGTTTCAAGTTTATTTATTTATAAAGCGCCAGTTCATGACAAAGTCATTTCAAGGCACTTCACAGAAAAATCAACCAATTAATAATAAAACATTTTCTATCTAAAGGACCAGCTGAATTGAAGAGAGTGATTTAAACACATTTCGTTTTTTGCAATGAACAATTCTCACTAGTTTATGTAGAAATACTTTTGTCAAAATAAGAATGTTCCTTGGGCATCTCCTGTGGAGAGGATTTGTGATTAGCAGTCATTGATCAGATCACAGTTGAATAATTCTGAAATTCACATGCTTATTATCAGAGTTTCACTGAATATAGTTTTCAGATATACATCAAATCATTTTATCACTGTAGTTAAACTGGGTGAACATTCCTTCAGAGCACAGATGTGGGTTTGAAACCTGTAAAGAAAAAAGGAGTGATTGAATTAGCTGTGATCACATTAAGTAGTTCATATGTGTATTGAAGCAGTCTGGGGACATCTGTGGATGAAGAGGGGGGTCTTTCGGGTGAGGCTTGGAGCCATTCTGTCTGACGTTTGCGATAAGCCAGGATGCTTTATCCAAACAAAAAGGAGGTTTTCTAAACACATTCGCATTTGCTGTAAATTATCTCAGCAGGGTATGTGGCTTCAAAAGGGCTTTTTCCAGACCAGGTCCTGCTGAAAACTGTTTTCACAGTGGGGGGGGGGTTCAACAGACACACCAGAAAGAGGAAATCCCGGGGTAGTTTTATGACCCCAGGGGATGTAAAACTAAAAGAACAGTCATTGATACACACACGCTTCTTCAGTTTGGTTAACCAGAAATGAGACTGTTGATGCGTCCTACACAGGCTTTGGCAAAGTGCGGATCAAGCGTTCGAAAGGGGCGGAGCCAAGGGCACGACTCTCCACATTAGAGTTTTCGGAATAGCGCTATAACTGGTGGCAGCTTGTTGGAGTAGCTCTGTGACTTAGCTAGCATTTGCTAGCATTTTTTATTCTTTTTGAGTCTTTCTTGATGGTTTTTTTCTTCTGGAAATATTTTCTAAATACTTTTCTTCTGATTTGGGTGCTGTGCTGATCGAGTTTTTTGCTGGATTTGTCACTTTTTTGCCACTTGTTATGATGCGTAACCATGGCAACAAGAGACTTGTTTACAAGTAAGAGCAGCTAACTGACATTTCTAAGGCTGAAATAATCCTCAAATTGAAAGTCTGGATCCCTGATGAGCTCAAAGAAGAAGACATGGATGCAGAGCAGGAGCAGAGTGAAGAGAGAGAAGGAGGAAGTTTAAACCTTCACTTCCATCAGTCATATTGACAAATGTGAGATCTCTTTGCTAACAAAATGGATGAACTTGAAACTCTGTTGAAATGCAGCATCATGTGTTTCACTGAGACATGGCTAAAGGGACATATCCTGGACTCCAGTGTGTCTCTGTCTGGCTTTCAAACAATACGGACAGACAGAGATTTGAAGAGGAGCGAAAAAAGAAGAGGAGTTTGTCAGCTGATCACATCTGCAGTTACCTGTTGGGGAAGCAGCATCAGAGTATGTTACACGAGGAGGCTGAACAGATGGATAAGGAGGACTGGTTCTGTCATGGAGACTGAACTGGAGTCTCTTGAGTTGATTGTCCAAAGGAGGATGAAGAACATGATGGAAAACCCACATCATCCTCTTCAGAACACAGTAACTCAACAACAGAGTGTCTTCAGTTAGAAGATTCTTCATAATCCGCTGCAGCACAGACCGCTATAGGAGATCCTTCCTGTCCACACCTATAACTCTCTTTGGCTCCCTGAAGAATAACTGAGCTACAACAACACTTGAATTTCCCTTCGGGGATTAATAAAGTATTTTTGATTTGATTTGATTTGATTGATTTGATTTGATTAGAGAATCGGGACACCCTACGCACTTGCGCCCCTCATCGGGAACGAGCATTGGCAGTGCTCAAGGGCGGATTTTGGGACAGGGCCATGGTCAGCAGTGTCTGCTGTGATCTTGACAGGTGGGTGTGATGGTGAATGGCGATGCTATGGTAATACGGTAGAAGATGTGTAAAAGTTCCTTCAATATATTATAGATATGTCTAGTGACCACTGGGGAGACATCAGTAAGTCAGAGTGTGTTTACACATTAACTTGTCAAAACATGTCATTTTAAAGGCTAAAGGTGAGGTTTTCTGGGATTTCCGTTGCCATGGTAAGCCAAAATTGGATGTTCTCATGATGGTTGACTTCTCTGGGTCAACCTCATCAGTTTCTTTCTGTAGATTACTCCTCATCTGATTTCTTTGTAACCAAACCAGTTCCAAACAGTGGAGTTAGCTCCTTGCTTTCAAAGCTCTTCCTCAGCCTCATGTCTGCCTTCTGCCACTCAGCATGTGAATTGGGCTCACATTAAAACTGAGCATTAAAAAAGAACCTCCGACTCATGGGTTTGCCAGAAAAGGAGGATGAAAAGGTCAGAGATGTTATCATTGGCATTCTCACACGTGTCATCCCCGTGTCTGTTGATGAGCTCCGCCATGAAGTTGATACAGTTCACCGTTTGGGAATAAGAGCCCCAGGGAACTCCATGCCAAGACCCGTGATTATGCAGTTTGTGAGGCGGACCGTGAGAGACGAGGTGTGGAAGATGTCCAGGGAAGCCAAGGTGTGCAAAGAGATGAAAATCACCTTTAAACAAGACTTCTCCAAAGAAGACCGGGAGGCAAGGCAGAAGCTGTGGCCACGAGTGGAAGAAGCCAGGCGCCGCAACGTAAGGGCATACTTAAAGCAGAACTAAGTAAGTTTTGCTCTCGCTCTCCCCCTACTGGTCCCCTGTGAAAGCTCACTGTCGTAACGTTCCCCCGCCGCCGCCGCCGGGGGATAATGTTTTGTATTCTCATGGTACACATCATTCGGCAGGTGTCACGATACTCTTCAATAGGTTCTCAGGAAAAGTAATTAGTCACCTAGGAGATGAAGAAGGCCACTGGTTAATTGCAGCTATTGATTTATGTAACCAAAAAATAATTGTGCTTTCAGTTTATGGGTATAATAATAAAGTGCATAATAGGAATATGCTGGAGAAACTTGGTAGGCTGGTAAATGAATGGAAAGCTGCCCACTTGACAGACAAAATTATAATCGGAGGTGATTTTAATGTCGTACCAAACTCTTGGTTAGATAGGATACCTATTAAAGGACAACAACCAGAAATCAATGATATACTACACAATTTTTGTGTGGTAACTGGCACTTTTGATAATTGGAGATTTAATAATCCTACAGATTTAGAATATACATGGATCAGTGCTTCAAATAACAACCAACGGTCAAGGTTAGATTATTGGCTTATCTCGCATTCAAGTATTAGTAATAATATCCAAAAATGTGAAATTCTTAGGTCTCCACTTACTGATCATTATTTAATAAGTTTGTCTTGGGAGGTTAATAAACAAACACACTCCTCCAATAATTTGTGGAAGTTTAATCATAGACTTCTGTCAAATGACAGTTTTTGCAAACTAATAAAAGAACTTTGTTCAGAAGTAAAGAGGATGGATATGTCCAATAAAGGGAAGTGGGAATGGTTTAAATTAGAGACAAAACAACTTGCGATTGAAACAGGAAGAAAGGTATTGAACGCTAGCAAACAGAAACAAAAAGAAATATTACAAAAAATCAACATACTGTGTGGTAAAACTGATGCTTCAGAGGAGGAACTAACTGAATTAAACCTTCTCCAAAAACAATTAGATGAAATGTATTTAGAAAAAGCGAACGGAGCGTTTGTGCAATCTAGAGCCGGAAATAACACCAGGACACACGAGACCATCCGGTCAAGAATAATAGCAATTCTTCAAAATAAAATACCATGATTGACAAATGCGATCATAATTGTGTATAGGGATATCCCAGTCAAGATTTTTTGACCTCGAGTCAGAGTCTAAGTCATTTGATTTTGAGTATCGGCCGATACCGAGTCACGATCCGATTTTACATTAAAAAAATGAAGAAGAAAAAAGGAGCAAATAAACAGATCCAGGACGTTCCTTATGTCGTAGTTAATTCACCCTATTTAATATTTAGCTGTAGGGACAGGACAGCCAGCAGTCCTTGAACGACAGCGGCCACTCCAGCATGTCCTGAGGTTTCCCCTGGACTTTTTCATGGTGGGGAGTCATGAAGTTGTTACTTGTGTGTAAAAACAAACATGACGAGAGCGCATTTCTGTACTGTGAGCACGCAAACAGTCCGAACGCACACAAACCGGTGGATGGACATTACGTTAATAAATAAAAACATTATGTAATTAAATAAGCTGATCAGAACGGCATACATTGCAGAAAGAGTAACATGATCATGGGCTGTCTTCTGCATGCAGTAAGTGATGCACCTCCAGTCTATGAACCAGTTTAAAATAATATCATAGGGATTTAATATGACTATACGCGGCTAGCGAAGCTAACGTGGTAACATTCTCAACACAACATCATCCACCGAGCCAATTAAAGAAGCTTACCTCGAAGAAAATATATGCACCGAGGATTTTAAAAGTTCTCATCTTCTCCACTGTTGTGTAGACTACAGGACTGTTAACATTCACATTTTCACACACGTTGCGGTCGGTCGTCATGGAAACGCGTACCCTCTTAAAATGGCGGCTGCGGGTTGCGAGGGAAACTGTCCCGGAGACTGACGTCACACGAAAAGGTGTATATGCGTTAAAAACTAATTAGAATATATTGGGAGGTAACGACCGATTCCGATCGAGTCTTAAACTACGTGATCTGAGATGTTTGAAGAAACAAAGTTGTAGTAGTTCCACAAAACACTCCAGCAATGCTGATCGTAAACAAAACTGCAATTCATGAAGACGTTTCTTCCGTTGAGGGAAAAGGAGGTAGAAGGAGGCTACAACGCATGCACACTACTCAAAAAACGACAAACAGCCGTTGAGCTTCTCATTCGGAGCAAAATCGTATGTAATGCCTTTAATCATGTGTAGTTGAAATGTGCTGATCTGTAAAATCTCAGCTGTGGATCTTGTGGTGCCCAACATAGACTGGGTCTTTTTTGCTGAAACTGAAAGCTCTTGATAACAAGTCATGTTTTGCTGCAGGAAACTAAAGAATTTTTCACTACTGTGCCTGGTGTCTGATGGTAGACTGCATCTGTTTGAAGTATTCCCCAACTAAGGCTGTGGCCAAAGTAAATAGAAACAGATCGCACTCTTGACCTCCATCAAACACATTACTCCATAGCAGCTGTTACCATTTAAGGAAAAAAAAAAACGACTGACATTCCTCTCCTCAGTATGTATATGGGACATGTCAGATAGCAATCAACACTCACATTCTTTGGCTGTGGCTACACTCACAATTTCCTCCTCGTCTAAGCATAAACAAACTGAGACAACACACAGAAAATGTTAGTGCTATAAGCTCTGAAAATTCTTTTATTACTTTAAATATTTGTACACAGTGATTATGTTGTCAGACTTGTTTTGCTTTCAACAAGAAATTTGTATAATTCTTAGAATGACTGTTTACAGTTTTAGCTTAGAGACAATGTTTGCTTATTTGTATTTAGAGAACATACAGAAAGGCACAGCTTGCACATTCCAAGTGGGTATAAATTTCATAGCAAAAGTTCCCATACAAAAAAAAAAAGAAACTAATTGAGCAAATGTTTTTAAATGGCTTCATTATGATGCATTTGGTTAGCCCCTTTGCTTCACAGCAAGAAAGTCCTGGGCCCTCATTTATCAAACGTTCGTAGAAACCGTCTTATATTCTATCCTACGTATGAAATTTAGAATGTTTGTACGAAGAGTCAAAAGTCTGATTTATGAAATGTGCAGTGGCCACTCGTACGTACACTCATCCGCAATCATGTTTTGATAAATTCCACTTGTGAGTACTCAGGTCCTAGTGTCCGTTTGTAGTCCTTTGCATAGAGATATATTTGGTAACACCATTTCCTTTAAAGCCATGCTGGAAATCCCTCTATCCTTCCGTTTAAACAATGACCAAGAGAGCAAAAAAGAAGAAATTTCTGTTCCAGTGAGATCAAGGCACTGGTTGCAGAAGTGGAACAGAACCACGAAAAAACATGTAGCAGAGCACAGAAGGATCAGAGCACTACGGGAGGTGGACAGAATACCACAGAGCTGTCTGCATTTGACAGACATGTTACCAGCATTGGAGCTGTTGCTCTGACTGGCATTACTGTACACTGGGACAGTGAAAACATAGCTTCACCAACAGAACACACAGGACCATCCAGTGTCCACAATTAAGGTAAGTCGAACTTTTTTAATTTAACACTGGAACCGCCAACATTCCAATACCACCTAGAACCGCCAGAGGGGGTCATTTTGACCCCCTGTCTAGCAGCATTTAAAAAGAAGAGAGATGCAGCTTATAGAGGTTTTTTTTTTTTCCTTTTAAACTTTTTTTTTTTATCTTTCGGAAGTACGCATGGATTCAACAAAAATTTTACCAATAACTGAATAATGTGGGATAAATATTGGCCTTGTATTTTCAGTAGAATAACTTAAGCTTCATTTACAACATTCCCCTATTGGCAAATATGAAACAAAATTACCTAATTTTCTATGTATTTGGCTTATGTTTATTATGTGTTTTGGCAGCAAAAAAAAACAAAACAAAAACAACCATTGATGTCACTATAATGAAACAGCTGGATGAATGGATGTTTAGCGTTCCTTGAAATCTATTCTTTTGTTTGCTTGCTTGATAGTAAATTTGAACAGTATAGAAGGGACACTCTAGCTCGAACTGTCACTTTTCGCGCCAGAACGTGGTTGCCTAGCAACGCTCGCGCTGCAGTGTTGTTGCAAGTCTCAGCGTTACATTGTTTTCTATGGGGTAAAAATGACCCCTTTCGGCAGTTCTAGGTAAAAATGATCACAGTCTTTTTATTTTTTATCAAAAACATTCCAAAATTCTCAAAAATGCCAAAATAGTCATTTTATAAAAAGTCATAAATTTTTAGGCAGATAGGGTTAAATTTGAGAAAGTTACATGAAGTTGAAAACGCAGAGGGGGTAAAAATGACCCCTTGGCGGTTCTAGTGTTAAAGGTAGAGTATGTAAGAATTTTACAGTGAAATACTCACAGAACAGTCTAATGTCCCACCCATGTTGAAAATAAAGTCACATTGTAACAGATCTTGATCTCAGCCACCTGGGTGGTTACTAGTTTCTGTCATTTTAATCATTATTTACAAATCCAGAGTTCCTCGTTCTGTAGCGAATCACATGTGAGCCTGCCAAGCAGCTGTAATTCCACAACAAGCAGCAGCAAAAGAGTAAGGAAATAGCGCATCCTTCCAACTGAGCAGCAGAACTGCACGTGATGGGGCGTTCAGACACACTTAGGAAAACTCAATGCTGAACAAATAAGCCTTCAGGCATTCCCAGAAATTGAACAAATACAAGAGAAACAAAACGAGAATCAACATCAGAACTGGCAACACAACAGAAAAGGGAGGGGAGGGGCTGAGAACAGATGTTTTTTTTTCTACATGAACTGCAGAATTTGGATTTGACAACAAGGTCTTACATACTGTACCTTTAACGTGAAACATCCTTCTTAACCAGATAAAACAGGGAACCACTTTTTATTTCATAAACAGAAAAATCGGTGCACCCTTTATATATAAAAAAGGAAACAATTAGGCCCTTGAAGACAGGTAAATAATATACCTATACACTTTGTTTCAAAACAGAAGCTGTGCCACATCCTGCACCGGAAGCTCAGCAGCCACTGGTTGAGCAGCTGGTCCAAGAGTCATCGGTGCGTAAGGAGCCAAAGGTTCTGACTGAAGCGGTCCTGAAATATCAAGAAGACGCAATAAAGGCTCTTAAGGAAATGAAGGAACAGTTAATTATAATGAACAAGCTGTTTGATCAATGACTCCCTTAAACAAGTTGCTGCTTGTGCTTCACACATAATGAATAAATAACCTAGTTACAATTTGAAATAGGCCTTTTTGTGATTAATTAATGTGCTGTTTCTTCGGAAAGCGGTATCTGGAGCCACTCTGTGCTCTCCACCAGCATATCTGCACAATCATGGAAGACGAGCTCCCTCCGGGGTGCATATTCTGCCAAATCCTCCAATAATGTAAGATCAGCCATCCTACGATCTCAAATACCTCTAGGTCACAGGTGTCCTTTATAAATTTGAACATTAATTATGCGACAAAGCTTTTTATTAACACACATAATTGACTGTTGACTGAAACTTGGGTGTCATATTTTTGTCATTTGTAGTTTTAAGTTTGGTTTCTTAGATAGTTATTTCACTCCTCATGTCTAAGATCAGTAATTACATATTCGTATATTTATACAGATCCTACTGATAATATGTTTTCTCTGTCATAATGTCAGAGACTACTCTGAGGTCTACCTAGAAGAAGAAAGGGGTTAATATAATTCTTGGAGAATATTTCTGATATTTTCTTTGAGATTGACTTTGACGAAGAGTTCATGATGTCAGGTGTCATTTCTGCTGAGTGCTTGTGAGTGTTTTCACCTGTGTTTTCAGGGGCGTGGCAGCTGTCATCAACAGGGGGGTTCCAGTTCCATCGTCAGCCACTGAGCTTAAGAGAGGAGTGGTGGCAGAGAGCAGGGGTCAGATTGTTCCACTCTGTTCGTGGTAGATAATCAAAGACCCATTTAGAGAGATACATTCACTGCATGCTTATCCTTACGTGTCTGTGTCAACCTCACCTTGTGCTCCTTCCCAGGACTTCCTCAGCTGGACTTTTCTAGAACCCCGGTTTCCACACCATGGTCCTTCCCAGATCCAGCTCTCGTTCCTGGCAGCTTCCAGGCTGCTTTTTGTTCCCATCCCAGACCTCCTCGGCGGTTCCCACACCGCCTCCGTCCAGGATCTCTCAGAGACGGTTTCCACACCGGTCTCCACCCTGCCTCGCTCTCCTCCTCTCCTGGCCTGCCTCCGCACCATTCCTCCAGCTCCCAGGATCCACCTGTTCACCACCAAGTCAGTCTGTCCGCCCTCTACCAGCACTCACACGCCAGCCTCAGCCGACTGGCACCTGCTTGCTCCCCGGGACTCCTGCAATCCAGCAAACCGTAAGCCTCACACCTTTTCAACATCATTCATCCAGGAAAAGTTACGTTACTAACCTCTTCTCTCCTCCATCTGCTCAGTATCCACCATTGCTGCCCACACAGCTGTGCCCGCTCCTGCTGAACCTGCTGAAGCAGACTTGTTTTTATCCATCTTTTATCTGTAACTGTCAAACTGCCTATTATTAAACTCCCGTTTGTAACTCACCACCTGTTGTCCCTTGGTCTGGAGTCTGCCGCTTGATTCAGAGTCCTGTTCTCAGTGTACCAAAACATGACACATGAGGACAGTGTCAGGGTTGTTGGTTTTTGTTTTACTTTTCTTGAGTAAGTTTATCCAGGTATTTTCTGTGATTTTATTTTGTGTTTCCTGTTTAGGTGGTGTTGTGAGGCTTTTTATTGTCAGGGTCTTTTTTCTACTTTTTCATTTAATGCTTTCCTGTGCTGCATGATCCCTTTTGCATAGTTAGCTCTTTACGTTTTCATCCATCCATTTTCTGAACTTGCTTCTTGTTCAGGGGTACAGGGAGCTCGTGTCTATCTCCAGCGGTCATGGGGTGAGAGATGTGGTACACCCTGGACAGGTCGCCAGTCCATCGCAGGACCACACATAGACAAACAACCTGTAACCCCTGATTCACATTAAAGGTGCTATATGGAATATTTTTATGAAAAGTAATATTTTTAACAAAATAATGCCTCCACAGGGTGTTTAGAGGGGTAGAATTAAAATACAGTGTTTTCTTTGAAAATTATATTTAAAGTAAAATATTTCTTCTGATGGGCACGATGTTGGCATTATGTTTACATCTACCAGCCAATAGCTGGCAGAGTAGTGGGCACCATTGCGGGTTGCCTAAAATGGTGAATAGTCCGTAATATCGAGGCAGGTACTGTGGAGTCTGCCGGTAGAGCAGCTGGAACCCCTGGTGATATGTGGTGATTTTTTTACCTTAATTGCTTACCATAGGGGATTTCCCAATATGTGACTAGTGGGGTCATGTGGGTAAAAGTCTTTAATAGTCGCTCACATACAAAGTGGCAGGTGGCTGAAGTGTGGAAACTCCGGGCTGCAGGTTTGGCTGGAGGACACCTTGGAGGGTGGTGTGGCTGGTTGGATAAGAGAGGCATGCAGGGTGGAGTGAGGAGGACGGAGGATCTCGGGAAAGTTGCGGGAAGTTTCGGTTTGCTTGAGAAGAGACGGGGCAGATACGTGAGCTCTTTGCTGTGGAGTGAATCAATGACTGAGTGACAAACTGGTAGGAATTCTCTCCATTTATTAGAGTTGGTGTGATCAGCAGGACTGCAGAGCATGATTAGTGAGCTGAATGTGTGACATTTTGTTGTTCTTCTCAGGGAGGATTAGGGATCAGATTGGGTTAAGTGAGGTTGTTGTAAGTTTGTTGTTGTGGTGTTCAAGTTCCATATTCCACCTTCAAATAACTTGGATAAATCCAAAATGTAGGCCAGTTACTAGGTTCAAGAGGATTACAATAATGGATTAATGTATGGCGTCAGATTACTTTCTTTAATAAGAGGGCACAATTTGCCACAGATTGAGTGTATAAACACCCTGAGAGAGTGTATAAACACATTTAGAGGGAGAGAAAAACAATATTGTGATCACTAAAATGTTGCATGGGGGCAAATGCAGTTTTTTATCAATTTTCCAAACTCTTCTCTCATTTTTACAAACCTCCCTCTCAGTTTTTTACTTCCTTCAAGATTCTCCTGTGAGTGACATCACTGATCCAGACTCGACCTGATGATGCACCAATCTCTTTGATGCCATTACTCTATGTAACGCTGTTAAACAGTCAAATTGACTTCTCAAACCCCTCAACTTCACAAGATCAGTTAAAGTAGAGTTTTCTGTTTGTTGTTGTTTTATAAAGCAAACAATTACATGCACATTGACTTCTTTGTTTACAAAACATTAGTACATGTAGCCTTAGACCCTTTTCAGTCACGTGACTTCCACTAGTCATGGCAAAGCACGTCTGACATCATAGAGGTGGGTTACCGTGTTGTTTACATTTGTAAACCCTCGTAAATATCAAAACATATCCGACATTGGTAGTGAATGTAGAGACAAAGTTGGAAACAAGCTACATAACTATCGTGACAAGATTGTAAGATTGTGCTGCAAGACAGCAATATGATGATTAACTGTTGCTAATTGAAAACAAGAATCCTTTGTGACTGATCGTGAAACATGGTCCAAATATGAATTAAACTGGCACTGTAAACGTTCTTATCTAAAGCAGTTCGTAAGCGGTTGGGCGACAGATGCAATATATTATTAGACCTATCATTTTAAAATGCCTTAGTGAAGCACCTCTCGGTGTGTTACAATTATACAACCTGTTAAGGGAATTATATTCAAAGCAAGAAGTGAATAAATATATAAATCCAGGTATAACCTTGTAACTAAAAGTAATAATTAATCCAAAGTTAAAAAATTAAAATATTAATTAACAAACTACAAGTTTCATGAGTTTGTTTGCAAGTAGGTTATTTCTTGTTTTAAATTTTTTGGGTGTTTTAAATTGAGTCTTTAAATTGGAATTCTTCTTTTAATTAATAGATCATTGGGATACTCTCTGTAACTACTTTTTTATTAATGTGATTGCCTTTTTCAGATTTGTGTAAATTACTTTTATGTGTTTATACAGACTTCTCAACAGTAACTCAAATATGATTGTAGCATATTCTCTAATTGATGCTTTAATTGGTTTCTCTAGCATGGCAAGTTCCAAGACAACTTCCCATGCACAAGCATATCAACACATAACATATTTTTGTTGACCAAAGTACCTGAATAAAAATGTAGTCAACAAAAACTTTAGTTGGTTTTTACAGACCTCTGAAAATTTATTAGTCTTTGAACAAATCAGTGTATAAGTCAAAAAGCATTATGAGTGGAATAAGGATCCACCGGTTTTCAAATGTTTTTAAAAAGATAGGTTAACCTTAATGCTTTTTTCAAATTCCTTACAGAATTTGATTTATTTTTTAAATTCTAATAGTCTGATTGTTAAGCATCAGCCCGAACTGAAAAACTACATCTCATTATTTTGCTCATGTATTTTATGAAATTCAGAAGTAATTTGTATAAAGGAGTCAGCTGCCCTCTGCCTGACTTCTCCGCTCTGAAGGTACAGGACATGTGACAATGGCTGTCTCCAGTGGTGCACATCTTTGAGGGAAGTGTACTGTCCTAGCAGGTACCAGTAAGGATGCTCCCCATCCATTCACACACAGATGCCCCTCCTTCTCCAGAGATCTCGCTCTCTATTTTACAATACACATGTTCCACTTATTTACAGTATGTATACATTATTGCTGCTACTTCATTTCTTTCTTTCTTTTTTTTTGTGGGATGGATTTGTGAGTTTTGCTGTTGAAACAAGGAAACAAAGATTTCTTCTTCTTCTCTTGCTTTACAGACTGGGACCCCCTCTACTCGTGCATTTGTCGGTACTGAACATCAGCTCTGTCAGCTGGCATGTCTCGTGACGCCATTGGAGACATCACTCAAAACTGAAAACAGCAGGCAGGAGCCAAGTTCCTGTGCTGATTGGCACCAACTAAGGAGGTCTCACATAACCTCTACCAAAGAGAGGCCTGTCACACAAGGGCAGAAAGTTCTACTGAAAGTCTTGCAAAAAGCCTTGTGTGACATCACTATCAGACTGCTGACATGCGGCGTTGTCTTGCCCTGGAACATATAGCAACATGAGTACTGCAAGGTGAAAGAGGTCAATCATGACCCATGTGGGTTCCTGATCCACCCTGAAGCTCCATGATGGATCAACACCTGATGGGATTGTATACGAGCCTGAGGGGCAGCCAATGTTTGGCCAGTTAGAAATTAAATGTCCAAATGTGCGTAGCCACGTGGACTGCCCTTACATTATGACCAAAGAGGGAACACACACTGAGGCAGTCCCATTATTGGCAGGCTCAAGGACTGATTTCAGGAGGTGAGTGGTGGGATTTTGTCAATTACACAGAAGATGACATGCAGAGAATTCCTCTTGCCACTGAAGTTATACAAATCATTAACAAAAAAATTGATTATTTAATTATTTATTATTTCTTTTTTTACTTCTTCCTCAATGCCATCTCGGCAAATTAACTCATTTACTGGCATTGATGACTTTAATCGTCTTTTCAAATACAACCGTTCACTGGAGGGGTGATAGAAGAACTCGCGCACCTTGAGAGTAAATATCACACCTCTAAAGAACGTAGAAGTTGTTCTTACCTGTGTGTGGTGGCGACACTTTATGTGATCGTGATGATAATCCATGAAAGAGGAACGAGTTTTGGGAAGAACTGCGTAACACAGGGCTCAAAGCCGAAAACTTGTGCACACACTAACACGTCAATAAAGTCTGTGTCATGGTTGCAAAAGTTTGGATAGAGATAAATGACAACAATCAATGCGGGCCACTGAACTCACTGCACATATTCCATCCCAACCAGAGACCTCCATTTTAGCAGACGGGTCTGACTAATGTGATTTTAGTGAACCTGACCTAGATCTGTCAGATGAGCAGGTACCGTCTGGATCAACCAGGAGGTAAATGGTAAATGGCGTGTACTTGTAGCGCTTTACTCAGGTCCTACGACCCCCAAAGCGCTTCACACTACAGTATGTCATTCACCCATTCACACACACACTCACACGTTTGAGGTGTCAATAAAACACATCATTTTTTTGTCAGAAAAATGAATTTTTGGTAAAATCACCTATTTTCTAGAGCAGATTGTGAAAGAATGGAAAAAGCTAGAAACAAGCTGTTGCTCATGATGGAAGTAGAGAGTGTATTCTTTGTTTTGATAATTTTGGTATTTATATAGTGATAGAGCACAACATTCTGCGGCTCGGTGCCGACCCTGAGCTGCATGGTGCACATATGGTGCTACATAATATCTGCGGGTCCAAGTCAACAGGCTTGTCAAGAAACAGACCTGCCGTGTGACCTGCTACCTATTTCAGACAGCAGGCTTCAACTTAAGAGCAGGAGAAACTGAGTTGTGTCAAACAAACCTGCTGGTGAGCAGGTTAGGTTCACGGACTGTGTTGCCCGGGTAACCGACTCAGAGTTACACTAAACTTGCTTTGTGAAACCGAAAAAACTGAGTATTCCTCATCTTTGGCTTAACTAACTCAAGTTTTTCCACTAAACCCGCTTTCTGAAATACACCCCAGGTGACCACAGAAAGGGAAGATGCAGAGAGACCTGTTGAAATTTAGTAATATAACTTTGGATTACCCACCACAGCGCAGCTTGTCTCAGTAGGAATGTTAAGCATTAACCAACAACGAAGTATGACACTAAGTAGACATGGAAATACACAGAATGTTCTTGGTGCAAACAGCATCCACCATGGGTCATATGAGAGATGTGCGAACTGAGAACATACACTCACCGGCCACTTTATTAGGTACACCATGCTAGTAACGGGTTGGACCCCCTTTTGCCTTCAGAACTGCCTCAATTCTTCGTGGCATAGATTCAACAAGGTGCTGGAAGCATTTCTCAGAGAGTTTGGTCCATATTGACATGATGGCATCACACAGTTGGCGCAGATTTGTCGGCTGCACATCCATGATGCGAATCTCCCGTTCCACCACATCCCAAAGATGCTCTATTTGATTGATGACTGTGGAGGCCATTTGAGTACAGTGAACTCATTGTCATGTTCAAGAAACCAGTCCGAGATGATTCGTGCTTTATGACATGGCGCATTATCCTGCTGAAAGTAGCCATCAGAAGTTGGGTACATTGTGGTCATAAAGGGATGGACATGGTCAGCAACAATACTCAGGTAGGCTGTGGCGTTGTAACGATGCTCAATTGGTACCAAGGGGCCCAAAGAGTGCCAAGAAAATATTCCCCACACCATTACACCACCACCACCAGCCTGAACCGTTGATACAAGGCAGGATGGATCCATGCTTTCATGTTGTTGACGCCAAATTCTGACCCTACCATCTGAATGTCGCAGCAGAAATCGAGACTCATCAGACCAGGCAACGTTTTTCCCAATCTTCTATTGTCCAATTTCGATGAGCTTGTGCAAATTGTAGCCTCAGTTTCCTGTTCTTAGCTGAAAGGAGTGGCACCCGGCGTGGTCTTCTGCTGCTGTAGCCCATCTGCCTCAAAGTTCGACGTACTGTGCGTTCAGAGATGCTCTTCTGCCTACCTTGGTTGTAACAAGTGGTTATTTGAGTCACTGTTGCCTTTCTATCAGCTCGAACCAGTCTGGCCATTCTCCTCTGACCTCTGGCATCAACAAGGCATTTCCGCCCACAGAACTGCCGTTCACTGGATATTTTTTCTTTTTCGGACCATTCTCTGTAAACCCTAGAGATGGTTGTGCGTGAAAATCCCAGTAGATCAGCAGTTTCTGAAATACTCAGACCAGCCATTCTGGCACCAACAACCATGCCACGTTCAAAGTCACTCAAATCACCTTTTCCCCATACTGATGCTCGGTTTGAACTACAGGAGATTGTCTTGACCATGTGTACATGCCTAAATGCACTGAGTTGCCGCCACGTGATTGGCTGATTAGAAATTAAGTGTTAACGAGCAGTTGGATAAGTGTACCTAATAAAGTGGCCGGTGAATGTAGTTTAAATACATTATTGATGGTCGTGGAAAGGCTCGTACAGATAGATACTCATCAGGGTGATAAAACATCCACTTGGGGTCTGATCATCAGTGTTAGTAATGTTACTTTAAAAAGTATTTAGTTTAATTTACTCACTTGTTCCAAAAAGTAATTTCGTTAGAAACAGAACTACTCTACAAAAAAGTACAGTGCTGGACTGTTTTATGCACGACCTTGGTGCCTGACAAATTTGTGCATATAAGGAAGGAGATAGGTGCTGAGAACTCAGATATAAACACTAAGAAACATTGACTAAAATCACAAACTCTAGGAATATTCGGGAGGTGGCTAAGATCATACCAAGTTGGTTAACAATCCAGCGAGGAGTGACTGTCAGCCAGCTGCTTAAAAGCGCTCCTGCGTCTCGTCAACCTGATTGCCTCCAGCTGATGGTAATCAGCCTGCACCAGCTCTCCAGCAAAGATCTTCTCCTGAGGAAGACAACTCACTCCACACACAAAAAACACACACACTGCTGCCACTCACAGACCCTGACAGATAATCTTTTGAGTTCTTACAATTGTAAATCTGACTCCAAAGAGTCAGTGTCTCACCAGTCATTAACCTCACCACACATCACTGACACGCCTTCATATCCATAGGAAGGTAAAAGAACCAATGTGGCCAATATGTGTTAAGGTATGATACCTGTAACTCCCTTCAAGTCAAAATCACGGATACAAGGTGTTCTTTGTTTATTGGCATTTATTCAGACACACGCACCATCAACCATGCCGTGAGAACTGTATGAAAACAAAAAAAATAATTTTTTCAAAGTAAAAACATTCTCATAGAGAATAACAAGACAAATTGTTCAAAAAGAATGATCGCACTCAAGAATACATTAATGAACTTGACAAGTAAATTAGCCGTTTAGTTAACAACTTATCAACATATGAATAACATAAACACAGAAACTTGCATACCTCTTTGGCCGCATTAACTTAAAGCTGGAGTGCGTAACTTTTACATGTCCGTGGATGTCCGTTTCAGCCAAGCCACTATCAGAGGAGATGACACAATGCAGATTAAGCCGATCGGCTCCTCAAACATCTCACAGTATTTTTCAATATATCTCATTTTTACTTTGCATGTCAACCAGCGACATTCCCGCGCTGGCGCACAGCTAATTACGTCTTTTACATCACAACAAGAAAAATAATAAGAAATAGAACGCAGTGTCTCGTAGCAGCCGGCAGAACGGGAAGGCGACATGGCGGAGAATCCAAATAAACGGCCGAGAGACACTTATCGGGAAGTGGATCCTACCACGAAAAAAAAAAAAATTCCTGGACGTTCGGCAGAGGGACTATTGGCTAAGAAGGAAAGTGACCGAAGGAGAAGGCAAACGCGAATTTGTATCGGCGTCGCTTTTCCTCGGTGGAGAGAAGAGATCGGGCTGAGAGCAGACACAGATGTTGCCTTGCTGCTGTTGGATCAGTAAGTGACTTGGTTTATAATTATGATGTGTCGCGAGTGTTACTCTGTAGAGACGGTGTGTAGCTGAGCTGTAGATAACATATGTTATGTTCAGGGGTGCACATAAGTGGTCCGCAGGTCCGCACACACTGTCAAAATATAAAATGCGCACCAGATGAAAACCAGAGCGCCGAAGTTCCAGCTGATTCTGTCTCTATCTGTGTCAGTTTGTGTCAGTTGTCTGTCAGTTTGCCAGTGTAACGGTTTTTCAGTCAGTCAGATCAGTGCAGCTGACTGCAGGATTCTGCATCGTGTCAAAACTGAAAAAATTCACTGAATAAGACAAATAGATCATTGTGGCCCCAACAGCTGACTAATAAATTTCAACACCAAACTGTTAAATGTAGATTAAAGTGAACAATCAAACCTGTAAACAATCCAACCTGAACTCTGAAGGTTTTTTTTTTTTTTTAACCAGTATTTTTATATTTTACTGGTTTCTCTTGATTTTTTCAACAATGAAATTATATTTATTGAAACAAATATAGAGCCAGGTAAAGTAAACAGACTGAATTTGAAGCTTGATTAAGACAGATACCGGTTGGAATCACAACGGCAGAGATAAAGCGGTGGCAGTTGGGCTTACATCATATGGAAGCGCCAGCTTCATTGTTGTAATGACGCAAAAATTCCACTAGGGGGCGACAGAAGTTACAGAAGTTACGCACTCCAGCTTTAAGACAGATATCGGTTGGAATCACAACGGCAGAGATAAAGCGGTGGCAGTTGGGCTTACGTCATATGGAAGCGCCAGCTTCATTGTTGTAATGATGCAAAAATTCCGCTAGGGGGCGACAGAAGTTACAGAAGTTACGCACTCCAGCTTTAAAGGGGTTAAAAATTATTCTTCTGGCAGTCCAACCTTTCCTTAATTTATCTTGACAGAACATCAGCTCAACGTAGCTTCACATAGCTTCAACACGTAATAATATGTGCCATGCTGCCCTCTACAGATGAAATGTGTTCCAATAGTATTGAACATACTGCAACAACGCAAAAACCATGAAAACATAAAACAACTCTTTTAAATGTGCAATTTTTGTGTAAATAAATACATTACAACATATTTGTTAAACATAGAGAATGGAAAACATAGAATTATACATGTTCATGCCTGACACCAACTTTGAAGAAATTTCCTGCATGACCTGTGTGCAGCAGTCACACAGGCCCTGTTATCTGACCTGCTACTGTTCTCAGACTTACACATTCTCCCTCAGAACACTTTGTTTTTCTTAATCCAAGGTAACTGCGAGGCGCCAGCCACTACTGGCTCAACTGATTTGGGAGTGATGATTCATGTTATCTGTTATTGCTGTTTCTAAGTGAATAAAGACACTGAGCTGAAGAGGGACCAGCAGAGTTATCAGGGCTGTCTCACACAGATGATGCGAGCGCTGGTCCTCTCCTCGGCTGAGTTTTGGACCAAACTTCTTGAGTGATCGTATTTCTTATATTTATAATAATGGAAGGTTTTGATAGAATAAGGAAAAAACCTAACAATATGCTTACATCATATTCAATGTAACAGCCCCGTGTCCTTAAGGAACACAAAGAGTGCTTTCCTCCCCTCCAGTACCCCTTCCCCCTCCCCTTCNGTGAAAACAATATAACAACAAACAACTGACATTAATTGTTACTTTGTCCTGAACCTGACATGGAACCAGCCGGCAGCTGTTTCTCCTGCTGTCACATGGTAGAGCGGTGAACACTCCCAGCAGTGGTGTGCTGCAGTAATATGTCTCAGTTTATTAGGAGCACAGAAGCCAAATAAATGCAGAAGTCTGTATGACTGGAGAGACTGTCCAATCATTCCTTTTGGAACCATTTGATTGGTTGATGTTTTTAGACAAATACGAGAGAACCACTTAATTTTTTTTTTTATTTATTTTTTTTTAATCTTCACAACATATTTTTCTCCATGCTGTGTTAAAACGTTTTTAATGGGCATGAAAAAAACATGTTAAGCTAATTTGTTATGCAAATTAAGGATAGCAGCTTTAAAAGAATGACAGAGGAAAATAATAACAGCGATGAAAAAATACAACATCAACACACCAATGAAACCATATGACAGAGAATGGAAAACATAGAATTATACACGTTCATGCCTGACACCAACTTTGAAGAAATCTCCTGCATGACCTGTGTGCAGCAGTCACACAGGCCCTGTTATCTGACCTGCTACTGTTCTCAGACTTACACATTCTCCCTCAGAACACTTTGTTTTTCTTAATCCAAGGTAACTGCGAGGCGCCAGCCACTACTGGCTCAACTGATTTGGGAGTGATGATTCATGTTATCTGTTATTGCTGTTTCTAAGTGAATAAAGACACTGAGCTGAAGAGGGACCAGCAGAGTTATCAGGGCTGTCTCGCAAAGATGATGCGAGCGCTGATCCTCTCCTCGGCTGAGTTTTGGACCAAACTTCTTGAGTGATCGTATTTCTTATATTTATAATAATGGAAGGTTTTGATAGAATAAGGAAAAAACCTAACATTTTCTTGGTGCTGTGAACCCGTTTCGCAACATACTCCATCGCTGACGGAAGAGGACGACAGCTGAAGACCGTGCACAGCCAGGAGAGTCATAGGACCCTGGTGGAAAGTCCCGGGGGCTGAATTGCTCGCTGGGCCAGCTGGATAGGTCGACCTCAACCGCCAACGTGGAACGTGGTTGATGCGATTCGAGCGAGGGGAATACATCACTCAACAAGGGGTAAGAAGTGCTGGTTTCGTTGTTTAAGCTGTTTGGTGTATGAGTTGTGTTTTAAAGTGAAGCAAGTTGTGTTTGGGAATGCAGGACCGTTATTGACAGTATTGTCAGTATTGAATGCAATGACGACGTCCGGGCATTAGGCTTTATAATCCGTACTTCGTGTATTGTCAGTATTATACCTAATGACGCTTCGTTCAGGTATTAGCCTCTATTATCCGTACTTCAATAACTCATCCCAAAGCATTTGTGTTTGCATAAAATCCACTATACGATCATAGAATGTTTAACAATGTGTTGAAACCAAGTGACTGGCCACGAGATCAAAGGATTGCTGTTTGTGTGGCTCTTGTTGTTGCTGTTGTGGTCCTTGTCATTGTAATTGGGATAGATGTCGCCGGACATCGGTAATATTTAAGTCTGTACAGCACTCAATTGTTTGAACGATGGGAAACTCACAGTCAACTGCTGCTGTGACTGGTGATGTGAAATACATGTATTTGAAGGACCCAGATAACGTGAAGTTCTTGTTGAAATAGCAGAAGAAATATGATGTTGACAGGAAGTGGAGCAACCAGCAACAAAAACAGTAAAATCAGAAGAAATAATAAGAGGAACAAATGTGTTGAAACAGCTTTTGAGGACGTCCGATGATAGAATTGTTGTTTGCGTTATAACGTTCGTAGCTCTTGTTGTGATTCTAATTCTAATTGGAGTTGAGATCGGCACATCTCAAAAGAGTAAATTAATTAACTGCGCAGTACTCTATTCACTCTATTTGGTTCCGTGTAAGCGATTTTTAACTTCTGTGTGTAAGAGGAAGCCTGGTACCATGTATGTGTGTTGTCTATGTATGTGTGTGTGTTTGCGCTGTCTATCTGTGAATATGTGTGTGTGTTGTCTATCTGTCTCAGCAGAGACAGGCTGCTAGAACTGTTAAAAAGACTGAAAAATGCTGTGTGGAGATTCTCATATCTTTTATACATTTATGTAATGAATGTGTGAGAGATCAGGTGTCTATCCCAGACGATTAGTTGATCAATGAAATTCATACAGACTAGTTTGCCTGATTCTGAGGAGGAAAATAATAAATATATATATATATATATATATATATATATATATATATATATATATATATATATATATATATAAAAAGGCCTGCATATATAGTAATAATAATAATAACAAGCTCGTATTGAAATAAAATCCATCATTGGGGAGTTGATGCGAAGAACTACATGAAACTGATGGAAAGTTTAGCCTATATGTGTGTTATTAGTAGCAAAATAACTGACAATAACACTAAAAAGAGATGACGTCTTTTAGGAGATGACAAAATTTTATTCTATATAACACACTACACCTTCAAATACTTCAAAATATGGCAAATAAAAAAAAAAAAAGATTTTTCTTTCATCTATCTGAGAGACATTATATAATGACAAAGATTTGGCTGATTTGGAAATAATAATAACTACTGATATTTCACCCATAGGCCTTCAATGGCTCAAGAGGTGGAACTGTTTAGGTATTTAGTAAATGACCTTTACCATTATGGTTCCAGAAAGTACTCTAAATCTACAATACAATTTTTTGTGCTTGTTTATCTTGTCCTGTCAGTACAACACACAATACTCACTAAATTGACTTTCAATACTGCTCATTTACAGGATCTGATTGGAAATATTAAAATCTTTGTGTAGACTTGTGTGCTTTAAACTGAATACACTTTTGAGTTAGTATGTCTTAACAGAAATTTCTAAAAAATAAGCTTAATTCTGTGTCTGTGTCCTGCTCTCATGGGGAAGTTTTGCTCAGCTGTAGCTGATAAGTGTCTGCTTTATGACCTTGGAGTCAGTACATGAAACAAAAACACTGCAGAAGTTATGTGAGAGTGAGTGCTTCAGAACAATAATTCTTTTGTAGAATTCTACATTCCAACTCATTCACAAGAGAACGAGTGTAAATTATACCTCTAAAGAATCTTTTTAAAAGTTTAATATTTGAGACAAATTAAGCATTAATTTCAGAAACCTAGGATTACAGAAATCATGTAATTACCTACAAAATATAATTACAAAAATAATATGCATATTTCGGGTAAAATAATGTTACACAAATATACTCTTTGCCTGAATGGCAAATCAAAAATAGGGGGAAAAAGTTGAAGAAGCAATTGTGTTATGGTAAATTATCAAACTTAAATAAATTTAAGATTAGAATTCAAAATAAGGTACTGCTCACTTCTGAAGCTGTGAACAGAGTCACAGACAGTCCTTTTGATTTCACACTGTGACCTCTGACCTAGAATTCTTAATTTGGATAAAACTAACTCAGAATAATTGACATACCGAGAACCCAAATAATGTTTTGTTTCCTTAGTACTTTGACCAGACGTTCATGAATAAAGTCTGTCTTAAATTGTTATTTGAGCTACAAGAAACCTAAAAGGGGTTTACTTTGGGGTTTTGTTAAATGTCAACCAGTAATAACATATCCTTAACTAAATAACCTGGTTGTGATTAATCAATTGAAGTGGGTTCTGTCTATACCTTTAATGTTAACTCTTTCACTTTATTGATACAGCACTCATTATGATTACTTCTTTCCAACTAGAATGAAAATAAAGGTGAAAACCTTGAGAACACAAAAATCAACTGGAACTCTCTTTCAGTGACAGTGAAGTTTGTTATCACAGCTGGTTTAACAAACATGTTTGGTCCTTTCAAACGGAAATGAATCCCTCTAAATTGAAAACCTTAATTTGAAAATGAGTGGAAGTATTCTAAACCCAAATATTTTAAAAGTCTGCTCGATCTCCAAATTTCAATAATTTCAGGTAAATAAACAAAGAATCTTGTTGTTTGCTCTTTGGGGAATAAGAACAACAAATTAAAGGTAATTTCAACCAAAGACTAATATCATGAAGCCAAGATCTGAAAAACAAATGTGGGAAGCAAAAGGGGTGTTGACTTAGATGGACTGTATACAGTTGCCTTACAACCAGTGCTGCTGAAATCCTTGTTTAAAGCAGCTGCTATTGTGACGCATGGGCCCTGCCATGTGTCAACAGGGGGGATGGTGGCGCTAATACAGCAACACTTTACAACTTATGGAATAAGTTCCTACTTAAAAAACTTCTGTAAAGCTTGTACCATCTGTTAAAAACACAATCCACAAGAAAACATTAGACCTAAAAGAGGCCAGTTTCCGCAGTCACAATATCCATTTCAAATCATGCACATGGATTTCATTAAACTAACACAGAGTGGTCCTCATAAGTACTGTTTAGTCATGACTGATGCCTGCCATGAGAAGTGTGCTGAGGCAGAAAGAAGTTTTTGAAACATATGATCTGCCCTCTTTTCCTTCTGTTTTACAGGAAGACCAGAAGGTGAAACCAGAAGACTGGGTCTTTATCAAAGTCATCAAAAGAAAAGACTGGACCAGCCCTAAGTGGGAAGGACCCTGCCAAGTGCTCCTAACCATGCTGAAAGCTGTGAAGATCGTGGAAAGACCCAGCTGGATACATCTCAGTCACTGTAAGCTGCAGAGAGTGCTGGACCCCTAATTTGGGCAGTGGTGAAGACCTGCTACAAAGGGGGGTGGCCTTTTAGTGGTCACTCATCTCAACCCAGGTGAAGAAACCAACAACACCCTGTTCATCTAGCTTCTAGGGGCTCTGGTGGCTCTGTAGCCTAGCAACAATGGGATCTCCACATGCCAAGTGGATTATCTGTTGTGTTGTGGCTGTAGTATGTCTGACTACATGGTGGTGTCTTTCTCCTCCACATGGGACAGGAAGCTCCACCCCTCGGAAAAGACGAGAATACCAGGAAAAGATTGACAACTGGCTTGCATCACATCCAAACCCTCATGGCGGTCCGAACCTCTGGTATCAGTATCAGAAGATGCTCGCAGATGACAAGAATGTGAGTGGTTGTTATGTTTGCTCTGTGATGCCAGAATCGGCTCAACGACCCATCCTCTACAGACGCAACATGTCTTCCAAGGACTCAACGTGCTTTTGTGGATTGACGTCAAGTGACCACACTCTTATCATCAGCGCCAGACAAGGCTACGAAGCCCATTATCACAGAGAAAGAAGATCCGTCGTGTTCTCACCACACGATCCCATCTGGGGGCGTGATGTTCCTCCTGAACACAAGCTCTGGACAGATGGACAAAAAGTGAGACAAAGGAAGATCGACGCTGAAGGCCATGATTCTGCAACACCGGTTTGTGCTGGACACCCTCACAGCTGAACGAGGTGGCGTTTGCGTAATGATAGGCACAACCTGTTGCACCTACATTCCTGGAGAATGTAGGTGCAACAAGAATTTGTACCCTTCTTGTCGCTGGGGGTGTACCCTGTAGTCCAGGTCCATTTTTGTACCTTATGAAGTTTTTCCACTAAAACAGTAAAATTATGCCATGTTTTGAAGTTTTAAACCAACATTCTGAAACATAATATTGAAAATGATGGATGAAACTTAATAAAAGGGAGATTAACCAGCCTTGGCCAGGGTTGCAGGTGTAGTTGAAATGGTACAAATTTGTACTTTATATCAATTTTAACCCTCAGAGGAACATTTTTGACCTTTTAAAGACCAATATTGTACTTTTGCGGGAACAATTTACCTATAGGTACAAAAATGTACTTGTCTTGTACCTCTATTTCTGAGAGTGTTGTATGTGTGTTTTTTTTTTCTTTTCCTTTTGTTCAGTTACAAGGAAGCTGCAGTTCTGGATTTCTGCCAGCAGGTTCCACCATGGAGTCAGATGTCCACCTCCTTAAACACTTGCTGCTTGAAGATTCCAGCTCTAGGCAATGGACAGAACCACTGGCCAATTATCCAATGACTGAAGCTTCCTCCCTTTATAACATGGGCAACTTCCTGGGAAGGTGCGGCTGGTTCCTTCTGAGCAGCTTGCCATGCATTTGCTGTGACTTAAAGGTATTTTGAAAGCTGGTTGTTTTGTTACTTGTGATTAACCTTTGTTGAAGCTAACAACTTGCTATTTAGAATTGTTTATTTATTTTTTTGTTTAGCCTTCTGGTTGTATGTGGTTTTCTTTAGACTCAGCTCTGTGGGTATCCTGAGTTTTACTTTCAGTTGGACCAAATATGTTCTTTAAGAAGTTAAGGTTACTGTTTTGAGTACCTGTATTTCATTTGGAAAATTTTGTCCTTTTGTGTAATATATTTATTTTGGTTTGTTAACTTTGACATTAGGTCTCTTCGCTTTGTTAATATTTACTTTATTCTGCTAGACAATAAACCACTGAACCTTTTTAAAAACCTTTAACATCTTGGTTTGTACTTAATGTTACTTCCTTTCCCCCTTGATGACCTGGGTTGTAACATATATGTTTTGAGGGCAAGTGATGAGACGAATGACTGTAGTCAGGAACAAATCACCAGGCTGCTGATGTGAAAGCAGTGTTGTTAATGCAACACTGCAAGAGACTATAGACTTCTTCACAGAAACCAAGCACAAGGAGGAAACTGAAAACTAAGAAAAAACAGAATTAAAAAACCCTAACCCTAGGAAGAAACATATCACTATGGGAATACCAACTAATGAAAGACAAAGCAAAACTTATTATTGAATGGTTAATAAAATTACACCAATTAGACTACACCAGGAATTCTTCACTGCACACAAACACCCACACAAATGGAAGGAATCATAATGAAAACACAGGAGAAGTTAAACAAGAATATTAAAAAAAAAAGTTGAAAGTTAGGTAAAAACTAACATTTTACAGTTCTTTAAAGGTTTCAAAATGTTACATATGAGAACCACCTTGCAGCTAAACTTAACTTCCACAGTGTAGAAGGCATTGAATGACAGAGAAGGGAAAGTCAGTCAGGCAGTCAGTCACTTCATAGCTCTGTAACTGAATAACAGAATGTCTTCAGTCAAAGGCTTCTTCAGATCCACTGCAACACAAACTCCTACAGGAGCTCCTTCCTGTCCATAACTGTAACCCTTTACAATGACTCTCTGAAGAAAAACTGAGTTCTAACAATGTTTAATTTCCCTTTGGGGATTAATAAAGTATTTTTTGAATTTGACTGAATTTGAATATCAGGGTTGTGAAGTTTGTGTGTATATATATATATATATATATGATTTAGAAGTCTCCAGGGGCCTGTTTCAGAAAGCAGGTTTAACAAACTCTAAATCAAAACCTGAAAAAAAACTCTCCATTGTCAAACTCAGAGTTTTCGGTTTCAGAACAGGTGTTAAGAATTAGTTCAATCAACTCCGAGTCAACATTGACGCTCATGCATGAGGATATAAAAGACCCTCATCAATGGAACACAGATGACATGATTCACTATGGGAACCAATGGACAAAAGTTTAGTGCCTCCTACTTCTCCACAGTAGAATTGGATCTTTTAATGACTGCATGTGCAGAAAATCAGCATATTTTAAAAAGAAAAAGCAACACAGAAGCAGCAGCAAAAGAGAGAGAGATTGTGTGGCAGAAAAATGCTGATGAAGTCAATGCGTGAGTATTAATTAGAGGGAAAAAATAAATACTTGGTTTAAAATGTTCCACTCATTCAACTTTTATATTCCACGTTATTTGAGTGCAAAAGGGACAACACAACAGGTGCAAAAAGGACATGGCAGCAAGTAAAGATGAAATATAAAAATATAGTTCAAATAGGTGAGGTATCTGGCGCATCTGTTTCCCCCAAATTCCACTACGTGCGTTCCGCTCCGGTCCACCTCCGCTCACTTCCGACTTCATATTACATTGCATCCGCTCTACTTCGGCTCCGCTCTAAAAAGAAGAGTCAAGTTACAATTGTTTGTACACTCGTTTATTTTGAAAAAACACCGGATATTCAAGCCACACTTCCTGTATAGCTCGTCAGATTTCATCAAACTGACGCAAATTCTCTCCGGCGTCCGGCAAAAATAGAACCTTGCTGATTCTTTCCATTGTGCTGTACGGCCCCCCGTAACCGGACCCGCACCACGCGGAGCTACTGTGAGCCTTCAAAAGGGATTTTAATCTTACGGAATACCTGCGGGGGCGCACCGGACCGGATGAGCCCGGGGTTAGTGTTTTATTGGATCTGCTCTACGAGTATATAACTCGTTCTGTTTTAGAGTTTTATTCTCCTAATATATTTTAATTGCATTATTACATCATTTCTGATGATCTGTTATCAGTACCGAACACTGCTACCCGTGTTTACAGTCCAAATGACCACCGACGGATAAATGCACACAACGCTTATATGCACAAACCTGCTGGGCACTTGATCAATATTTCTGACTGAACCAACCCAGTCACTTCCTAAATTAATGGGAATATTGAATGCTTATGGTTCTTTTTCAGGCTATAAAGTTAACATTAATAAAACACAAGTACTAAAATTTAATTATAACCCTCCAATTCAAATTAAAAATATTTACAAATGTATACTGATGCTGTATTTAAAGAATGGGACCATAAGGGTATTAAATCTATAAAAAAATCTTTACATTGATAAACAACTCTGCTCATTTGATAAGCTAAAAAGGAAATATACGTTACCTATAACTCTTTTTTTTCATTTCTTACAATTAAGGAATTATATGCAACAAAATCTATAATCGTATGATTCCCTCCCTGGCGATAATTCTTTATTTGAAATTTTACTTGGTCCTCCAGACTCTACAGGTTTGATTTCATCGTTAGTTTAGTTTTTCTTAATTAAGAATGCTCAACCTGCAATGAAGATTAAACAAATTTGGGAGGAGGATCTTAATATTGCAATTACAGATGATGACTGCATTAAGCAGCTCACACCATTGTTCTATTAATGCCAGACTTCAGTTGATACAATTTAAAGTTTTACATAGGTTGCATTATTCAAAAGTTAAGCTGCATAAATTTTTTCCCCCAGACCTCTCCTTTTTGCAAAAGATGCAAAACTGTTCACGGCACTTTAGCACACCAGTTCTGGTTATGTCCATAAGTTCAAAGTTTCTGGAAATCAGTATTTAACTGGTATTCATGTGCACTAAAGATCCACATTGACCCTGACCCTGAAACGGCCCTGTTGGGATTCTCTAACATTCTGGCAAAAATGAACCATGATTTACACACAATTATAGTTTATGGTATGATTATAGCGAAAAGATGCATTTTAAAAGACTGGAAATCAGACACGCCACCTCATTTCACTGTATGGCTCAGGGAATTTGTTGGGGTTTTGCATATTGAAAAACTTAGATATGAGATATCAGGTAACCCTCAGAAATTTTACACTACATGGAGACCACTCTTAGAATACTTGAAATTGTAGATGACTTGTTAATTTCAGTACTGTCAGGTTCTTGTGAAATTTTGTATTAGCTAATGCTTTTTTGTAACCCCTTTTATGTTTGTGTGTGTGCGTGTTTTTTTATTGTTTGTCCTTTTTAAAATATTTTTCATAAATTATTTCTGATAATATTTTGTTGTACAAGGCTAGAAGTTTTTTAATTTTAATGCTAAATATGCCTTGACCAATACTATGGGCCTCTGTGATATGTATAAGCCTTGTTTAAAACCAAAAGGTTAATAAATAAAATTTGAAAAATAAAAAATTTATATATATATATATATATATTTACAAATGGAGATGGGAAGCAAATCAAATAAAATACCTGGGGACTGTTTTAACAGAAAACCCAACAGGGTTGTTTGAAACCAAATATGGACCCTTATTGTTAAAAATGAAAACAGATTTACAAAGATGGAAACATGCTCAAAAACATTTTGATGAATGGGATAGGTTACTGGCAAATTATATTTGGCAAGACAGAAGGGCTAGGATTAGGTATCAGACAATGCGACTTTGTAAAGAAAAAGGAGGTCTAGGCCTTCCCTCCCTCCGAGGATACTATTATGCTGCTCAATTGAGACTTTTAATATGTTCCCCCTTCTACTATGCAGGATGGAAGGATGTAGAAGGAACTGAGATAAAAGGTAGACCGATTATGGCCATACTGACATACTGAAGAAATTACAAACCTTGACTCATTTCGCAGATGACTATATGTATCACTCGCTATTGAAATCTTGAAACAGAATCCTAAAAACCTGCAAACTAGAACAGCTATCAAGAATACTAAGGTGGTGCGCCCATAATTCATATTTCAAGCCAAATGTGTTAGACACAAGATTTAAAAATTGGATCTTGAAAGGACTCACTAACTATTACTCATTTGTCCACAAGGGGGCATTTATGAGCTTTGAAACACTACAACAAAAACATGGATTAGATATTTACAAGTTAGACACCACGTTGATCAAAACATAAGAACAATATGGACTGCAGACTATGATGGAGTTAATCAAAGCTAGTTCACACAATAAAATGATATCCACATTATATAGGTTCATTCAACGAGGCAAACAGTCAATCAACTCTAGAGACTTCAGATCAGTCCCAAGAACAGAACCAGCCCTCCTTATCAATGTGTTCAATCTCTTCATGTCCCTTGTTCTGATGCTGCTCCCCCAACAGGTGACTGCAAGCGTGATCAGCTGACAAACTCCTTTTCTTTTCCCACTCCTTTTAAACTCTGTCTGCCCATATTGTTTGAAAGCCAGGCAGAGACACACATATTTCCCTTTTTGTTGAAGTTCCTTGTGGATTGAAAGTTGAAAAGTGAGCAGAACTTTGGCAAGCAGATCACGTTCAACCTAAGAGCAAAAACAGGACCCAATTTCAGCTCTGTCACACCATTCCCATTCAGGGGTGAATGACAGAAGGCACAGGATGTGAGCTGAACTCTGCTGGCCATGACATTCTGTTAGGACATAGTCATAGTGTCATCACGAGAACTATCTTACAGCTCTCAATGTCAAACAGCTCTAGCAAGTCACGTCATTCGACTGGGTCCCATTGATGGTATGTTGGACAAAAAAGGGAACTATACAGAAAGCACACAAGTGAAGAATCACTTAGTGTAACTAGCCACACTCAAAAAATCTGTAACCTTTTCTACAGAGATAGGTGGAGTAAAAACAATTCATCTGAGGCAAGATGGAGATTTATGCACAGGAAAACCTAGCAGATGTGTTAAGAAAACTCCCTTTCTCAATTCAAGATAGATGTGGAAGTGCCCTCCAGCTCTTTTTCACATTTAATTATTTTAAACACTGATAATGTCATTGTGGACACAAACGAATAATGACATGGCTTAACACACAACATCCCCAGTGGCAGCTGCAGCCCAAGTTAGTGAGTGTCTGTGAACATCTATGTGCACAAATGTGTGCATAGATACGCCTGTGACCATAAGGTTTCTCCATAAAATTGTTTCACAGTGTGTGTGAAAAGCCCTTGCCCCGGCCCCCAGACCCCAAAGCAGACCACAAGGGAAACCCAAGCCCAAGGGATCCAGGCCCTCCCCAGAGCAGCAGAGCCCAGGCAGGCCACTGCAGGAGCAACCAAAGCCCCCCAGACAAGACCGTAAGCAACCCCCAGTGCAGCCGCCCCACAACCACAGTACAGGTGCCCCAGGGAGCCACAGCGACAATCCCACAGACCTCCAAGCACACTGGGACCCAGATCCAAAGTCCTAGACCAGGGGGCAACCATATCAACCCCCCCAACCCCAAGCAGGTTATCCAACGGAGCCAGGAAGCACTCAGCCCGCCAGCCAGCCACCACAAGCAGGCCAGCACACACCCAAGCATCCAGCACCAGTAAGCAGTGGGGAGCAATGGTGTAGCAAGGGCACAAGGGGGCCACAAGCAGCAATGTCACTAGGGGGCCCTTTTTCGGTTGGCTTGTCATTAAGTTCTTCTGGTGTTAAAGCGTATTCAGGCTGACTGTAAGTAGGCTACAGACTGTTTAGACTGTGTAGACTGATGGACAGTCGATCTAAGTCGATCATTAAGTACAGTAATTTGTACTTAAATGAAAGTACTGCTCAATTACATTTTGATTTATGGAATGCTAGCATGCATGCTGTCTGAAAGAGTCATGATATCCTTAAGCCTATTAGCACAGCCAACTAGTTACACACACAACACTTAAGTTAAAGAACGTCAAGCCCCCACTGTCACAGGAAAGTAACTTTTTACACTCACTGCTGTCCCGCTTTTTTTTCTCCTCTTTCTCCCCAAGCCACCCCCTCACTCGCTGAGAGGCAGACGTGGGAGGGAGGTGTCAAGAGGGAAAAGGAATTCTGGTTTCAGTACAATACTGTATTCATCTTCGATTTTCCCTAGTCCTGATTAAAATCTGCTGTCACCTTTAAAGGTGCCCTCCTGGTCCACACAGAACTTTCGATGCTCCCATCAGTTTGTTAGAACTGGCTTTGGACATACATTCTATCCGGAATTGCCATAACATCTGCTGAAGTATCGATCTTGAACACTAGCTACGTTTACATGCGACAAATTTCCCCAATCTGATTAAAACTCCCTCCTTTCTGCACGTCTTTTCCACCCCATCGTGTGCTTGAGCTGACTCACGTTTTCCCCAATATGGACCTTCTGCGGGTGATTACCTTTATGCTTGGGTTTTTACTGGTCGCATTAACCAAGCTAGAGGCATATTGCTACTGCTCCTCTGCCACAGGAGAGGAGAACAGGATGACTTGGGCACTATCACCTGCTCCCTACAATTACCCTCCTCCTGCAAGGACCAGGAGCCAAGGGATGAAAATAAGGAGCACGGACTGGTGGGAGTGTATCGTGCTTCTGGAGTTTACAGACATGGAGTGGAAGCAAAACTTCAGGATGACAAGACGGTCTTTCATGAAGTTGTGTAACTTAATGGAGACCCGTATGTCCCCAGATGACATGGCTGTCCGAACCCCAGTCCCACTTGTCATGCGAGTTGCGATTGTACTTTATAAACTGGGCAGCTGTACCGAATATCATCTGATCGCAAATCCGTTTTTCACGCTGAAGTTGTACGTATGTGCAGTGGGCTTTTTTCACCCCTTCATTCCGAATGGGTGTGTACATGCACGTCTATCCGAATGAGGATAGGACAAAATCACCCCTCTCGGTCGGAAGGAAATTTCATTCTGATTAGGCTGCATCGGATCAAAACATTCTGATTGACATGTTTACGTGATGTATTTTTGTTCCGATTGGGCGTTTATTCCGATTAAATGTGCCCATGTAAACGTAGCTACTGTTTTGCAATTATCCACCATTATACTGTATCTGTCATCTGTTGACTTCCACCTGCGTCATCTGACAAAGAGTCAAGGAATGCAATGTCCTCATCACTGCTGTCACTATGGCCACACTGGCCTCACTCATTGTTTTTCCTCTGCAAACTCTGACATAATATCCAATTTGGCAGTAATAACAGCCTCATTTGCTGGACACTGTTGCAGCAAATGTCCCCTAATATATCCGCCTCTTTTGCACTGAGTTGTTTTTTTCTGCTGCTTCTTTTTAAAAGTTGAGCTACTTCGAACTTTGTTCTGTTTGGGACAGGCCCCGCTCCCTACATGTACTCCATCAAGCTGAGCACTTAGTTTCTGTTTTAAAATTGGTTTTAAGCATTTCTTGCTGCTTTTTCACCTGCTCCATATCCATATCCACAGGTAATGTAGTGCTATCTGAAAGTACCTGCAGACTCACCTGATCTGAGCAGAGCCTTCAGTTGCTCTACTCCCAAACTTTGGAACTCTTTCCCTCTTGACCTCCAGACTCAAAACCCATCTGTTTAAAACTGCCTTTTCACTGTGATTTAAGTCTTATCTGTCCATGGATGGTTTTATTGTGTTTTTATTGTTTATTACTGTTTGAAGTATATCTATCCATTGTGTTTTTGTGTTGTACAGTGTCCTTGAGGGTTCTGAAAGGCGCTTCAAATAAAATATATTATTATTTTAAGTATTTTGTTCTTGTTCTTTGGTGAGGGAGTTGTGTGCAGTTTGCATCTGTCTTTTTGATACTGCAACAATGAATTCGTTTTTTTATATTGTAAGAACGTAATATTAAAAAAAAAAAAAAAACATCAGAGAAAATGTGTGACTATGCACAAATTGGAATTATTTATAAACGATTATAAAAAGGGTTATTCTACTACCACGTGCACTGCTCGTGCCATATGTGAATGCTGCGCACTGTGTGAAAACCTACAAGCTACTGTGATACAGTTCATTGCAGTTAAGTAATTTAGGGTGCATTCACACCAGCCCCATTTAGTCTGCTTGAATCAAACTCTAGTTCGTTTGCACAGAAAGTCCAGGGAGGTGTGAACGGGCAATCAAACTTTGATTCAGACCAAACAATCAAACTCTAGTCTGCCTAAAAACGTGGGTCTTGGTTCGATTGAAACGAACTCTGAAGCGGTTCGATTGCACGTGTAAACGCAACTGCACTGGGACCGCACCAAAAGCAGGAAACGGACTATATTGTGCAGCTGTCTTGTTGTCTTGTTATCCGCTCATTCTGAGTCCAGTGCTGCAGAATATTGATCTGGTACATTCACCAAACATAAAAGATTCCAAATCCACCAGAATCTGCTGCTTGTCCATGTTTGTTTATGTTTCACTCTACCGCGGCAGCGCCAGGAGGTTGAGTAACAAGTAGTGCAGAAACTCTACAGCGCCACCACAGGCGGAGGTGTAATATGCTCCAAAGGTTGTTTGGTTCGGTTCATAGAGTGCAGTATGAATCCAAACCGCACTAACTAAAAACAGCAACAATGTTGCAATTTTGGTCCCCAGTCGAACCGAGTCCACCGGACTATCAGATGTGAATACAGCCAAAGATCCGATTTGATTATTCTGATGTGATTGATGTCCTCCTTATGCAAGTTGGTTTTTTGTTTGACCTGATCCACTTGGGGCTGTTTCGGGGTAAGTTTGGAGGTGCTGGATTCAGGAGTCAAGGACGTGCTGGAGGTCACACCATTTCATACCGGGAAGACCTGGCTTTTATCACAAATAACCAAACTGAGGTAAGATTTTGTGCACAATAACAAAAAAAGAGAAAAAGAACAGCAAAACAATCACACTACCCGAGTAGATGCAAATATTTTTTTGAGCTCTTAGTTTTCTTTTTTGTCTTGAGAGACAATTCATTTTGGGGAACAAATTGTTATTTTTATAGCAGAATGAAAAGTACAGTGGTGAACCAATATTTGGTGATGATATTTCACTGAGTTTGTCCAATAAATGTCAGCTTTGTTAACTTTTTCTTATTACAAACTATGATTCCAATTTATTACACCTTCATTCCTCCTTCAGAACCTAGATTCCTGGGTGTGTGTATCATTCAGATTAGACTAATTCACTTGATAGAGGTTAGACTAACAAGTCTCTTAAATTAAATTAAATTAAATTAAATTAAATTAAATTAAATTAAATTAAATTAAATTAAATTAAATTAAATTAAAAACTCATCAAATCTGCGATGAACACTTGAAGGCTGCTGTGTTACATCTGCCCTGATAATCATACTGTGTAACAAAGTCTTTTAAGACCCGATGTCTACTTGTCATTTGCTGCTATTGTAGTTTCAGTGCGAATTACACACATGCTTGCCTTAAATTTCCAGCTGTTTCCTTCAGTCTCCTGTGGCTCCACATCCACTAAAACTTGTCTCCTGCTTGGCAGATGTAATTCAAAGCTGACCTGATTTTATTTTGGCTGCACAAAACACCACCTGCTGAGTAAAAGAGATGATTCATTTCCACATCTGGTATTGCCTCAATGTTTGTGTCATTGCTTGCAGTAGTATTTTTATGAGTGCAATAATCCCCACTGGGTACAGACCACATAAATCTGTTTCCATCCTTCATGGAAGTCTCAGAAATTCAAACAAAGCACAGGCTCCCTCTTTTCACAGCATCTATCTGTTACTAGGCAAGACTGTTGATGGTAGAAGTCTTTACATGGAAACATAATGCTCTTTCATTGTGCATACTCTTGTCTAACATGATGTGTGGTTCTTTGTGAAAGGATGTCACAAAAGCACATTCACAGAAAGCAAAACCTCTGACACACATAGACACCAATGCCTGTGTACCATTTTACAGCCAGTGAACATAAGAGAGTTATTATTATGTAGCTGTGGTTACAGAGAAATACTCACGGATAAAAAAGACATGTCATTAACTTTGCACCCTCCATTTGGTTATAGAAATAGTTCTGCATGTCCAACCCAGTAGCATGATATATGTACAAAGAACAAAAGGCTCATAACTGAAAAGAGGGACGGAATTGCAAAAAGGCAGCATAAGATGGCATAGACTATTACTTCAGGCATTTCCTTTCATGTTTGTAGAACTGACAAAAATGCCATTGTTCATTCATTTCAAGCAAAAGGTTTGTAAGAGGTCAAATCCAGCTAAATTGTGGCAGTGTGTTTGCAGAGGGAAAAGTGTTTACTGGGTCTGAAAATGCTGATTTGGTTAAAAGCAAAAGATAGATGAAAAAGAATAGACCTACCTCAAATCTTATAAAGAAAAAACACACAAATGCAAAACATACTCAAAAGTGTGTTTTTTTTCACTTTAACTATTATAAAAGCATGAAATTAATCAACATCCGCCCATTGACTTGTAGTATCATCACTCATTGAAATGTATCAGTTGCCAATCTGTGGGTGAGAGTTAGGGCTAGTGTGACTAGATGCTTCATTGCAGGTGGGGTGGGTCCCTGGGCCCTGGAGTGATCAAGCCATGACCTGACCCTGTATTTGGGGGCAGGTGTGGCATCCATGGGATAGACACACCATTGCATGCAGAAATTGAATCTTCTATATCTAAATAAACATTTTTTAGTGTTATATATAATTTGTTCATAATTGTGGTTATTTGCAACAAATGCATTTGAACTGTTTTGTCTGTTTTTGTCATTTTTGTGTTGCTTTCCCCCTCCCACTCTCCCCCCCCCCTTGTGCTTTGGTATCTTGTCTTTTAAAATATCCATGTCTATGTCTCTCTGCCTGTCCATTCCATTGCTGAAACCAGATATGATTTGTGTCTTCCCCTGTGTGTATGTTTGTGAAATTTGAGTGTAGGTTTGACTTGTTTTTCTTAGTTGTGTATTTAGTTGGGTTCTGCTGCCATATTTAGGCCAGAGCACTGCAGGTGATACGAAGGCCTATTGTATCCTCGCTGTTTATTAGGCCCGAGCACCGAAGGCGTTGCGAAGGCCTATTGTTATCACTATGCCGTCTAAAAAAATTTAAACATTTATGAATTTTTTGGTTTCACGAATGGGCGGAGCCTCCTACATACACAGCGCTACCTATTGGTGGGGCTCTTCCAACTGCTTTTATGTAAAGCTATGAAATTTGGTGTGTTAATAGATGGGATTGCGGTCAAAAAAGCCTGTTGGAGGTGTGGTCTAAATTCAACAGGAAGTCAGCCATCTTGGGAAAACTGCTCATTTTTGGTGTTTTCTGACCTACTTGAACTAACTAACTCCTGCAGTTTTATACATATCACCACGAAACTTGGTCAGGACCTACAAAAAAGCCTCCTGGACCCATACCCGGAACCCCACAGGAAGTTGGCCATCTTGGAAAAACTGATCATTTTGCCATTTTACACCTCTCGCATTTGAGCTAACTCCTACTACAGATTTTAACCCATCTGCACCAAACTTAGTCAGTATGTTCTTTAGGCATGGGGGAACAAAAGTTCTATAATAGGCGGTAAGTCTGGGGGTTGGTCAGGCTCAACTGGGTGGGCAAAGTTTCACTATGATTTTCTGAAAGTACTATAGTTCAGGTTTCCAAAAAGGTATGATAGCATGTTCTAACTGTCGGCTTTCATTATGTTATTGAGATATACATTTTAATACTTGCAATATCTAATCACATCACTGAAAACCTCATTTCTGCCCCTTTCCTCCATAATAACTTGTTCCATGTTAATTGGATTTTAACATATTATATACCAAATGAAACCTAAGAATATAGGGTTTTTCTAATGTATAACACACAAGATTTATTGTGAACTCAAGGTATACTATGCATGCGATTTTTCAGAGATTTGGAAAAAATGTCAAAGATTTTTCACTTTCATTTGCAACTTTTCTTTTTTTTCCACCAAAGAGTTGCAATAAAGTGTACCTCTTTCTAATTTTCCGAAAGCTTGGTTTCCGAGGAGTCCAAACATGTGTGATAACACTGTCTGGCTCTTTGTATGTTCATGCAATAAAGATTTATGTATTGGTAACGACATAATAAGAAAAAGTACTATCAATGAAAAGTTTCTGGTATAAATTCATTCAACAAATGTAAATAAACATGTTATTAGTTTTATCAAATGTTTTGTGATATCCAATCCTATAGTCAGGGTTAGCTTGGGTTCTCCTGATCCATCCCTTTATTTATGCTGCAATAGGCTTAGACTGCTGGAGGACATACTGTCCACATTTCTTCACTCTGCTGTCTCTCTCATTCTCCATGTTTGTATTGATTGTTATTGCTCTCATTAACTCGCTCCATTTATCTTTCTATAAACATGATGACAGGCCTTAATCCATCAGTGTTTGTTTCTTTCCTGTCAGCTCAGATCCCAGTCGGCTGAGGCAGAAAGCCACCCATCCTGACCTCTGCTAGAGGTTTCTTCCTGTTAAAAGGGAGTCGTTCCTTTCCACTGTCGCCAATCGTGCTGCTCAGGATGGGGGATTGCAATGAATTGACAATTCCATCCAATCAGCTGGTTCCTTAGATAGAAAATGTTTAATTTTGTTTTAACTTTGTTATGAACTAGAGCTTTATAAATAATTAATGCAACGCAAGTATCTATTATCAATTTTACTTTACAGAGGCCATTTTACACAAATTTCATGACTTTGTTGATCCTGAAGTATTAACCTGTAATATGAAACATTTTTTATCTAAAAAACATAAGGAAACACTGAATTACAGACCTTTCAGTCTGTCTGCTTCAAGATTTGTCAGAGTTCAGCTCCAACTCATTCATTTTCAATTTCAATATTCAAATTCGCTGGACTCAGATTGGCAAACAAACTAGCCTATGAGAGCAAGGCTTCCTGTATCCTCCCAGGCTGCGCATGGCAACAGTGCACTGAGTATCTTCCTGTTTGATATGTGTTTATTTTAACAGCTTTTAGTGTGCTAGGCGTGGTTTCAACAGCGGGAGCTGATGAATACTAATGAGTAAAGGAGTTGTGAAGTAACAAGTACTAGGCTTTTCGAACTTGGGTGTTATCGCCACCTGCGAGATAAGAGATAAAAGAGATAAAAACTGAAAGAGAAGTTATTGTGCGATTTTCACACTCAGTATAAGAACACCTGTAGAGCTAAAATATTCAACAGAAAACTCAGAAAAAACATTTTTAATGGAACGGCCACTTTAATGAAAGTCATAATCATGTATATGATTATGAATACATAATAAGATTCCAATGTATAGTCTATGAATTGATTTGTTTTGTTGGTTTCATTTTTATACTTTTTCTGAATTATTAGTGATTGCTGAATAAATACATAGGACTCAGTGCTAATGGGCTTGGGGTAATCAAACCCAAGCTGTCACACAAGTGGGTGTCCCAATGAAGGGCTCCTGTACTAAGCTGTAATGCTGTGTTGTTTCACTGCTGCTGTTTGAAGATTGAATGTAGTAGTTCCTCTTGGAGTCTGAGGGTCCTTGTTGACTGTCATGTCCAATGCCTGTTCAACTGGAATTTGCCTTGATTGGTTGTCATTGGACATTTGTAAGGATACATTTTCCTTCCTAAATTCCTAATGCAGGATGGGTTGTTGGCAAGGTAATCATTTGTGCTTAGTACACATAGGCAAAACACCAAGGAATTAAAGCTCTGATGGCATGGAGATGGAGGTCCCAGTCTCCTTCTCAAGATGCACGGAGCAGACTTAGCATAACATCCTCAACAAAGTCAGTGTAGGACATTCAAAAGGTTCTGAGGAAATCCAGGAACTCATTCCACATGTCTGAGACTTGCATACAGTCAGGTTGCTGTAGTATCTGTGTCACATCTGTCTTGAACTCCACTCCATGTGAAAATTTATATTGCATGAACATACAAAGAGCCAGACAGTGTCAATCAAAAATACTTTATTAATACCCGAAGGGATATTAAGTGTTGTTGTAGCTCATTTCTTCTTTAGGGAGCCATTGAAAAGGGTTATAGCTGTGGGCAAGAAGGGTCTCCTGTAGCAGTCTGTGCTGCAGCGGATCTGAAGAAGCCTTTGACTGAAGACACTCTGTTGTTGAGTTACTGTGTTGTGAAGAGGATGATGAGGGTTCTCCATGAAGATTTTCATTTTCCGAGCAATCCTCCTTTGGACAATCAACTCAAGAGACTCCAGATCAGTCCCCAAAACAGAACCAGCCCTCCTTATCAATCTGTTCAGCCTCTTTATGTCACCTGCTCTGATACTGCTCCCCCAACAGGTGACAGCAGATGTGATCACACTCTCTACAAAAAACCTATAAAAGATCTTCAACATCTTGCTGCAAGCATTGAAGGATCTAAGCTTCCTGAGAAAGTCCAGTCTGCTCTGTCCCTTCCTAAAAACAGCATCACTGTTGTGTCTCCAGTTCAGTCTGTTGTCCAGTTAAACACCCAGATATTTATACTCCACCACCACCTCCCCTTCTTCTCCATGATGGAAATGGGTTTTGGCATGTTGCTGCTCTTCCTAAAATCCACAATCATCTTATTTGTCTTGTTCACATTCAAGACGAAATGATTGTTCCCACACCAGGACACAAAGTGGACCACCAGTTCTATATACTCAGTCTCTGGTCCATCCCTGATCCAACTAAATACTGCAGAGTCAGGCAAGACTCTGACCTGTACCAAAAATTAAAGGTGTACAGAGGGAAAAGGAATGGTAAGAGTACAGTCCCCTGTGGTGCTACTGTGCTGTTGATCACCTGGTCAGTAAATAGATTGAAATGTCTGTTAATCAGTGTTTTCCGATATAAAATGTTTAATATCACAGGTTAATACTTCAGAAATAACCAAAAAGTCATGAAATTTGTGTGAAATGGCCTCCTTAAAGCTTGTAATCTTCTTCATCCCTAACCACACATTTCTTATCTTGTTTTGCTGGAGCTTGTTCTCCAGTTTTTTTCTGTACACCTCCTTGTTGTTTCTAATCTTGATTTGAAGTTATTTTTGTACACTTTTCAGTTAATCTCTGTCTCCCTCCCTGAAAGCTATTTTATTCTTGTTCAGGTCACTGGTGATCCAGGGTTTGTTATTAGGAAAATGCTTCACTGTTCTGGTGGGAATGATGTTGTCCACACAGAAGTTTAAACAGCCAGTCACACACTCAGTCATAGCATTGATGTCCTCTCCACATGTCTCAGAGTGCATCCCAGTCTGTAGCCTCAGAACATCCTCTAAGAATTTCTTCAGCTTGTGATCACCTCTCCGTTCTTTTGATCACAGAGGAGGTGGTCACAAGAAGCTGAAGAAATTCTTAGAGGATATTTTGATCAAACATGTTTGGACTCCTCAGAAACCAAGCTTTCAGAAAATTTGAAAGAGGTACACTTTATTTCAACTGTTTGGTGGAAGAAAAAGAAAAGTTGCAAATGAAAGCAAAAAATTTTTGACATTTTTTCCAAATCTCGGAAAAAAATGGAGTGCATGGTATACCGAGAGTCCACAATAAACCTATTGTGTTATACATTAAAATAACCCTATATTCTTAGGTTTCAGTTGGTATATAATATGTTATAATCCAATGAACATGGAACAAGTTATAATGCAGAAAAGGTGTAGAATTGAGTTTTTTTTTAGGAACATGATTAGACATTTCAGGTATTTAAATGCATAACTCGATAACATAATGAAAGCTGACAGCTAGAGCATGCTATCATACCTTTTTGGAAACCTGAGAGATAGTACTTTCAGAAAATCATAGTGAGATTTTACCCATCCAGTTGAGCTTAAATGCTAAAATTTGGGGTTCAGGCTAAGCGCCTATAAGGATTGTACAGATTCTCCTTAGTTTGGATGTGAGTTAACCTTAAACTTGACCTTCAAGCCAAAAAAATCTGAAAAAACAAACTCTTATAACTTCCAGAATGTTTTCTCTGATTTAAATGAAAATGGATGATCACACTGGGGTCCTGAACGAAACTATACGTTGAAATTTTGCGATAACTGTAGCTCCGCCCACTGAGAACCGGAAGTTTCACAGATTTACTCTTTAGTTACCAGTCCTACATCAACAAATCTACAATGACCTGGTCATTGTGTCCTTGGGCCAGACACTTAACCCATTTTGCCTGTTTGGTGGTGGTCGGATGGTCCGGTAGCACTGGTGTCTGGCAGCCTCACCTCTGTCGGTGTGTGTCCTAGGACAGCTGTGGCTACAACATGTGTGTAGTTCATCACCAAACGTGTGAGTGTGTATGGGTGAATGTCACTGTAGTGTGAAGTGCTTTGGGGGTCGTAGGACCTGAGTAAAGGGCTATACCAATACACGCCATTTACCATTTAATGTGACCGTGAGTCAATGTCAGGTCTGACTGCTCCCATTAAAAATGTCCATATCAGCTTGCTCAAGCAAATATGTGCGCCTTGGCCCCCTCTAAAATTCGTCTTGTACCGCTCCATTGAAAACTGTCTATTTCGGTCCAAAAAATGTTCAGACTAATCATGTGTTAGCATTGTGCTTTGGGGCTGGTGTTCAGGTATGATTGGCAGCAAGTGCCCTGGCAGACAAAGCAAAACAACATGGCTGCGCCGGTGGATGTACGCATAAAAGCGGCTATTGAATCTGTTTAAGGAGAACTAGAGACTATTTCTTCATTGAAAAATGAGCAAAGGTAAGAACTTTGTGTATTTCTTGATGGAAAAGATGTGTTTTGCTTTTCGCAAGAGCTCGATTTAGTGTGATTGGCTAAAGACAAATCATCAAAAGCAAACACACTGGCTCATCCTCCAATCAGCTTAAAATATTATACCTGATGTCCCTCCCTTTTCTGGTGACGCGGGTTACGTAATACTGGGGCAGAAATACGTGACGCGGGTCACGTGATTTGAGGCGAAAAAAATCCCGTTTAAAAGCGAGTAACTTACTGTTCACGGCAGAACAAGAAGGGATTTCAGTAGAGCAAGGTAACAGATAATTCAGGTGTGCTGATTTCGATTTTTGTTTACTTCCGGGCGAAACTGGTGACGCGGGTTACGTAATACTGGGGCGGTCACGCAGGTGTCAGCCTGTTGCAATTAGCTTAGCCAATCAACTGTGTGATTGTTAGGTATATAGCCAGACACATTAGGCTGAGCGTCAGCAAGAGGACCACAAGAGGACCGGTCCTCTTGTGGTTCACCTCGTACCTTGCGGAAAGATCTTTCAGAGTCTCGTGGCATGGACAGATGTCCAGTCTCCATGAGCTGGCGACGGGTGTCCCGCAGGGCTCGGTCCTTGGTCCTCTCCTCTTCTCTTTATACACCACCTCATTAGGCGAGATCATTCGCTCCCATGGCTTCTCATACCATTGCTACGCTGACGACACTCAGCTCCTCCTCTCGTTCCCTCCAGACGATACATCCGTCTCAGTGCGGATATCTGCTTGCCTCTCAGATATCTCGGCGTGGATGAGGGATCGCCACCTTCAGCTTAATCTGTCCAAAACTGACCTCATTGTCTGTCCTGCCAGTAACTCCTTACCTCCTCAGATAAGCGTGCAGCTTGACTCCATCACGCTGTTCCCCAAAACCTCCGCCAGAAACCTTGGTGTCATACTGGACAACCAGCTGTCCTTCAAAGAGCAGGTTAACTCCGTAGCTCGCTCATGTCGATTCGCGCTTTACAACATCAGGAAAATCAGAGCCTTCCTCACAGACCACACCACACAGCTTCTGGTCCAGGCCCTGGTCTTGTCCCGGATCGACTACTGCAACTCTTTGCTGGCCGGTCTTCCGGCGTCCTCGGTTAAACCTCTGCAGATGATTCAGAACGCAGCAGCACGTCTGGTCTTCAACCAGCCCAAAAGGGCTCATGTCACTCCGCTGCTCATTTCCCTGCACTGGCTTCCAGTTGCAGCACGCATCAAATACAAAGCTCTGCTTCTGGCTTACCAGACTCTAACACACACAGCTCCTACTTACCTTCACTCCTTCATCCAAACCTACATTCCCACGCGTCAGCTACGCTCAGCCGCTGAAAGACGCCTAGCGCTTCCACCACAACGTGGCATGAGATCATGTTCCAAACTCTTCTCCTATGTTGTCCCCCGATGGTGGAATGACCTACCAAACTCGGTCCGATCCTCAGAGTC
>SSNP01000034.1:78166-108644 GCA_006937955.1 Pachypanchax playfairii
CGCCGGAAGACCGGCCAGCAAAGAGTTGCAGTAGTCGATCCGGGACAAGACCAGGGCCTGGACCAGAAGCTGTGTGGTGTGGTCTGTGAGGAAGGCTCTGATTTTCCTGATGTTGTAAAGCGCGAATCGACATGAGCGAGCTACGGAGTTAACCTGCTCTTTGAAGGACAGCTGGTTGTCCAGTATGACACCAAGGTTTCTGGCGGAGGTTTTGGGGAACAGCGTGATGGAGTCAAGCTGCACGCTTATCTGAGGAGGTAAGGAGTTACTGGCAGGACAGACAATGAGGTCAGTTTTGGACAGATTAAGCTGAAGGTGGCGATCCCTCATCCACGCCGAGATATCTGAGAGGCAAGCAGATATCCGCACTGAGACGGATGTATCGTCTGGAGGGAACGAGAGGAGGAGCTGAGTGTCGTCAGCGTAGCAATGGTATGAGTAGCCATGGGAGCGAATGATCTCGCCTAATGAGGTGGTGTATAAAGAGAAGAGGAGAGGACCAAGGACCGAGCCCTGCGGGACACCCGTCTCCAGCTCATGGAGACTGGACATCTGTCCATGCCACGAGACTCTGAAAGATCTTTCCGCAAGGTACGAGGTGAACCACGAGAGGACCGGTCCCGAGATGCCAAGCTTAGATGAGATGTATAAATGAATGTATAAATTAATACAGTAAGTATAAATGAAGTATAAATACAAGTTTAATGAGAACCAAAAATGCTGACGGAGCAGCAAAACAACTTACATGGGGGATGAAAAGTCCAGAGATGAAAAAACACAAAGGTAATCCATGAGGGAAAATAAATCCAAATACAGAGACGGGGGGGAGACGGTCGTGTGGAGACACGACAAGGGAACCCGTGAACAAAAGTCCTCATACTGCACGGCGGACGGCCAGCGCAGAGGCACCAAGGAACCTGGAGGAACGCTCCAGGAGACAGGACAAGACAGATTGACGTAGGACTACAAGGTTTAGCGACCAAGAATGACTAAGACATACAAGTTGCGACAATAACCCGACACTGACTAACAGACACAAGAGGTTTAAATACAAACACCAAACTGATTACAAAACTCAAAACATCTGAGGACATGGGGAGAAACAAACACAGGAACTAATTAAACAAACAAGAAACACCTGATCGGAAAAACACTAGACTGAAGAGACAAGCTGACAAGATACTGAATGACACATGAGGAGACCAGGAATTACAGACATAACCAAAATAAAAACAAAACAGGAAACTAGATGACTAAGGAAAATAAAAGCATAACATGACCTAAGACACCGAATGAAAACAAAAGGAAAAACAACTACTGAAAAACCACCAAAGTACAGAACATAATAAAACAACCAAAACCCCAAGACCTGACACTACTGCCATGCATGTTATAGAGGTATCTTTGTTCCAGCACAGCTGAATGTGTAGAAAATAGAGGTGTGCATCTCTACCTGCCTCACGATTCGATCCGATTCTGATTATCTGCCTAAAGATTCGATTTAATTCTGCAATACATCACGATTCTTCGCACTCAATTTTTCAATAACTTACTACAAGCAGTCGGATATTGTTTTGAATTCTTTTTTATTACGGTATACCTGACAAAACATAAATCTTTCCACTGAAGTGAACAACCATTTTTAAAGTGTGCTGCCTATTACTTAAATAAAAAAAATGTATGTATAAAAAATAAAATTTTCAGTACAGCAGCTATAAGACAGGATTCTACATTTCACATGTAGTATACCAAAACAAATAGCATAGGCTTAGCCTATCTATTTAAAAGTGCAAATATTCAAATAAAACAATTCCTTGTTTTTCATTCAAAGTGTGCTGGATAAAACATTTTTAGCAGCTTAAAGACAAGGACACTTGAGAACCTGGATTGAGTGGGAATCACGATTATGTCACATGCTGCATCGATGCAGAATCGTGCACGGCCGTATCGCGATGCATCTTAGAATCGATCATTTTTCCCACCTCTAGTAGAAAAGCCCCCAAAGTCTTAAGTTTTATTGATTATTTGTGGTTACATTCCTTTTAATGTTGTTGTATTACTTTGAAGTTATTTTATCGGAGGAGTTATCTAGAGAATTATGAGAAGTGACGTCATCGTTAAGCTCATTTCAGCGTTACTCTTTTTTCTTTTTCCTCATCCTCGGCGTGCCGCTGCAGCTCCACTACTGAGTTGTGTGTGTGTGCGTATATGACGAGTAAGTACTGTATATAGATTGTTACGTTCGTTTAAAGCTGGAGTGCGTAACTTTTACATGTCCGTGGATGTCCGATTCAGCCAAGCCACTATCAGAGGAGATGACACAATGCAGATTAAGCCGATCGGCTCCTCAAACATCTCACGGTATTTTTCAATATATATCATTTTTACTTTGCGTGTCGACTGCGACATTCCCGCGCTGTCGCACATGAAATTACGTCTTTTATGGCACAACAAGAAAAATGACAAGAAATAGAACGCAGTGTCTCGTAGCAGCCGGCAGAACGTGAAGGTCGACATGGCGGAGAATCCAAATAAACAGCCAAGAGACACTTATCGGGAAGTGGATCCTACCACGAAAAAAAAAAAAATTCCTGGACGTTCGGCAGAGGGACTATTGGCTAAGAAGGAAAGTGACCGAAGGAGAAGGCAAACGCGAATTTGTATCGGCGTCGCTTTTCCTCGGTGGAGAGAAGAGATCTGGCTGATGTTCACGGGTGCACATAAGTGGTCCGCAGGTCCGCACACACTGTCAAAATATAAAATGCGCACCAGATGAAACCCAGAGCGCCGAAGTTCCAGCTGATCAGCTGATTCTGTTTCTATCTGTGTCAGTTTGTGTCTGTCAGTTTGTGTCTGTCAGTTTGCCAGTGTAACGGTTTTTCAGTCAGTCAGATCAGTGTAGCTGATTGCAGGATTCTGCATCGTGTCAAAACTGAAAAAAATCACTGAATAAGACAAATAGATCATTGGGCGCCAACAGCTGACTAATAAATTTTAACACCAAACTGTTAAATGTAGATTAAAGTGAACAATCAAACCTGTAAACAATCCAACCTGAATTCTGAAGGTTTTTTTTACCAGTATTTTTATATTTTACTGGTTTCTCTTGATTTTTTCAACAATGAAATGATATTTATTGAAACAAATATAGAGCCAGGTAAAGTAAACAGACTGAATTTGAAGCTTGATTAAGACAGATACCGGTTGGAATAACAACGGCAGAGATAAAGCGGTGGCAGCTGGGCTTACGTCATATGGAAGCGCCAGCTTTATTGTTGTAATGACGCAAAAATTCCGCTAGGGGGCGACAGAAGTTACAGAAGTTACGCACTCCAGCTTTAAGTTGAAGTTATTAGTTGTCTTATGTGTTTGAGGTCATTTTCGGAGTTGAACCAAGGCTAACCGCTAGCGGAAGTACCCGAGTAATAGTAAAGCTGCTGTGTTCATCCCGAACCGGAAGTAGTTTTGTAATGTTGTCGTTAGTTTGACAAAACAGAGATTTACCTGTTAGATGTGTGTGATGGCAAGCTGGTGGATCATGACATCTGAGTGTTATTACCTTCTGACTGAATGTGAGCAGTTTGCAAGTTATTATTACAGATGTTAAGTTTATTTGTGTATTGTGGAAAGGTTTACTTAAGTTTTCCTTGCTATTATTTGTAGGTAACCACACATGCATCCTTTTCTTTTCCACTGCTACATCCAACCTTTAACAGATGTGGCGAAAATAAAGAAAGAAAAGAACCCCCGATTCCTCTCCTCATATTGTTCCTGCTCTGAGTGGCTTTAAGTGGTGCTCTGGCCAGCACTGTCAGTGTGAACATGGTAATCAATCAATCAATCAAAATCAAAAATACTTTATTAATCCCCGAAGGGAAATTCAAGTGTTGTTGTAGCTCAGTTCTTTTTCAGGGAGCCATAGAGAGTTCTAGGTGTGGACAGGAAGGATCTCCTGTAGAGGGTTCTAGGTGTGGACAGGAAGGATCTCCTGTAGAGGGTTCTAGCTGTAGACAGGAAGGTTCTCCTGTAGCGGTCTGTGCTGCAGCGGATTATGAAGAATCTTCTGACTGAAGACACTCTGTTGTTGAGTTACTGTGTTCTGAAGAGGATGATGAGGGTTCTCCATCATGTTCTTCATCCTCCTTTGGACAATCAACTCAAGAGACTCCAGTTCAGTCTCCAGGACAGAACCAGCCCTCCTTATCAATCTGTTCAGCCTCCTCGTGTCACATACTCTGATGCTCCGCCCCCAACAGGTGACTGCAGATGTGATCAGCTGACAAACTCCTCTTCTTTTTTCGCTCCTCTTCAAATCTCTGTCTGTCCGTATTGTTTGAAAGCCAGACAGAGACACACTGGAGTCCAGGATATGTCCCTTTAGCCATGTCTCAGTAAAACACATGATGCTGCATTCCTGATACTCTGGCTGGGTCTTTAACAGAGTTTCAACTTCATCCATTTTGTTAACAAAGAGATCTCACATTTGTCAGTATGACTGATGGAAATGAAGGTTTAAACTTCCTCTTTCTCTCTCTTCACTTTGCTCCTGCTCTGCATCCACGTCTTCTTCTTTTGAGCTTATCAGGGATCCAGAGTTTCAATTTGAGGATTATTTCAGCCTTAGAAATGTCAGTTAGCTGCTCTTTCTTGTAAACAAGTCTCTTGTTGCCATGGTTACGCATCATAAAACTCGATCAGCACAGCACCCAAATCTGAAGAAAAGTATCCAGAAAACATTTCCAGAAGAAAACACCATCAAGAAACACTCAAAAAGAACAAAAAAATGCTAGCAAATGCTAGCTAAGTCACAGAGCTACTCCAACAAGCTGCCACCAGTTATAGCGCTATTCCGGAATGTTAATACATGTGATACACCCCGAACCAGCACCCTTTGCAGAACACACTGATCTGCCATTATAAATATTGGGTCCCCCCAAACATTTGGTCCTTCGAGCCCGGATCACTCCCTTTACACTGAAGACTGATGGAGACTCAGAGTATGAAGCTCATGGTGCCCGCCCCAGACGACGTATTCGGACCCCTGTCCGCTTTGCAGATTATGATGTGGGTCAGCTGGGACACATACAGGAAAGGTGGAGAGAAGACATAGAGACTCCTCAGCATGAGGGTAAGGCCAGGATGACCCCCCTCCTCTTTACTTATGACTCCACCCCATCAAGCCGTATAAAGAGGTGGGATGCTGCCTCTTTGGATGAGGACATTTGCTGTGGGGCTCAGAGCTTACAGCGCCCCCAAGAGGACCAGTTAGCTCCCTCTTTCTCACCTGAAAACAGTCCAGTTATACCGTTGCAGGGATATTCCATCCCCAGATATGCAGTGCAGCAGCCCAGATATCCCCGCCAAGATCTCAGTCTAGAGCTAGAAGACAAAACAACGCATGTCTTCAGATTTAGTCTAACTCAGAGCACTACGAGCAGACATGAGACAGTTAATGGAAGCTGTTCAGAACCTATAACTTCCACCTCCTCCAGCTATGAGTGGGTCGGAGCTGGTGCAGTCATCTACATCAGTGCCATCTGCTTGGGAAGAAGAAGACGATTGGCCAGCACCACCCCCATGGCCAAATCCTGGGCGGGAAGACACAGTACCTGGAGATCCGCTGCCTCCATCACCAATAAGTCTACAGCAAGCACCAGCTGATAAATTTTATGTTAAAGAACGAGTGGTTCCAACAACAGTAACCCGGACATTTAGGGATCTAAAACAGTCTCAACCAACCATACCTATACCAGCTGATCAGGCTTGGAACAGGCTGAGTCAACTTTCAGGCGGATCAGGGGTGCCGCCCCAAGCAGCACCTCTTCCCAGCACCCCCCGCCTCCCTGACAACAGTTACTTTGGGCCACGCCCACTAATCTGCAATTTCTCCAGGCGAGACCCAAGTGATTTTGCTCACCTAAAGCTCTCTTTAGAGAACATCTTGCCACCTAATGCCTCCGAACAGTTCAAGTATCAAGTGCTGGTGGATCATCTGCAGTTGGAAGAGGCCTGTCTAATCGCTGATGCTTATCTTAACTCTCCAACGCCCTTCTCTGACACCATTGCTGTCCTTAATGATAAGTTCGGTCAACCCCACCAGATTGCATTAAAAAGCATCGCAACTGTATTGGGCTCCCCAGATATCAAACGGGGAGACGTTTATGCATGTGACAAGTTCTCGCTTCAAGTACAGTCCCTGGTGGGAATGTTACGTACCTTGGGCCCTGAAGGAGAAGTGGAACTGCAGTGTGGCTCTCACGTAGCCCGTTTGCTGAATAAGTTGCCACCCGAAGCAAGAACAGAGTTTCGCCGCTGCATGTATCATCAAGGCAAATGAACCCACACCTTATCTGACTTATCAGAATGGTTAAAGTATGAGTCCTGGTGCCAGGACAGTGAAGGACAATTAGCAGTCAGAGGGGCTCAGGAGAGAGCTGTTCCAAGACCAGATGGTCGGCAGAGCCATCGAGCGACTATAGTCCTGCATGGTGGAAAGGCTGCTGTTGAGAAATCAGGCGAACAAGGCCCGAGCAGCTCCTAAAAAGGGGAACAGGAATAAGCCGTACTGCTCCTTTTGCAATAACGAAGACCATTACCTCAGCCAGTGTGGAGCGGTGTTGAGACTGTCCAAGGATCAGCTAACTGACTGGATAAAGGTCAACAAAAGGTGCTGGCACTGTGCTCGATCACACCAGGCAGCACAATGTCATTTAAAGAAGCCATGTAGCCTTTGTCAGGGTAAACATCTCCAGGTGTTGCATGAAGTCAACACTAGATCACCGAGAGAGCCCACGGCAACCACAGTCGCAGCTACAAGAGTTGCAGCCGAGGTGCTGTACCTTGACCGACCTGTCGAAAGTAGTCGAGTCCTTCTGAAAGTTGTGAAGGTCCGAGTTCATTATGGCGACCGAACTCTAAACACCTACGCCATATTTGATGATGGTTCGGAGAGAACTATGTTGCTCCCAGAGGCTGTAAATAAGCTAGGGATGCAGAAAACTCCAGAAGAACTACCTCTACGTACCATCCGACACGAAGTGCAGACTGTGAGTGGGGCATTGGTGTCTTTCTCCATTCCATCACCCACCAGGCCAAGAACCCAAAATCACTGACGCATTCACCGCGTCAATCATCGGGCTCGCCCACCACACTTACCCCATGGGACAGCTGAGGAACACCTACCATCACCTACCATCGGGATTCCGATCAAACCCTTCACAGATATCAAGCCTTTACTTCTCATCGGAAGTGACTACCCCCATCTTCTCACTCCCATGGAACCTGTCAGGTTGGGACCCTCAGGTGGACCTGCTGCCATCCATACTAAACTGAGCTGGACGTTGCAAGGTCCAGCTCGTGTACTGCGCCACCTCGTCTACCCGCAGCAGTGTCTACTGACAGCGGTAGGCCCTCAGGTGCAGGACTTGATGAAGAATGTTGAAAGACTGTGGCAGGTCGATACCGTCCCATTTAGGAGTGAGAAATTAGTCACTCGGTCCAAGCAAGATCAGGAGGCTGTACACCTTCTTGAGACCAGGAAGTCGGTGGAGAGGTGTTTCTATGTGGACAATTGCCTCCAGAGCGTCCCCACCGTCGCTGAGGCGAAACATCTGGTGGAAAAGTTAAGTAGTCTGTTAGCATCGGCTGGGTTTCAGCTCCGACAATGGGCCAGCAACAAACTGAAGGTCATAAGCCACCTGCCTCAGGAGAGCTGCTCAGCTAGTGTGGAGCTATGGCTAGCACAACACAAGCAGATGTTCCAGAGTCCACCTTAGGGCTAAGCTGGCATATATTCTACTAAGTGGTTTCTCCAGTGCTTCATTGACAGAGTTAGTATTTTCACTTTAAACATCTAATCCACCTTTCTGAGTTAAGGTAAATTTTGTTTGTTTGTTTTTTAATAACACCAGTCACGACCTTGTGCCAGAATTTTATAAGAAGGTTAGTGCAAAGCTTCAGCTTCCTGTTTTACACTTCCTGTCTGAGATATGACAGATTCTTTTTGTTCCTGCGGGTGATTACCATTATGTTTGGGTTTTTACTGGTCGTATTAACCAAGCTAGAGGCAGAATACATATTGCTACTGCTCCTCCGCCACAGGAGAGGAGAGCAGGATGACAGGATGACTGCACCAGCAGACCACTTCTGTTTTCTACTTGGGTCTGCAAAAGCGGAAAGATGTCACGCTGAAGTTGTACGCATGTGCAGTGGGCTTTTTTCACCCCTTCCTTCCGAATGGGTGTGTCCATGCACGTCTATCCAAATGAAGATCGGACAAAACCACCCCTCTAGATCAGAAGGAAATTTCATTCTGATCAGGCTGCATCAGATCAAAACATCTGATTGACATGTTTACATGACACATTTTTGTTCTGATTGGGCGTTTATTCTGATTAAATGTGCCCATGTAAACGTAGCTACTATGCACATGCTCATGGTCCGAGGATTCCAGACCTTGGGGGCGTGGCTTAGGACTTCTACCCGACGGGAGGGGCGAGAGTTCTGTGACTTTGTTTACATTTGATAACATTCTAAGCTAGGGAATTTGAAATCGGGTATATCACCTTTAAAACACTGCAGGGGACAGAGTTGCTGTGCGCTTTGTGTACAGATGCAGCGATGGTAAAGCGGATTTTGCTAAGCTTATGAAATGAAATGAAATGAAATGAAATGAAATGAAATGAAAAAGAAAAATACTTTATTTATCCCAGAAGGGAAATTCAACGTTGTAGTAGTTTTTTGTTTTTTTTTGTCCAACAATAAAAAACAATAATGAAGACAATAATATAATAATAACGATCAAGGTCTGTTCTTGTTGTGGAGGCTAATGGCTGCAGGCAGGAATGATCTTTTGTATCTTTCGGTCTGGCATCGGACCTGAAGAAGCCTCTCACTGAACACACTCTGAACACACTCTGAACACACTGTTGTTTGATCACTGTGTCGTGCAGAGGGTGAGAAGAGTCCTCCATCATCTTCATCAGCTTGTCCAGCATTCTTTTTTGTACAATCAGCTCCAGCGGCTCCAGAGTTACTCCCAGCACAGATCCAGCTTTCCTGATCAGTTTGTTGATTCTCTTCAAGTCTCTGGTTCTGATGCTGCTGCCCCAGCAGATAGCTGCAAAGCCGATTTCACTTTCCACAACAGACCTATAGAAGATTTGCAACATCTTGGTGCAGACATTAAAAGATCTCAGCTTCCTTAAAGGGACATAAGGCAAGATTTGTGAAAAACTACACATGCATTTCCAGTTTATTCAATGCTAATGGGTCATGAAGCATTAAAAACCCCAAATAACGAGGCCATCCGCATATATGTCTGTTGCCTTGGACACGCTGTGTGCTACATAATGCGCTGCAGTTCGACGTCCGAATTTCCCGCGCAGTTGTAGGGATGTGACGTAAATTGACGCTGCATGCGCGTTGCCGACAGCTCTTGAACAGGAAGTACATGGCCGCCGTGGACTTGGATTCAAACACTGAAGGTATACTTAAACGACCTGCATCCACTCTCACCCCCCAAAAAAGTGGCACCACGAAGAAAAAAAAGACTTTATCAGCGGCATCTCGTGAGTCTAAAAAAAAATATGACCGAAGCCGGGCAGGCACCCGCATAAATATTGGATATGCATTCGGTTCATGGAGGGAACTTCAGCTTCATTTGGGAGTGAAAACGGATGCTGACATGGCTCATTTCCTTGTGACCAGGTGAGAAAACATTATAGGTCGTGTTTAGAGCCTGATACAGTATGAAAATGATGAGATCAAATCAAATAACAGAGTGGATAGACCTGACGTGAAGTATGTTAGCCTCCCCGGTGCAGTGCTGTGAAGACGAACAGTCTGTAAAGTGTCTGTGCACGCTCCCGTGCCGGCTTGGCTGGTGGCTGCAGTTAGCCACAGCGCCTGTCGCGGCAGCACTGAGTCAGATTTTGTCAAGCTGCCTTAAGTTCCTTTAAGAAGTAGAGTCGGCTCTGACCTTTCTTGTAGATGTATTCTGTGTTGCATTTCCACTCTAGTCTGTTGTCCAGCTGAACTCCAAGGTACTTGTATTCCTCCACCACCTCTACCTCCTCTCCTAGGATGGAAATACTGCTGTGTTGATTCTTTCTCCTCCTGAAGTCAACAATGTAGGACGCATCAACAGCCTCATTTCTGATTAATCAAACTGAAGAAGCGTGTGTGCATCAGTGACTGTTTCTCTTAGCTTTACATTCCTTAGGGTCATAAAACTACCCAGCATTTCCTCTCTCTGTGAATGGATTATGTCATTCTCGACACTTACGACGGTTCACTCGAGTCTGGCAACCCCCTCCTCCACTGTGAAAACAGTTTTCAGCAGAACCTGGTCTGGAAAAAGTCTTTTGAAGCCACATACCCTGCCGAGATAATTTACAGCCAATGCGAATGTGTTTAGAAACCTCCCTTTTGTGTTTGTATAAAGCATCCTGGGTTGATTCAAACGTCAGACAGAATGGCTCCGAGTCTCACCCAAAAACACCCCCTCTTCAGCCACGATGACTGACATCAATACACATATGAACTATTTAATGTGATCACAGCTAATTCAATCACTCCTTTTTTTCTTTACAGGTTTCAAATCAGCATCTTTGCTCTGAAGGAATGTTCACCCAGTTTAACTACAGTGATAAAATGATTTGATGTATATCTGAAAACTATATTCAGTGAAACTCTGATAATAAGTATGTGAATTTCAGAATTATTCAACTGTTGATCTGATCAATGACTGCTAATCAAAAATCCTCTCCAGGAGATGTCTAAGGAACATTCTTCTTTTGACAAGAGTATTTCTACATGAACTAGTGATACATTGTTCAGTGCATAAAACGAAATGTGTTTAAATCACTCTCTTCAATTCAGCCCAATCGGCTGGTTCCTTAGATAGAAAATGTTTTATTATTAATTGGTTGATTTTTCTGTAAAGTGCCTTGAAATGACTTTGTCATGAACTGGCGCTTTATAAATAAATAAACTTGAAACTCTTCAGTAAGTCGCTATAAAGAGCAATGTAATCTAAATTGATTTAAAATAATGCTTTGATTAAACATGTTACAGATCTTAGGATATATTGAATTAACCTGCAAATCCCTTCTTTACTACTCAGGAACAAATACTGATATGTGTAAAAAGTAATATGTCATTAGAGTAAGGAAACACTGTTCATTAATTCTTGTTAAAAGATAAAATTGATGATAATGTTTAGCCTTACAAAGAGTGGATGAGCAAGCGTTTTATTTGATATAATAAAATCTGTAAATCTACCCGAGGGGCCATCCTAACATTCGAATTCCCCAAAACTGATTTTTCATTGGCTAAGAGCCAGTGATAGTCACGCCTAGAGGCGGGGGAAAAGAGTCTATAATTGCCTCACGCAAGGACTACTTCTTTCACTCTTTTATACTTCCACTTTTTCTCCTTTTTTTATATTACTCTTATACTTTTTCTTCTTTTTATACTTCCTTTTAGACGTTTTACTCACGTTTCATTTTTATCATTTTTACCTCGTTTTGCGAGTTTAAAACCTTTTTCTTGATTTTGTTTTGACAAACTCCTCGTTTATTTGACACTTAAGCTTTCGTTTTAACGCGCGATTTTCTTTACCCTCAAAGTTCATTTTTCTTTAAATTCGACGCATGTTCAAACACGCAAAGTATTTTGTTTGAATAGTTTAATTCCACAAGATCCAGACTTCACGTCGCCAGCTGGAGGAAGAAACTTCAGATTCCAGAATTCCTTCCGTGGGCCTTCGACACGTGACGAGTACCTTCCAGCGACCGATCTCTACCCTGCTTGCAAAGCAGCCGTGTATCAACCCAGGCAAAGTTTCGACACTCGGATAGGAAAAGCCTCTTCGAGTCGACGAACCTCTCTGGAACTAAAAGGAGCGAAATTCTCCGCCGTGCTGCAAAGAAGTAAGAGATCGATTTCATGTAATCCATGACAAAGGATTGAAAACAGCTGTGTCGGTGTCTCAGTGGTCCGGAAGTGAAATCTGTGCCTCCATCCTTTTTTTCCCCTTTCTCTCACTCCAAAATTACAATTTTTCTTAAATTCAAAATTATCTTCCGTGTTAAAAGAGCATTTTCCGTTTCCTCACCCACTCTTACTAGTGTTTAAGATTCTTGAACGTTAGAAAGTGTCAGGATCAGTGTTTTGTGTGCTGTGCATTTTCTGTGTCGGGTGAGTCATCTACTTTCAGAGAAGAGCTACTCTGGAGCGCGAGGTAGATTGATTACACCTGGCGGAGATCAGAGCTGATGAGGAGCAGGGTGCTACTTAAGGATGAAGCAGACGTTCACTCAGCGCCTGGTTGTTAACCTATATGGTAGCTTCTATGTGCCATCCTAGTGATTCATTCCTAGTGATTTTTCCGAGTTTCTTATTGTGCTTTTCTGAGAGAGTTTTTCCCTGTGTTCGTTTAACCTGTCGTCTTCAGGATTTTCGTCACCCTGCTCCTTGTGTTCCGAGGATCCTTCTGTGTCCAGCGTCTGATCTCCCTGAGCCCTGTCTACCTCCCTCCAGCGATCTCACCCGACCTGGGCTTACCACCTCCCTGCACAGCACCGCACTGGACCTGTCCTCCTCCCGAGAGTTACCAGCTTCAAACTCCTTCCCGAGAACCACCTGACGCACCAGATCACCGAGCACATTTTCACTGTACATATACTGTCACTTGTTCACGTGTAAATAAACCTGTTCACTTTTTCACCGGAGAACTGTGCCTGAGTCTGAGTCCAGCATGTGGGTTAACAAACTGACAGAGCCCGTGACAGAAAGTCCACTTATTCTAGAAACATACTAAATCTGACGTAATTTCCTGTTCATAGCATCGTTAATTCATTTCGTGTTTAACTGTTTATTTGTTTGTCTGTTTATTGGTCTGTCTTCCTTGTTGTTCAATAAATATTCACCTTAATTTTAATTGGCCGATTCAGTGAGTTTTTATGTGTGATTTGAGTCACTATCTGGACGGACATACAACTTCATATTATGAGACTGAAATAATTTGATGACCCTCAAAGTGCTGCCTGATTGGTCCAGATGAGAGTGTGCTCCGTGAAGCAGGTAGATGATGGCATCTTCAACCCCAAGCCCATTACGGTATGCAAACTGTAATGGGCCCTGAAAGGTGCGGACCTGCTTGTTGAGGTGAGCCAGTAAGAGTCTCTCCAGGACTTTCATGACGTGAGATGTCAGGGCAACTGGTCTGTAGTTGTTTGGTTCAGCTGGTTGTGGTTTTTTAGGTACTGGAACAAAGCAGTATGTTTTCCACAGCACAGGAACTGTTTTCTGTCTCAGACTGGTGTTGAAGAGGTGCTGGAGAACTGGACATAGTTGCATTGAGCAGGTCTTGAGAACTCTGGGACTGACACCATCTGGACCTGCAGCCTTGTTCTGGTTCAGTTTCTCTAGTTGTTTCTTGACCTGGTTGCAGGTCACAGACAGAGTGGAGGTGGAGGCAGAGGAGGTCTTTGGGTGCTTTGAGGTGGAGGAAGATGATGCTGTGTTCTGGTCCATGACTGAGCTGCAGGGTGACGAAGTGGAGGTGTGACAGGAAAGCTGTGGGCTCATGGAGGGTGTGTGGTCTGTGGGGCTGGAGGCAGGGGGGGAACTGAACCTGTTGAAGAACATGTTCAGTTCATTGGCTCTGTCCAGACCTCCATCAGTCTGGTCCCCCTTTACCTTGAAGCCGGTGATCTTCTTCATTCCAGACCACACATCCCTCATGTTGTTCTGCTGGAGCTGACTCTCTAGCTTCTTCCTGTAGTCCTCCTTGCACTCCCTGCACACTCAGTCATGGTGTTGATGTTGTCTCCATGAGGTTCACAGAGGACATTCCAGTCCGTAGCCTCGAAGCAACTTTTCAGAGCACCTTCAGCATCATTAGACCAGGTTTTGATGGTTTTTGTGATCACTGGTTGCTGCTGAACGATGGGCTTGTAGGTGGAGGTGAGAAGAACCAGATTATGGTCAGATCTTCCTAAAGGTGGCAGGGCAGAGGAGCTGTATGCATTTTTAATATTTACATCAAATAAGTCCAACGTCCTTTTTTCTCTGGTGGAGCAGCTGACAAACTGTTGGAATGTTGGTAAAGCTGTAGAGAGGGAGACGTTGTTGAAGTCTCCAGAGATTGCCATAAGTGAGTTTGGATGCTGTGTTTGTAGCCTTGCAACAACGGAGCTGATGACATCACAGGCAGTTTCTGGAGCGGTACCAGGTATTATATAAACCGCTACCAGAATAACACAGGTAAACTCTCTGGGTAAATAATATGGACGGAAACTCACAGCTAACAGTTCGATGTCCCTCGTACAGATCTTCTCCTTCACGGTGACATGTCCAGGATGACACCAACGCTGGTTAACCAGCACTATGATTCCACCTCCCCTCAGCTTCCCGCTGAGTTGCTTACTGCGGTCTGCGCGGACAGTCATAAAGCCGTGTACAGACACGTTACTGTCCGGGATGTGTTCATGCAGCCACGTCTCGGTGAAACACATAAAACTGCATTCTCTGTACTCTTTCTGGGACCTGGTTAGCACCTCGAGCTCGTCCGTTTTGTTAGCTAGCGATCTGACGTTACTCATCACAACAGTTGGAAGAAACGGTTTAAATCTCCACCGCTTTTCTCTGCTTCACTCCTGCCCTGCGTCCTCTTCTCTTTCTCTTCAACTCCAGCGGGATTTGCTGTGTTATTTCACTGTTAATTTTGATTTGGGAGAGTTTTATCAGTTGGTCACGCTCTGTAGCGGAGCCAGAGTGGGGGCAAGGGAGAGGTCGCCCCAGGGCCCACAAGGTCATAGGGCCCCGTTTTGCATGATGTGTTCATGTTTAATCGTAAATTTATTAGAATAAAATAGGCAGTGTGTGCGTGACGGTGTACGTCTATGATTGTGGGCTCCAATAGGTTAATCCTTACATTACAACTGTCCATGAATGCATCGGAGCTGTGAACCAGCTCTGATTGGCTTTGTGAGGAGAGAGTGCGCAAGAGAAAGAGACAATTTGATGAAAAAACAGAAGATTGCGCCATCCAAGACGGTAGACTTCGCTTCAAAANGTAAGAGTCTCTCCAGGACTTTCATGACGTGAGATGTCAGGGCAACTGGTCTGTAGTTGTTTGGTTCAGCTGGTTGTGGTTTTTTAGGTACTGGAACAAAGCAGTATGTTTTCCACAGCACAGGAACTGTTTTCTGTCTCAGACTGGTGTTGAAGAGGTGCTGGAGAACTGGACATAGTTGCATTGAGCAGGTCTTGAGAACTCTGGGACTGACACCATCTGGACCTGCAGCCTTGTTCTGGTTCAGTTTCTCTAGTTGTTTCTTGACCTGGTTGCAGGTCACAGACAGAGTGGAGGTGGAGGCAGAGGAGGTCTTTGGGTGCTTTGAGGTGGAGGAAGATGATGCTGTGTTCTGGTCCATGACTGAGCTGCAGGGTGACGAAGTGGAGGTGTGACAGGAAAGCTGTGGGCTCATGGAGGGTGTGTGGTCTGTGGGGCTGGAGGCAGGGGGGGAACTGAACCTGTTGAAGAACATGTTCAGTTCATTGGCTCTGTCCAGACCTCCATCAGTCTGGTCCCCCTTTACCTTGAAGCCGGTGATCTTCTTCATTCCAGACCACACATCCCTCATGTTGTTCTGCTGGAGCTGACTCTCTAGCTTCTTCCTGTAGTCCTCCTTGCACTCCCTGGTTTGTGCTTCAAGTTATTTTTGTGTTGTCTTTAATAACTCCCTGTCACCATCCCTGAAGGCTTTCTTTTTGATGTTCAGCAGCTTTTTCAGGTCTCTGGTGATCCAGGGTTTGTTATTGAGGAAGCACCTCACAGTTCTTGTTGGTACGATGCTGTCCACACAGAAGTTTATATAATCTGTCACACACTCAGTCATGGTGTTGATGTTGTCTCCATGAGGTTCACAGAGGACATTCCAGTCCGTAGCCTCGAAGCAACTTTTCAGAGCACCTTCAGCATCATTAGACCAGGTTTTGATGGTTTTTGTGATCACTGGTTGCTGCTGAACGATGGGCTTGTAGGTGGAGGTGAGAAGAACCAGATTATGGTCAGATCTTCCTAAAGGTGGCAGGGCAGAGGAGCTGTATGCATTTTTAATATTTACATCAAATAAGTCCAACGTCCTTTTTTCTCTGGTGGAGCAGCTGACAAACTGTTGGAATGTTGGTAAAGCTGTAGAGAGGGAGACGTTGTTGAAGTCTCCAGAGATTGCCATAAGTGAGTTTGGATGCTGTGTTTGTAGCCTTGCAACAACGGAGCTGATGACATCACAGGCAGTTTCTGGAGCGGTACCAGGTATTATATAAACCGCTACCAGAATAACACAGGTAAACTCTCTGGGTAAATAATATGGACGGAAACTCACAGCTAACAGTTCGATGTCCCTCGTACAGATCTTCTCCTTCACGGTGACATGTCCAGGATGACACCAACGCTGGTTAACCAGCACTATGATTCCACCTCCCCTCAGCTTCCCGCTGAGTTGCTTACTGCGGTCTGCGCGGACCGTCATAAAGCCGTGTACAGACATGTTACTGTCCGGGATGTGTTCATGCAGCCACGTCTCGGTGAAACACATAAAACTGCCTTCTCTGTACTCTCTCTGGGACCTGGTTAGCACCTCGAGCTTGTCCGTTTTGTTAGCTAGCGATTTGACGTTACCCATCACAACAGTTGGAAGAAACGGTTTAAATCGCTACCGCTTTTCTCTCTGCTTCACTCCTGCCCTGCATCCTCTTTTCTTTCTCTTCAACTCCAGCGGGATTTGCTGTGTTATTTCACTGTTAATTTTGATTTGGGAGAGTTTTATCAGTTGGTCACGCTGATAAACAAGTATTCCGTTGCCATGGAGACTCATCATAACCAAATCTGGAAACAGCTAAAAGGAGCCAAAAATATCCAAAAAACTCTCCCATGCAGCACAGCCTCCGAACCGACGTAACAATCCTCTTTTAAAAAAACTAATTTGACAGCTGAAGTCTGTCAAAAGACGGCTGTAATTTAAAAAAAAATCACGATAGCTAAGACAGCTACTACAATTTGCTGCCACCTCGCGGCGCATTCTAGAACGAAAAACTTAATTATTATTGCCCGCCAGGACCCCCACCCTCACTAACGGGCCCTGTCTTTTGGCCGTACAGGGCAGTACCGCACCTGATGGGCCGAGGAGCTACAGTACAGGCGGCGCTGTTTTTTCTGCGGGGTCAGTCTGGTATGACCCAGCTGCATCGGCTCAGGCGAAAGAGTGCGCTCTGGGGAAGATCGCTTCGGAGCGGGTGAAGGCCTGGAGATGGCTCTGGACTGAGAACCTGCTGCGGACATGAAGAAGAAAAATAAAATGCTGACATGATCCTGTAGAAATCAGGTGCTTTCAGCCAATATTTATTTTACTCACGGCGATTGGCCGACGGCGATTGGCCGAAAGCGCCTGATTTCTACAGGATATGATTGTGACACAAGGCTGCCTTGCCTCAGCCAATCTCGTTTTGAATGCGGAGGAACGCAGCAATTTTACTGCTGAAAGAAAAACAGTCACTGGCTGAGAGGGACAGCTCTTCTATCATGGTGAAGAGGACGATAGATGAGGCAAGCTTGTGATCAAACTTCACCTGTAGTCGTCATGAGTCACAGACACGCAATCGGAAAAATCCGAAATACCCGGCTCCAGCAAAGTGAAAAAACTCAGACATGAGTGGATGTCGGAGTTCAAGTGGCTGAGGTATGACTTAGAAACGGCACAAAAATGTCCTGCCTTTATTGGTGTCACTGTGGTCCTCATCACACTGGGAAAACCGCCGAGGTACCAGGGACTTCCCAGTTTAAACACAATATGGCCCGGGAAAGATGGAGCAGTAAAGTTAGAAAAATGTTCACAGATTCGGCTTTTCCAGATCAATAAATTATAAGCGGAGTGTTGTTTTTACAAAACCGACACCTCAGTGCATCCCAGCGAAGTAGACTGCGAGCTAGAATCATATTTTCAAGCCGTCCTCTACGCCGGGAGACTTTCATCAGTCTGCATGAAGCCTGCTGCTGCACGAAGGCGCAGGGACCATCTACAAATTATTATAACACCAAAAAATATAATAGAAAAATATTCAATTGCTTCATCTAGGACAGGTAGTGTCAATAAATTTGTTCATGTTTTTCATACAAGATTTATTGGATTAGAAATGGATGTTTTTATTTTTTTAACAGCCTTAAATAAGTCAATCTTTAATAAAATCACTTTTTTAAGGAATATGGGTTGTAAAAAAAGCCATTATGAATATTAGTTTGTTCTATCAGCTACATAAATTAATTTTGGATGAAGGGCTATTTTCAGTTCAATTATGTTTTATTATTAAAATGGATAAAAAATATACCATTGCATGTTGTAGTGTCACACAAGACACAGTACACATAACCATCTTCCCTTGATCTTACTACCGCTCATATTTTGGGAAAATAGGCTTAAATTTAATTTTAGCGTATTTTTCATCATGTAATAACCGCATTGTAGCATTAGTCTCAAGTTTAGGTGGATGATGGTAAGACCCTATTTAATTTAATCTACTACTGGCTGAACATTTACCAGTTTATTAGTAGATGTAATTTCAGTTTATGTTATTTGAGCAGGTTATAACAGGAGAACAAAATATTTATTTAGTAGGGGAAAGAAACAGAAAAAGCTGTATGTAGATGCACATGTAGCTTTTGTTTTATTATTTTACACTCTTACATCAACAGGCATCCAACCAAACTCACTCTTGCATTTTGCAATAATTGGGTGGTGGTGGCCTGAAAAGATATCAAAATTCCCGGCCTGAAATATTGTCTCAGTCCGCCCCTGCACGATACCCTCGTAAAACAAACTGTGTCATGACAGGTATGCATTTGGTCAGTTTAGTGTATCAAGGGGGGCCACTAACTGACAGTAGATTTTTTCGGGTTGGGGTGGGTCGTGCGGATGCCTCAGGGTGTGCCCCTAAATTTTGGAAAATGTCCCTAGAAATTTCAGGTTAGGGGCTAAAGTGCCCCTTGGAAAAAATGATAGTCTGGAGCCCTGCTTTATAATATTGCTGGCTTTCCTAACACTATTGGAGCAATAGATTGTATGCATGTGCAACTTTTGCCCCCCTCGAACAGAGAGATTGTGTACAATCCGCTTTCGCAGACCCAAGTAGAAAACATGGCGGGAGGTAAACAGAAGTGGTCTGCTGGTGCAGTCATCCTTTCATCCTGTTCTCCTCTCCTGTGGCGGAGGAGCAGTAGCAATATGTATTCAGCCTCTAGCTTGGTTAATGCGACCAGTAAAAACATAAAGGTAATCACCCGCAGAAGGTCCATATTGGGAAAAATGTGAGTCAGCTCGAGCACATGATGAGGTGGAAAAGCCGCGCAGAAAGGACGGAGTTTGTTTACTTTTTTTCTTCCCCCGGAAAGACAACTCGCTGTGCGCATGCTCAACTCATTTAATCTGACTGAGTGCTTGGTGCATGTGTACTCATGGCATGATCAGATCATTTCAGTTAGTGTCCATGTGAACAGAAATTTGGGAATTCCGATTGAACAAGATTTTTATCAGATTGGGGAAATTTGTCGCATGTTGTTAGTGCAAACTGATCTCACCTTGCACCAGAGAGTGTTGATAGACTCATCTTTTTGCACAAAAATCTCTCGATAGTGGATGAGTAAATAACATTGCACTTTTTATCCTAAATGCAAGATTACTTACTACATTATTTTGCTCTGCTTTTTTATTCAAATCACAAGCTAATTTATTTTTGTTAAAGGTAAAGCAAACTTTTTCTTTCACATTGTTCACTTCATGTACAAGTTATCGAGGATGGGAATTGTTTGTTTAGTGTGTTTGTTTACATTGTGTATATTTTAAAATTTCAATTCAAACAAGTGATACTTGAAGAAGAGGTTGTATTATTTAGTGTTGTTCAGTACAGACTAAAGAGGGTTCATTTATTCCATACATAATTTTTTTCTACTGTGACGTTACAGCACAATTTTGTATTGCATACAAATGTTAATTGAAAGAGGATATTAGTGTTGTTCAATGCAGAGAACGTTAACTTATTCCATATATTTTTGTTCTTCCATTTGTGACATTCTGTTTTTGCTCACCAAAAAAATAAAATACATGTTTTGGATGTCTCTTTCTGCACAAAACATGTACCGAACCATCCCGTGGACCGTCGCCTAAGTACCGAGGTATGGGCCGTACCGTGGGCTACCTGTACCATTGCACCCCTACTTTTTACAGTAAAGAGTCATATTCTCATTGGAAAGTTCAAAAGCAATTTGGTATTTTGTCATGGTCAGTAATTCATAATGTATTCTATTTGAGTATCTATTTGTCCCTCTTTTGAATCCCAAGCAATTGGGGCCACATACTTGTAATTTTTTTCTTGTAAACCGATCTATAGCAAGTATAGATGTATTGTATATAGAGGGCCTGGGAACATGACAACCTTCAAACTGTGAATAACTTTAAAAGGACACAACAATACTTTTCTTGCATACCACAGAGAATATGTACAAATGCCCTAAAGCACTGAGAGGGAGGGCTCATATTCTCAGTCTTCCAGGGCTCACAATTAGCCACAAGATAGAAAGACGTTTAAGAGGTCCCTGTTGTGAATGAAAAAGCCCAATAGAGATTGACTGTTTAATTTTGGTTGGTGTAATCGGTTTTGGTCATGTGTGTTGCAGGGGGCACATGTTCAACATGTTTCCCATAAACTTGAAATTGAATAAGTCGTTCTAGACGTGGGATTAAATCCAAGTTTGGGGAGTTGATGGATGGAAAAATGTCCTCCCATCTATCAAATGAAATTACAAGCGTGACAAGATGTTTTTATTGTACTCTGCAGACTCACATTATACCGTCTGTAAGAAGGAAACTTATGGCTGGAATGTAGTTCAAGTCACTAAAACACAGTAGTTTGAGCTATAGAAAGCTATACGTTTTTGACTTGGATAGTTGGGCAGAGTTTAGTTTTTCAAAGATATGGTATAAACACAGCGTGATTACTGAGCTGTGAGTTACTTTTCATAATTTTGAAGTCAGTTGCTCAATGACCATGACTTTGTTTTTTGAACAGATGTTTAAAGTAGGAATATAGTAGGAATTAGTTTCACTGAACATTTTTAAGACAAAATTGAGAGCTTTCCAGTCCACTGTTTTTATTTGTTGATTTATTTGTGTCAGGTTGAACTTGACCTTCCAAAACAGCTGACCTTTTGTGAGATGCAGACAATGTGTCAAACAGCCATTTTGGAGGGCTTCACATAATTAATGCATGTACCAACATTTGGAAAGATAGATCAAAGCATTCAAAAGGGTTCTAAAACTTTACATTTTATTTCACAGGGAGGCAATGAAGTGATGTTAAAACTGGAGAAATGTGATCTCTCTATCTGACTCTCATTGGAACTCTAGCAACAGCATTTTGGATCAGCTGGAGGTATTTTACAGAACTGTAATGGTGTGCTCACACCGCCCAACGTGTTCAGCAACGTGCAGCAAAACGCTCAAACGGTGGAAAGTTGCTGCTTTCACACTTTGTACAGTCTGCGTCCACGCGTCGCGTCACAGGCAGACGGGGGATTTCTCTGTTACTATAGTTATTTTCAACATGACAGATCATATTGAGAGAGTGGCTTGGCTTGATTTAATAAATAAAACCATACAACGTTGTCATCGGGCGCATTTGCAGAGGTGGTGGATACACCCCATTATTCAGAGGTGATCTGAGTTTGGAGAGTTTCATCACCTGCTTAATGAGCTGCGTACGAATGAGGTGCATCGGTGCTTGAATCACCTACCAGGACGCCAACTACAGGTGCTCTATTCCACCTGAAGAGCGCCTGTCCATCTGTTTTTGGTTAGTGGGTACTTTATGATTCTGGAAGTTTTTTTGTTTTTTCCTAAACTAGTGAAGCAGACATATGTTAAATCTAGGTACAATGAATGATCAGTCTAGATTTCATTTGTTGTTCTGAGTTATTTACATGACTTCAGTTTTGTTAATGAGGATTTTTTTTTATAAACGTTTAACATTGAAAAGCACGCACATGTAAATAAACATGGATCTAAAAAAAAAAACGACAGGTAACCACCTAGGTGAATATATACTGTATTTAGTGTACAGTATATTTCGCAAACAGTGAAAAGATAACCTCACTTCTCTGTCATCTCTCATCTCCAGCCCAATATATACTCCAGCAGCACTTGTTAGGGACTAGCAAGTAATAAACATTACCGTAGATAATAGATGATTTAATTATATTTATTCTCGCCCACAAATTGTCTAATCACTTTCATTTTCTCTTTTATGTAGATGTCTTGCCACTGGTGACTCCTACAGGACCACTGTCAGCAGTTTCCGAGTTTTTCTACTGTTGGAGTGACAGAGACATTGCACATTGGCTGTTTTGCTCATGTCCTAAACTGTCAGGGTCTGGGGTTTTGTGTGGGCTTATGTTTTGGTGATGGCTTGTTTCACTGTGGTTGTGTTTACTGGTGACTATGGGGATCTCTGCAGCTGGTGAGTGTGGTGCTTGTGACACTAATTGTCAGTTCCAGGGCGTGGCAGTCATCAGTGGTTGCAGGTGTGGATCGTTACCCAGCTCAGGAGAGCTGGGTATTTAAACAGAGGAAGAACCACAGACAGGCGCGAGTTCGTACTCTCCCACAACCTGATCGTGGTACAGAGTGGCCGGGGATTAATTATGACAGTTGTTATGTTAGTGCTGCTAACCTGCCTTCTCTTCCTTCCTCTCTCAGCTATATATGCTGGAGCGCTCCTCCAGCTCTGAGTGCCTCACCGGTCACCGCGCTGCTGTCAATCCTGCCACAGTAACAACTGTGCAGACAGCCCCTGGAGCCGGAAAGAGGACTCACCTTCAAACGGGGTTGCGGTCGTGAGCTCTCCGACCGGCGCTCTTCCCCCCGTTCTCGGACCCGTGTCCTGGAGCATCCTCCAGTGCCAGTGCCTCTGTGCGGTGAGTTACCCNGTCTCTTATGGCATCACAGGCTGCTCTGAAGATCCCTGCAATATCAAGGCTTTTATGCAGACTGAGGATCTCTGTGTTTTTCCAAATAAATAACTGAAAAGTGGTGTGTGTGTGTAATTATTCAGCCCCCTTTGGTCTGAGTGCAGTCAGTTGCCCATAGACATTGCCTGATGAGTGCTAATGACTGAATAGAGTGCACCTGTGTGTAATCTAATGTCAGTACAAATACAGTTGCCCTGTGACGGCCTCAGAGGTTGTCTAAGAGAATGTTGGGAGCAACAACACTATGAAGTTCAAAGAACACACCAGACAGGTCAGGGATAAAGTTATTGACAAATTTAAATCAGGCTTAGGCTACAAAAAGATTTCCCAAGCCTTGAACATCCCACAGAGCACTGTTCAAGCAATCATTCAGAAATGGAAAGAGTATGGCACAACTGGAAACCTACCAAGACAAGGCCGTCCACCTAAACTCACAGGCCGAACAAGGAGAGCGCTGATCAGAAATATAGCCAAGAGGCCCATGGTGACTCTGGACGAGCTGCAGAGATCTACAGCTCAGGTGGGGGAATCTGTCCATAAGACAACTATTAGTCGTGCAGTGCACAAAGTTGGCCTTTATGGAAGAATGGCAAGAAGAAAGCCATTGTTAAAAGAAAACCATAAGAAGTCCCGTTTGCAGTTTGCCACAAGCTGTGTGGGGGGCACAGCAAACATGTGGAAGAAGGTGCTCTGGTCGGATGAGACCAAAATTGAACATTTTGGCCAAAATGCAAAACGCTACGTGTGGCAGAAAACTAACACGGCACATCACTCTGAACACACCATCCCCACTGTCAAATATGGTGGTGGCAGCATCATGCTCTGGGGGTGCTTCTCTTCAGCAGGGACAGGGAAGCTAGTCAGAGTTGATGGGAAGGTGGATGGAGCCAAATACAGGGCAATCTTGGAAGAAAACCTCTTGGAGTTTGCAAAAGACCTGAGACTGGGGCGGAGGTTCACCTTCCAGCAGGACAACGACCCTAAACATAAAGCCAGGGCAACAATGGAATGGTTAAAAACAAAACATATCCATGTGTTAGAGTGGCCCAGTCAAAGTCCAGATCTAAATCCAATCGAGAATCTGTGGCAAGATCTGAAAACTGCTGTTCACAAACGCTGTCCATCTAATCTGACTGAGCTGGAGCTATTTTGCAAAGAAGAATGGGCAAGAATTTCAGTCTCTAGATGTGCAAAGCTGGTAGAAACATACCCTAAAAGACTGGCAGCTGTAATTGCAGCAAAAGGTGGTTCTACAAAGTATTGACTCAGGGGGCTGATTAATTACACACACCCCACTTTTCAGTTATGTATTTGTAAAAAATGTTTGGAATCATCTTGAGGTAGGTTCTTACTGAGTATTATAAAATAATCTTGTTTTTGGTTCTTTGTAAACTCAGGCTTCTTGAGAGGTGTATTACCTGTAGCTGACATGTTTCGGCGTGTTTACTTCCGCCTTCTTCAGAGCTGTTGTTCCTGTAGATGTTACTTCCTTTTATGTGCGGGCAGCAGGGGACGATGTCGCCCCCTGCTGCCCGCTTCTTCCCTGGTGATGATGGAGTCCCAGCTGTGGTCCAACAAGTAGACTCCATCGTCCCGGTTCATGGTATTGTGGCCGCGTCTTCTTATTTCAATCGCCTCTTTTATCCATCTTTTGTATTTTGTTGTTACAGTTAGTAACAGAACGGAAAGGTTTTCTATATCAGATATTAAGAACTCATGATCGGGCAACTAGAACAAATGTTAGATGTGACACTATTTTACACTGAAGAAGTCGGTGATTATTTTTGGCGACCCTCAGACAGCTTCATGCAGACGCACGACAGACACGCGTGCGTAAACGCCAGAGCAGCCTAGTTCCACACACCTAACAGCAAGAGAGTGTGAGAACACCAGAGGAGGTTACCAGTTACGGTCATGTTACTAGTGAGAAACAGTGAAATTTAGTAAAATGCATATATGACACATCCAAATATTTTGAGCTTATAAGCGTCGGTGCTGTGCATATAAGCGTACGGATTCTCTATAATGCAGGAACTGTCACGGGCTCAGTGATCTTTGTGACTCAGACTCAGACAGCAGTTCAGGTGCAAAAGTGAAAGGTTTATTTACAATGCTTGGATTATTTACAGTGCAGTGAATGTGCTCGGTGATCTGGTGCGCCAGGGAGAATCTCAGCACTGTAATGGAGACGAGAGTTAGTTCGGGAGTCACTGTGACAGGTAGAGAGATCTTGCGCAAAGAGAAGATGACACTCACGGGAGGAGGCAGGTGATCACACGTGAAGGGAGGGCAGGTCCAGTGCGGTGCTGTGCAGGGAGAGGGTGAGTCCAGGGTGGAGGAGGCCAGATGGTGAGAGGAAGCCGGAGGGAGACAGATCAGGCTTCAGGCGACCAGTCGCTGGACACAGATGTGCTCTCGGAAACTCGAGGAGCAGGGTGAACAATCCTGGTAAGAACAGGTTTAGTTGCACACAGAAAAATCCAACAAGCGTTTTCACTAAGAGTATAAATATTTTCTCGGAATCACTAGGAAATAATATTACTAGGACGGCACATGGGAGCTACCATTTAGGTCAACAACCAGGCGCTGAATGAACGGCTGCATCTGGCTTAAGTAGCACCCTGCTCCTCATCAGCGCTGATCGCCGCCAGGTGTAGATAATCTGCCTCACACTCCAGCGTAGATCCTCCTGCAGACAAATGACTCACCCCACACAGAAAACACAGCACACACAGACACTGAACCTGACAGGAACGTGCCCAGCAGTTTTGTGCATACAAGCGTATTGTGCATATAAGCGTTGTGCATATAACCGTCGACCACTGTATGTATGTATTAATCTGATAAACTTAAACCTGCACCATCCTCCCTATCCTGGTATTCTAAACAGTACATAGCATAAACCAAAGGACTAGTTAGTCTCTTTAACCTCCTGAACTAGTTCACATGGTGAAAACCTGAAATTAAGACAAAGACTAGAGGTGAGGTGAGCCATGATCATTAATGAATATTAAAATTAATAAATGACAGATTTAGTGATATTTTCATAAACTATTTATTTACCACATCAACAAACAGAATGGCAGTCCAAATTTTTTTATGGTAAATGGTGCGTACTTGTGTAACGCTTTAGTCAGGTCCTTTGACCCCCAAAGCATTTCACACTACAGTCAGTCATTCACCCATACACACTCTCACATTTGGTGATGATGAACTACACACATGTTGTAGCCACAGCTGTCCTGGGACACACACTGACAGAGGCAAGGCTGCCAGACCCCAGCGCCACCAGACCCTCCGACCACCACCAAACAGGCAAAGTGGTTTAAATGTCTTGCCCAAGGACACAATGACTATTTTCTCTGGGCAGAACTGGGATTCGAATCCCTGACCTTCCGGTTACCAGATGACCTGCTCTATCGTCTGAGCCATGGCCGCCCCTTGCCTAAGCCACGGGGGCCCCAATAAATAATATAATAATAATCATTAAATATGACAACCTTTAAAAGTGAAAGAATTCAGAGAGAATAGCTTTTAACCTGCTTTTTTACATACAGTACTGATAAGAATGTAGAAGATGCTGGAACATTTTGACATCATGTACAGAATTTCCTTCTGAAGAAATTATGGTGGGACCCGGAAAAACAGGACACAAGTGAAAGAACAGAGAAGGTGAGAAAGAATGGAACTTGTTGGACTTTTATACATAAATATATATTTTTATTGATAACTTGTGTTTTCATTTTATTCTTTTTAATGCTTCATATAATCACAGTATTTTTATTACAAAACTATCTGAATCATAACTTAAAAAGTTGCATGAGAACCTCCTTAAAGTCTGATTAGACCCTGAAAAACAAAAAGGAACAGAGATTAGATGGATTTATGTATGAAAGACAAAAACAATAAAGTAGTTACTTAAAATTCCAAGCAACTTTTATGTTAATGAGCAGCATCACATCTCCTGGTGAATCCTGGTTTATCTACAATCTAGAGCAGGCATCTCCAACCCTGGTCCTCGAGAGCTACTGTCCAGAATGTTTTAGATGCATCCTTGCTCCAACACTGCTGAATCAATTAACTGAATTACATCTTCAGCAAGCCATCAAGTTTAGCAAAGGCCTGCTAATGAGTCATTCATTTGATTCAGCTGTGTTGGAGCAGAGATGCATCTAAAACATTCTGGACAGTAGCTCTCGAGGACCAGGGTTGGAGATGCCTGATCTAGAGGGTTTATGATGAATTCAAGTCAAATCATTTGGTTTCATCAGTTAGTTTCTGCATAGTGCACTATATCAATAATGAACACCAAAATATTAAATAACCTATTCAATAATTACACTAACTAACCTTATCAATAACGATTCACTCTCAGTAACATCACAGCTCCTGTCCAGCAGAGTAGAAACTCCAAAATGCTAACTACAGTAGTTCACAGCAGGAGCTCATTGTAACTGACTGTAAAAAGTTGACAAACACAACGAATATAAACTACACCTAAACCCGGTTTATATCAGACTTCAGCTGTCAAATTAGTTTTGTTTTAAAGGGAATTTTGCGTCGGTTCGGGGGCTGTGCTGCACGGGAGAGTTTTTTGGATGTTTTTGGCTCTTTTTGGCTGTTTCCAGATTTGGTTATGATGAGTCTCCATGGCAACGGAAGACTTGTTTATCAGCGTGACCAACTGATAAAACTCTCCCAAATCAAAATTAACAGTGAAATAACACAGCAAATCCCGCTGGAGTTGAAGAGAAAGAGAAGAGGACGCAGGGCAGGAGTGAAGCAGAGAGAAAAGCGGTGGAGATTTAAACCGTTTCTTCCAACTGTTGTGATGGGGAACGTCAGATCGCTAGCTAACAAAACGGACGAGCTCGAGGTGCTAACCAGGTCCCAGAGAGAGTACAGAGAATGCAGTTTTATGTGTTTCACCGAGACGTGGCTGCATGAACACATCCCGGACAGTAACGTGTCTGTACACGGCTTTATGACGGTCCGCGCAGACCGCAGTAAGCAACTCAGCGGGAAGCTGAGGGGAGGTGGAATTGCAGTGCTGGTTAACCAGCGTTGGTGTCATCCTGGACATGTCACCGTAAAGGAGAAGATCTGTACGAGGGACATCGAACTGTTAGCTGTGAGTTTCCGTCCATATTATTTACCCAGAGAGTTTACCTGTGTTATTCTGGTAGCGGTTTATATAATACCTGGTACCGCTCCAGAAACTGCCTGTGATGTCATCAGCTCCGTTGTTGCGAGGCTACAAACACAGCATCCAAACTCAGTTATGGCGATCTCTGGAGACTTCAACAACGTCTCCCTCTCTACAGCTTTACCAACATTCCAACAGTTTGTCAGCTGCTCCACCAGAGAAAATAAGACGTTGGACTTATTTTATGTAAATATTAAAAATGCATACAGCTCCTCTGCCCTGCCACCTTTAGGAAGATCTGACCATAATCTGGTTCTTCTCACCTCCACATACAAGCCCATCGTTCAGCAGCAACCAGTGATCACAAAAACCATCAAAACCTGGTCTAATGATGCTGAAGGTGCTCTAAAAAGTTGCTTCGAGGCTACGGACTGGAATGTCCTCTGTGAACCTCATGGAGACAACATCAACACCATGACTGAGTGTGTGACAGATTATATAAACTTCTGTGTGGACAGCATCGTACCAACAAGAACTGTGAGGTGCTTCCCCAATAACAAACCCTGGATCACCAGAAACCTGAAAAAGCTGCTGAACATCAAAAAGAAAGCCTTCAGGGATGGTGACAGGGAGTTATTAAAGACAACACAAAAACAACTTAAAGCACAAACAAGGAAGTGTACATCTCCAACATAATTCTTTACAACGCATTCTTTTCAACAATATCAGAATCTATATTCTGTTCAAATAAGTGTTCACAAATATCCAAATGAAATGGAATAGATAAAATTAAATGTGTTAGACTGTCTAACAATATAATCCCTTTTTCCTGTGCAAGATAAAGGTTCCATCACAACTCTGACTTCCCAAATATGAGAAAATGAGTTAAAAGGGCAAATCTGCAACACTTTTCTTTAAGACATAAGAATGTCCTTTTCTGAAATATCTAATACCAATCAAATTAGTGTTCACAGATATCCAATCCTTATAAAAGAATAAGAATAAGAAATAAAGAATAAGAAAAAATATTGCAAGGTTCTCAGCAAGTTTGTCATTCTCAGTATACAATAACTTTCTCATGGTGCCATTATTTTTTCCAATGCATAAGAGTAGTTTCAAAGAAACCTGGCCAACCCTAAAACATCAATACGCGCCTGAGGAGTGCACTGGTTTCTGCGACTTTGTTTATTACAGTATCATTTTCCAATGACATGAGAATTTCTTTCTCAGTGCACATGAGCATGAATGCCTCAAGTTTCTTCTGGGTCAAAGTGCTCCTGAGTCTGCTTTTGATGAATTTCACAGTTGAGAAACTTCTCTCACAGGCCACCTGTGTGATGGAGAATGTTAAAAGCAATTTGTAGGCCAGGCCAATCACATGGTAAGCATCAGTTAGCAGATTGTACTGAGAGAGGATGAGATGAACACAAATTACACAGTTTTTACAGGAGGAACACGTTTTGCTCTCCAGTTCAACATCCTGCTGTTCAGCGAAAAGATCTTCCTCGCTTCCTGGTGACATTCCACTAGCTGTCCTGACAGTGTAACCCTCCAGAGGGGACATCTTTAGTCTGTCCCATTGACGTGCAAGGCTGTAGAGCTCACTACATAATGTTCCAGCTGTAGCTCTGTTGTCAAACTTAAGCAGACATTTGCTTATTTCTTCCAGAGCAGAGCTGGACAGTCTATTCACAAGAGCAAAGTTTCGAGGATCCAAACAGGCCAAATCTGAGCAAAGTTTTGCATTAGCAGAAAACCTTCTATGGATACTCTCTGTCACTGTGTCCACAATGACATTGTGAACTTTGACCTTGAAGTTAGTATCAGCTGATGCTAGCTGCTCATCTTCTGCAAGCTCTCCTGGCATTCTCTTCTTTTTTCTGAACCTCCTATCAGGAAGGGCAGTCTGCACTACTAGCTCACACTTATCCTCCTCTTGCAACTTTCCATTAGCCCACTTCACAAACTCATCCACAAACTGTCCCCTCAACCAGACGCTGAGCTGTGATGATATCCATTCCCTTTGTCTGTAAGTATTTTGAAAGTGGGGATGTCTGCTCAAAAATGCGAAGGAAAATTTGAGCTGTAAGATCCCTTTGCCTTGGCTCTCACAGTTGGCTGTTGTGTTCTGTCATCTACAATGGTGTCTAAAGTCTTAAGCACTTCAAGAAACAATGCTCCCTGAGGATTCCCAAAGCACCCAAACACTTTGCTTAGTGCCTGATCCTTAGCCCACCACCTGGTCA
>SSNP01000034.1:108654-149002 GCA_006937955.1 Pachypanchax playfairii
CGCTTGTATGACTCTCTTAGGAAAACTGCAACATCGTTAAGCAGGGAAAAGAGAGATGCACTTTCGGCAACACTGCCTGTTGTGTCTGCAAGTACGAGGTTCAAAAGATGTGCATAGCACCATATATGAATCTGATTGGGGGACTGCTCAGAAAGGAGTGTAGAAAATCCCCGATACTGTCCTTGCATATTGGCTGCACCATCTGTGGAGTTGCCAACACATGTGCTAATATCAATGTTGAGCTCCAGTAGAACTTTTTTCAGAAGCTCTGCAAAATGTTGTCCAGTAGATGAGTCACAGTCCACTATGGCAATCAGTCTTTCATGAACGACATTGGTTACATATCTTAGGATGATGGAGCACTGGTCTTTGCTGCTGATATCTTGTGTGGTGTCAATTTGGACTGAAAACGTGCCAGCTTGTCTTACTTCTTCGGCTATAACTGCTTTTATCAGTTGGCTGATAACATCCACAACTTTGTTGAATGTGTCTTTTGACAGCAATGTCACCAGAGATCCTCTGCCTTTTGCACCAGTTTCATGCTGCTTCTTGCTGTTTTCTATGCAAGTGTTTACATGCTGTTGTAGGCAAATGTCATATCTACTCAAAAGTAGAATCAACTCTAAGAAGTTGCCATGATTAACAGCAATGTTGGCTAGGCTGTAACCTGCCTCTTCTCTATCTCCCCTGCGACTAAGACCACATTTGCCAATAACTTTAATAACATCCACTATGCGCTCCATCACTTGACGCTTCTGTTTCACTTGCTCAGCACGCAATGACATCTGGTTACCAGTCAACAGGCTTTTCACATCTGCCTTCTGTACATTCATAAAGTAAGCATCTGCACTATCTCTGTGTGTCTTACTTTTTTCATGTTCCACTATTCTTTGGTGAACGTGTTTCCAGTCTTTCATACCTTCTTTTATGAAAGGGCCATCACTAACACCAGGTGCAAATGCCAGACAAACAGAACAGTACAGTCATGAATGTATTGCTATATCATCGAGCATCTGATTGCACTTTTAATGTACAGCGGGCCAACATCATACTCTTCATTATATCAATTCTACCAATAGGCATTCACTCAATGAGTAATCCTACCTGCCCACTCTGGACTTGTGGGTTGACTGCTGGTGCTTGGTGCTGGATCTTGCTGACTCTGTGGGGCTACAAGATAAAATTTCCTTGTTATGTGGCGTTGCATCCTGCTATCATTTAAATTATAATGCTATGTTATATGCCTCAACGCCACACAATTCACTGACTTGTTAATTAGCTAATTAACGGTGATGCGCACTTTGCAGACTTTTAAGTTCAACGTGTTACGTCAGCGTGCGTCGGGGGGCGGCCTAGGAACAGCGCTACACTAGTAGCGTAGGTTATGTGATTAACTGAGTGCCACCCAACCATCAAAAAAATGAAAATAAAATAAAAATAGGGAAGGAGAAACCACCGGCCCTTGCGGCCCAGACACGCACCGGCCCACCGGGAATTGTCCCGGTCCTCCCGATTAGCCACTCCGAGCCTGGAACAATAAGATCTTTAATATAAGCTGGAGCTTGGTCGTTCAAGGCCTTATACGTCAAAAGTAAAATCTTAAACTTTATTCTAGACCTTACAGGGAGCCAATGAAGTGATGCTAAAACAGGAGAAATATGGTCTCTCCTTCTAACTCTCATCAGAACTCTGGCAGCAGTATTTTGGATCAGCTGGAGGCCTTTAACAGCACTATTAGAACACCCTGATAATAATGAATTACAGTAATCAAGTCTAGAAGTAATAAATGCGTGAACTAAAGTTTCTCTATCTCTTTGATTCAAAATGCTCCTAATTTTAGCAACATTACGCAGGTGGAAGTAGGCCGTCCTGGTAACATGCTTTATATGAGAACTAAAGGACATGTCCTGGTCAAAGATAACACCCAGGTTCTTTACCTTCTTGTTGGAGGCCAAATTAATGCCATCCAACGTTGATGACTGACTACACAACTTGTTCCTAAGATTCTCAGGCCCAAAAGTCACAACCTGTGTCTTGTCTGAATTTAAAAGCAAAAAATTTAGCGTCATCCAACGTTTTACATCATTAAGACAAGCTTATAATCTCTGCAGCTGGTTGGTCTCATCAGGCTTCATTGATAGATATAACTGAGTATCATCAGCATAAAAATGGAATTTTATACCATGTTGTCTAATAATTTTACCAAGCGGTAACATATATATAGTAAAGAAGATTGGTCCAAGCACTGAACCCTGAGGAACTCCATGACTGACTCTGGTACAGTATATGAAGAAGATTCATTATTTACATGAACAAACTGGAATCTTTCAGTTAAATATGATTCAAACCAGTTTAATGCAGTTCCCTGAATCCCAATATCATATTCAAGCCTCTTTAATAGGATCTTATGATCTATAGTATCAAACGCAGCACTGAGATCTAACAGGACAAGTACAGACACAAGTCCACCGTCTGAGGCCATGAGAATATCATTAGAAACTTTCACCAGTGCTGTTTCAGTGCTATGATGAGCTCTAAATCCTGACTGGAACTCTTCAAAAAGATTATTACTGTGTAGATGATCACATAACTGGTTTGCAACTATCTTTTCTAGAATTTTTGAGATGAAGGATAAATTGGATATAGGTCGATAATTACCTGGAGATCCTGGATCAAGATCAGGTTTCTTAAGTAAAGGTTTAATAACAGCAACCTTAAAGGCCTTAGGCACATATTCAGAATGTTCAAGATGGCGGCGCGCACGGGTGCAGCGGCTCATAGCTCTCCAACTTGGTGCTCTTTTTTATTGTTGTTAGTACTTTTTCTTAGTTTATTTTTTTATTTATGTGACGCCGTTACCTCATACAGTCGCCAGAGCCTAATCGACCTGGGTTTCAGACTAAATTTGTCTGTTGCTGGCGACTATCAGAGGACACACAACATACCGGAGGACATAGCGAGACCACCGGGGTCTCCATGGAAGGTCAGTCCGCCCAGCAAGCGCAAGAGGCGGCGGAGAGAGAGGAAGCAGAAGCAGGGTTGCCAGTCGGGCTCTGATGCGAGGCTGCGTAAACAACCACACCGGCCAGCATTACCGAGCCTTTTCCTCTCGAACGCAAGATCCATTGCCCACAAAATGGACGAAATGGAGCTACAGATGGCAACAACGAGTTTTGTATGGAATTGCAGCATTATATTCATTACGGAGACGTAATCCCCAACGCTGCAGTTGAGCTTGCAGGCCGCACGCTACACCGGCATGACAGAAACAGAGACTCAGGTAAGAGCAGAGGAGGGGGGCTCTGTGTTTACGTGAACATCGAGTGGTGCTGTAACAGCAGGATCACTGACACACACTGTTCTCCCGACTTAGAGGTTCTGGCAGTCTCGTGCAGACCTTTTTACCTACCGAGAGAATTTACAGTTGTTATTGTGATTGCTGTTTACATTCCACCGCATGCTAACGTTGGCACGGCTCTCAGCCTCTTGCTCAATACCATAAACAAACAACAGCTCGCCCATCCTGACGGGGTTGTTATTGTTGCCGGTGACTTCAACCAGGTGTGCCTAAAGACTGTGCTCCCTAAGTTCTTTCAGTTTGTGAACTTTGCAACAAGAGGGGAGAATTGTTTGGACCATGTCTACTCCAACATTAGGCATGCTTACAAAACAACACCCCTCCCCCACCTGGCCGGATCTGATCACCTTTGCATGTCCCTCAGCCCCACCTACACCCCCCAGCTGAGGCAAACAAAGCCACAGTCAAAGACAATAAAAATCTGGCCTGAAGGAGCACTCTATCAGCTGCAAGACTGTTTCTCATCAACTATATGGGACATATTCTCCAGCCACGACCTCCAGGAGTATACAGACACCGTACTCTCCTACATCAGAAACTGTGTTGACACTGTCACCGTCAACAAGAGGGTCAGGGTGTTTCCTAACCAAAAACCCTGGATGAACAGCAAAGTGCAGTCTCTCCTAAAACACCGCAACACTGCCTTCAAGTCAGGAGATGGAGCAGCATATAGAGCGGCCAGGGCAGACCTGAAGAGAGGCATCAGGGAAGCCAAGGCAGCCTATAAGAGGAGGATTGAGGACCACTTCGCAGACAACAACCCAAGAAGGATGTGGCAGGGGATAAATCACATAACTAACTACAGAAGCAACAACAGGGAAACAGCTAGGACTGACATGTCACTGGCAGAGGAGCTTAACCCCTTTTTTGCCCGCTTTGAGACGGCCAGGCCCTCAGCTGACACACCACTCCCACCCACCCCCAGCACAGACACACTGACACTTCAGGAGCATGAGGTGAGACGTGTGTTAAGGTCGGTGAACCCCAGGAAGGCGGCCGGCCCCGACGGAGTGCCAGGTAGGGTACTCAGAGCATGTGCTGACCAACTGAGTGGAGTTTTCACTGAAATCTTCAACCTGTCCCTGTCCTTGTCCATCGTCCCACCCTGCCTCAAAACCTCCATCATCATCCCCATCCCTAAAAAGTCAGCAGTGGATAGCCCAAACGACTACAGGCCTGTTGCACTTACGCCTGTAGTCATGAAGTGCTTTGAGAGACTGGTCTGTCAGCACATCAGGGCTTGTCTACCCCCCACTCTGGATCCCCACCAGTTCGCCTACAGACCAAACCGGTCCACAGAGGACGCTATTACCATAGCGCTCCACACCGCGCTGAGTCATCTGGAGCACCAGGGTAGCTACGTGAGGATGCTCTTCCTGGACTTCAGCTCAGCTTTCAACCACATCATCCCGGAGATCCTGGTCCAGAAACTGTCCCACCTGGGTCTCTCTTTTCCCACTTGCCTGTGGGTCAAAGACTTTCTGACTGACCGCCCGCAGTCTGTCAGACTCGGCCCTCACCTGTCCAGCACCATCACACTCAGCACTGGTTCTCCACAAGGGTGTGTCTTGAGCCCCCTCCTGTTCACGCTCTATACATCCGACTGCTTCCCGACCCATCTCTCAAACACCATCATAAAGTTTGCGGATGACACCACGGTGGTCGGACTCATCTCAGGAGGGGATGAGTCTGACTACAGAGATGACGTCAACAGACTGACTGTGTGGTGCTCGGCCAACAACCTTCAGCTGAACACCACAAAAACAAAATAACTCATCCTGGACTTCAGGAGGGGCGGAGAGGACCTGGCCCCTCTCTACATCCACGGCGACTATGTGGAGAGGGTCCACTCCATCAGGTTCCTGGGCGTGCAGGTCTCTGATGATCTCTCCTGGTCTGCAAACACCACAGTGGTGGTGAAGAAGGCTCAGCAGCGCCTCCACTTCCTGAGAGTGCTCAGGAGAAACAACCTGGAGGAGAGGCTGCTGGTCACCTTCTACAGAGCCGCCATAGAGAGCATCCTGACGTACTGCATCACAGCGTGGTACGCGGGGTGCTCAGTGGCAGACAGGAAGGCCCTGCAGAGAGTGATCAACACAGCCCAGAGGATCACTGGCTGCTCTCTGCCCAGCCTGGAGGACATCGCTAACTCTCGCTACCTCAGCAGAGCTGGTAACATCATCAAGGACTCCTCCCACCCCAGTAACTCTGTCTTCAACCTGTTACCGTCAGGAAGACGGTACAGGTCACACAAAACCAGGACCAACAGACTCAGAGATAGCTTCTTCCAAAAGCTATCTCTGTAGTGAACAATAACAACAAAATCCGATAAAATCAGCCCATAAATTTCACACCTTACTGATCATACTGATCAACGTGCAATAAGTGTATATAGTGTCATTTATTAGAACCCTTTGTTGTTTTTTTACTTATACTTGATTGTTTTTGATTGTTTTGATTGTTTTTACATTTTTGCACCAAGTTAGAAGTGCTCAAATTTCATTGTACACTGTACAAGGACAATAAAGGCTATTCTGTTCTATTCTATTCTATTCTATTCTATTCTATTCTATTCATTAAAGACAAATTGATCATGTCCAATATCCATGTGTTAATCAATGGGAAGACATCTTTAAAAAGTCTGGTTGGAACAGGATCCAACATACATGTAGATGGTTTAGAAGAAGCTATAATTTGTGTTAACTCATTAAGATCAGCTGGACAGCAACTGTCTAAACATGATTCAGATTCTAAATCTGCTTCACTGGACAGCGAACCAGAGACAGGAGTGGGAAGGACATTATAGATTTTTTCTCTAATTGAATCTATTTTATTAGTAAAGAATTCCATGAAGTCATCACTACTGAGGGTTACAGGGATACATGGTTCAACAGAAGTTGGGTTTTTTATTAATCTGGCTACAGTACTAAACAGAAACCTGGGATTGTTCTTGTTCTCCTCTATGAGGGACGAGTAATACTCAGTTCTAACCCTATGAAGGGCTCTTTTGTATTTGAGCAGACAATCTCTCCAAGATAAATAAACTTCTTCTAGCTTAGTGGAACGCCATTTCCTTTCTAACTTTCTTGAAGTTCTTTTTAGCATACGCAGCTCTAAATTAAACCAAGGAGCACGCCTCCTCTGGCTGATTACCTTCATTTTCAGAGGAGCAACTTTATCCAATGACGTGCGCATTGAAGCTGTAAAATTATCAGTAAGATCATCAATTCGCCAGTCTGCAAAATCTTTGCAGCTGCTCTCTGTTATATTATTCTTCTGGAATGAAGATAAAGCTAATGGAATAGATTCTTTTAATTTAGTTACAGAATTTTCTGATAAACATCTATGGTAATTAAAGTTTCTATCTGGAGCAGTGAGGTCCATCATTGTAAATTCAATGGTTATTAAAAAATGATCAGACAAGACAGGGTTGTGAGGAAACACTATCAGCTGTTCAATCTCTACGCCATAAGTCAGAACAAGACCAAGAGTATGATGACAATAATGAGTTGGTCTGTTTACATTCTGAGAGAAACCAACTGAATCCAAAAGATCATTAAAAGCTATATTCAAACTATCACTTTCAACATCAACATAAATATTGAAATCTCCCACTATAATGACTTTATCAGATTTCAATAATAGTTCTGATAAAAAGACTGAAAATTCAGACAAGAACTCAGAATAAGCACCTGGTGGACGATATACAACAACAAGTAAAATAGGTTCCTCGGATTTCCAATTTGGGTGAGAAATACTGAGGGTCATAAATTCAAAAGAATTATAACTAATAACTGGTCTAGAGCTAATCAATAGACCTGACTGGAAAATAGCTGCCACTCGTCCTCCTCGACCTGTTGCTCGAGGAACATGAAGATTAAGGTAGTTAGAAGGAGTTGATTCATTAATACTAACATGATCCTCCTGCTGCAGCCAGGTTTCCGTCAGACAAAATAGATCAATATGATGATCAATTATAAGATCATTAACTAACAGAGATTTAGATGAAAGAGATCTAACCACAGTAAACCACATCTAATGGTTTTATTTACAGGTTTTATATTAGTAACTGTGTTTATTTTAATCAGATTTTTATTATTTATTTTTCTAAAACAAAATATTTGTTTATTTAATTTGAACCGTGGTTGAGCAGACACAAGATGAGAGGTAAGTAAAAGATTTATTTACAGGAGGATGATTGTACAGAGAACCAGGAATTAACAGTCTGTAAATTATATATCGTAACAGGAACTCAGGCACAGGATCTGGGAACTTCCGGAGGCGTTCTAGTGATGGAGGAGAGAACAGGTTAGTGAATGCGGTTTCTGGGTTGATGACGACCAGTACGGTGTGCTGGGAATGTGCTCGCAGACTTACGGTGATTGGTGAAGGAGAGAAGCCTGGAGGAGGACTGCGGGAAACAGCAGTGGTGGTGGTGTGTCTGATGAGGATGATGATGACGAGAGTATTCAAGAGTGAAGCGACTGATGATTTTGTTGCAGAAGGGTGGACAGAGCTACGGCGAGGAACAGGGCAGGCGTGGACAGATCCAGGAGGAGAGACAGACAATCCAGGAACGGGAGCGGACGTGAGACGCACGTCAGAGACAGGAGCTGGGTCCTCCGAGCGGCACGGCAGACGGCCAGTGCGGGAGATGAAGGCACCCAGGGACTGCAGCTGAAATCCAGAGAAGGACGGAACTAGGAAGAGGAGGACAAGGTCGTGGTAAGTACCAAAACTACATGAATGAAACTCGTAACTAGGAGGCCTAAAGGTTACCACGTGTAAAGCGGAACAAACTGGCATCTGTCTTTGGTTCCTCCAGGGCTTTTAACCCAGCCCGGGGCTGGGTAATGAACCACACCTGCGCCTGATCAGCAGGATTCATCTCAGCTGCTCTGTCGCACCCTGCAATGACATGGTTAGTTTCCAAAACACACAACACACCACTCACCCACTGCTGAGACCTGACAGTACCCCCCCCTTAACGGACGCCACCTGGCGGCCGAGCCGAAGACCCAGAGGAACCTGCGGAGACAAAAGCAGAGACAGAGGAGGAGGAAGGACGGGAGGTGGAGGGGACAGAGGAGGGACTACTGGAGGTGGCGGGGATGGAGGTGGGAGGATTGGAGGTGGAGGGGACGGAGGAGGCTTCAAAGTCTGTAATGAGGTCTGGGTCGAGTATGAATGATCTGGGGACCCATGAGCGGTCCTTGGGGCCATAACCTTCCCAGTCCACGAGGTACTGATGACCTCGGCCCCGAGGACGAATCCCCACAATACGGCGGACTGTGTATGCAGGGTGACCATCTATGAAACGGGCAGGAGATGGAGGATCTTCAGGGGGACACCAAATGGCTGGTGTGGACGGGCTTAAGCTGGGAGACATGGAACAAGGGGTGGATGCGAAAGTGAGACGGGAGCTTAAGCCGGACTGTAGTGGGACTGATGACTGACTCAATGGGGTAAGGACCTAGAAAACGGGGAGCCAGTTTACGGGAGGTAGATTTAAAGGGGAAGTCTCGGGAGGACAACCAGACTGGTTGGTCTGACAAATGGTTGGTGAAACTCACATTTATCGGCCTTCACAAATAGGCGATTCTCTAACAGTCTCTGGAGGACCTAGCGGACTATGATGTTGAGCTGGGTCAGAGGAAAAAATCAAAATGTCTACCAAATAGACAAACACAAACTTATGCAGGAAATCTCGCAGTACATCGTTAATTAAGTTCTGAAACACAGCTGGGGTGTTGGTCAGCCCGAAAGGCATGACCAAGTATTCATAATGCCCAATGTGGTTCTTAAAGGCGGTTTTCCATTCATCTCCTTCACGGACGCGGACCAAGTGGTAAGCGTTGCGGAGATCGAGTTTAGTGAACATAGTTGCCTTCTGTACAGGTTCCAGAGCAGATGTCAAGAGAGGGAGAGAATATTCATTTTTAATGGTGATGTTGTTAAGGCCTCGATAGTCTATGCATGGTCTCAGAGTCTTATCTTTGTTTTCAACGAAGAAGAATCCAGCTCCCAGTGGAGAAGATGATGGGAGGATGATTCCAGCTTTCAGGGACTTGTTGATGTATTCCTCCATGGCCTCTCTCTCAGAGTGGGAGAGGCTAAACAGTCTGCCACCTGGCAGCGGGGCACCCGGCAGAAGGTCTATGCAGCAGTTGTAAGGCCTGTGAGGAGGCAGAGAGAGCATGATCTTTACTAAAGACCCGACCTAAGTCGTGATAACATGGCGGAACCTTGGACAGGGGTTTTTCCGAAGGACTCTTGACTGGAGGCACTGACTGTCAGTGCTGACTGAAGGCAAGTCTTTTGACAGAACTCACTCCAGGCCAGGATCTGACGATTAGTCCAATCAAACTAGGGGTTGTGTAAGTTAAGCCAGGGGTAACCCAGCACTATGGGTGACTCGTGGGAAGAAAAAACATAAAACTGGATCTTTTCTGTGTGGTTGCCGGATACAGTCAACCACACAGGTTCGGTGATGAAATTAATGGTGGAGAGTTCATGACCATCTAAAGCAGGAACACAAAGGGGTGGATCTAAATGAGTGAGTTGTAACTGGCATTCTTTAGCCAAATTGGGGTGCATAAGGTTTTGTTCAGAACCGCTGTCAATAAATACACCACAGGGAATGGGATCATGATGAGGTTTGTGAACTGCTGCTGCTAAGGTTAGGCGGAGTTTGCTATGAGGATCGCCCGTCAGGACCCCCACCTCTACTGACGGGCTCTCTCTTTTGGCTTCAATTGGCATGCGCGCACCAGGTGCGTCGGTGACGAGCAATACAGACACAGACCGGCGGCCAAACGGCGCTGTCATTCCGGCCCTGACAGACGGGCTCGACCGATCTGCAAGGGCTCTGGGAATGTGATGTGCTCCAGAAGGGCCCGAGGAGGAGGAGGAGTAACAGGCCCTGCCTACGGAGCGGAGGGCAAGCTGTCCCGGGCACAGTGACAGTCCTGAGTCCGGTTATCCAGCCTGGTAGCTAGCTTAATCAGATCGTCCAGAGTTGTTGGGTCATCACGGCTGGCGAGGTCATCTTTTAGTTTCTTTGAGAATGCATTATAAAAGATACTGCGGAGCGCGGAGTCTTCCCAGCCGGTGCGCGCTCCCACGGTGAGGAAGTCAATGGCGAAGTCCGCCACGGACTTAGTCTTCTGCCTCAGCGTCAGCAGCTCCTGCATGGCGTCTTCCTTGCTGCCGCCAGGCGAGAAGGTGAGCTCGAATGCCTCGGGGAACTCCGTGTAGGGAGTGAGCTCGATGGGGTTTGTCTCGATAAAGGCATCGGCCCACCTGAGCGCTCGTCACCGCAGCAGGCTCACCAGGTAGGACGTCTTGCTGGCGTCTCGAGCAGAAAGAACGGGGAGATCGGTTAAACACAATACGACATTGTCTTAAGAAGCCTTTGCAATTTATCTGTTCTCCAGAGATGGACTCCGGACTGGGAATTGCCACTTCCCGGAAGGTGGAGAACGGAGCTGGGGATGTGGCGGCTGCTGCAGGTGGATCTGACCTGGCTGGTGGAAGCGCTCTGGCGGCAACATCGGAGATCTACTCGCTGAGGCGTCGGAGATTGCCGGACATGACGGCTTACTGCTCCGCAATCTCCTTCAGAAAGGACTCGTGTTGTCCTAGCAGGATTCCCTGTTGTGAGAGTGCGGTCTGAAGCTGGGTGGTGGAGTTCATTTGGCCAGTTTGTTCTGTCATGTTGCGGTTGTGGTCTGTCTCTGGTTCCTCCAGGGCTTTTAACCCAGCCCGGGCGGGGCTGGGTAATGAACCACACCTGCGACTGATCAGCAGGATTCATCTCAGCTGCTCTGTCACAACCTGCAATGACATGGTTAGTTTCCAAAACACACAACACACCACTCACCCACTGCTGAGACCTGAATCCAGTTTGTTCATGCAAATAATGAATCTTCTTCATATACCAGAGTCAGTCATGGAGTTCCTCAGGGTTCATGTTACCGCTGGGTAAAATTATTGGACAACATGGTATAAAATTCCATTTTTATGCTGATGATACTCAGTTATATCTATCAATAAAGCCTGATGAGACCAACCAGCTGCAGAGATTACAAGCTTGTCTTAATGATGTAAAATGTTGGATGACACTTAATTTTTTGCTTTTGAATTCAGACACGACACAGGTTGTGACTTTTGGGCCTGAGAATCTTAGGAACAAGTTGTGTAGTCAGTCATCAAGTTGTGTAGTCAGTCATCAACGCTGTATGGCATTAATTTGGCCTCCAACAAGAAGGTAAAGAACCTGGGTGTTATCTTTGACCAGGACATGTCCTTTAGTTCTCATATAAAGCATGTTACCAGGACGGCCTACTTCCACCTGCGTAATGTTGCTAAAATTAGGAGCATTTTGAATCAAAGAGATAGAGAAACTTTAGTTCATGCATTTATTACTTCTGGACTTGATTACTGTAATTCTTTATTATCAGGGTGTTCTAATAGTGCTGTTAAAGGCCTCCAACTGATCCAAAATACTGCTGCCAGAGTTCTGATGAGAGTTAGAAGGAGAGACCATATTTCTCCTGTTTTAGCATCACTTCGTTGGCTCCCTGTAAAATCTAGAATAAAGTTTAAGGTTTTACTTTTGACGTATAAGGCCTTGAACGACCAAGCTCCAGCTTATATTAAAGATCTTATTGTTCCATATGCTCCTAACAGAGCACTTCGCTCTCAGACTGCAGGTCTGCTTGTAGTTCCTAGAGTTTCTAAAAGTAGAATGGGAGGAAGAGCTTTTAGTTATCAGGCTCCTCTCCTGTGGAACCAGCTTCCACTTTTCATCTGTGAGGCAGACACCTTGTGTAGTTTTAAGAATAGACTTAAAACTTTCCTTTTTACACAATCCTTTCGTCAGGGTTAGCTTGGGTTCTCCTGAGCTTTCCCTTTAGTTAGGCTGCTATAGGTTTAGACTGCCGGAGGACATACTGACCACATTTCTTCACTCTGCTGTCTTTCTTTACTCTGGCTGCCTCTGAGGAGGATGTATCTCACATAAACAAACAATTAAATATTTTCACCAAATTGTTATTGCTTTTGATTGTTACTGCTGCCATTAACTGTTTCTCTGTTTATCTTTCTATAGACATGACGACTGGCCAAAATCCATCGGTGTTTGTCTGTGTCTCTTTCCTGTCAGCTCAGACCCCAGTCGGCTAAGGCAGAAGGCCGCCCGTCCTGAGCCGGGTTCTGCTAGAGGTTTCTTCCTGTTAAAAGGGAGTCGTTCCTTTCCACTGTCGCCAATCGTGCTTGCTCAGGATGGGGGATTGTGCTGAAATAACAATTCAGCCCAATCGGCTGGTTCCTTAGATAGAAAATGTTTTATTATTAATTGGTTGATTTGAAATGACTCTGTCATGAACTGGCGCTTTATAAATAAATAAACTTGAAACTTAAACCTGGTTTATAGCTAACCCAGACTAAACCTGGTTTATATCTGATCCAGACTAAACCTGGTTTATATCTGAACCCAGATAGACTGTAGTTCTACCACTTGGACCGGGGGCCAATCGGGTTTTTCCTCTTCCTGCTTCTCCTTTCCCTCATCCACCTGCTAGTCTTCATCACTTGCTAATTTTACTGAAGTGGAAGCTCCACCACAGCCTCCAAACAACTTATATTTTACCAAATTTGGAAGCCTCTGCATAGTTTCTTTTCTGCCCTAATTTTTTCTGCTCCTTCTTTAAGTTTTTTTCCTCCATTTTCTTCGTGTTCATCTGATAATTGATTGCTGAGAGCCATTGTTCAAAGCAAGGGGGTGGGTGCATCCGACCTCCTCGAGTGTAATTGGTCCAGCCCGGAGTCGGTCATGACCAATTGGCCAATCCACCACGGTAAATAGTTTATAGTTTTACGGTTAGAAAAAATAATTAGTAAATATAAAAAAATAACATCGGCCTGCGTCCTACAAAAGACATCGGCCCAGTGGGCCGGTATGCCCTATGGCCAGTCCTGCCATGCCTTCAGCCATATTGGGTGTCAAGCTCATCACCCCCCCAACTCCCCCTCCTGCATGTGCTCTGATGCTGAGATCGACCAATATTCCTCACCAAACCCACTCTGATCCCCAATCCAAGAAGGAGAACAAAATATCAAGCATTCAGCTCACTAATCATGCTGTCCAGCCCCGCTGATCACACTGACTCTGATGAATAAAGAGTCCTACCTACTTGTCGTTCAGTCATTGAATCATTCAATGGCAAAGAGCTCACGTGTCTGCCCCAGCTCTTCTTGAGCAAACAGAAAATTCCTGCAGTCACCCCTGTCCTCACGCCATCCTGCACTCCTGTCTTCTCCAACAAACCACAGAATCCTCTGAGCCATTCTCCAGCCGAACCCACAGCCAGGACTTCCACACATTTCAGCCACCTGCTGTTCTGTTTTAGCGTGAGCTGCTAATAAAGACTTTTTCACATGGCCCTGCTCGTCACATGTCAGGGAATCCCCTATGACAAGAAATCAAGGTCAAAAATCACCACACATCTTCCAGCTGCTTGACCTGCAGACTCCACAGTACCAGCCTTGCTGTATTGGACGATTCACCATGTCAGGCAACCCACAGTGGTGTCCGCTTCTCAGCCCGCTATTGGCTGGTGGATGTAAATAAAATGTCAATGTTGTCCCCGTCAAAATTAATATTTTATTGTATTTTACGTCTAATATAATTTTTAAAGGATAGTGTATTTTAAATTGTGTATGTTCATTCTACAACCCTCTAAGCAACCTGTGGAGGCATTATTTTGTTAAAAATATTGCTTTTTATGAAAATATTCCATATTGTACCTTTAAATTTTTTTTTCTACCATGCACTTCAGGGCTTCCTTCCAGCAAGACAATGATCCTAAACATAAAGCAACAGCTACATTGGCATTGTTTTGATGGTTTGCCACATTAGATCTCTCGTTAACAAGATTGAACAACTTGAAACACTGTAGTAAACCCAGCCAGAGTATCAGGATTGCAGTAACATCTGTTTCACTGAGATGTGGCTAAAGGAATATTTCCCGGACTTGTGCATTTTTCTGCCTGTTTTTTAAATAATACAGGCAGATAAAGATTTGAAGAGGAGTGGCAAAAGAAAAGAAGGTGGGTTTGCTTTTCTTTTTAACAAAACATTGTGTCATCCAGGACATGCCATTGTGAAATATCACCTCTGCAACCCAGATATTGATCTCTTAGCTGTTGGATTTCATTCATTTCATTTAATAAGGAAGGTCACCAGTGTTATTTTAGTAGCAGTTTACATTCCACCATCAGCTAAGGCCAACTCTGCTTGGGCCAACTGTTGCTAAACTACAGGCACAGCACCCAAATGCATTTGTGGCAATATCTGGAGATTAACCACCCATCTCTTCTACACTTTGAACATTTCAGCAGTTTGTCAGTTGCTCCACCAGAGAAAATGAAACACTGGACTTGTTTTATGCAAAAATATTCAGGATGCATACAGGTCCTTTGCACCATCTGCTCTTGGCAAGGCATATCATAATCTTGTTTTTCTCTGATCAGTGTATAAACCCATTGATCAGAGGCGACCTGTGATCAAAAGAACTGTGAGGAGATGGTCACAGGAAGCTGAAGAAACTCTTCAAGGGTGTTTTAAGGGCTACAGACTGGGATGCACTCTGTAAACAACCTAAAGAGGACATCAATGCTATGACTAAATGTATGACTGACTACTTAAAATTCTGTGTTGAAACCATTATCCCCACCAGAAAATTGAAATGTTTGCCCCATAACAAACCCTGGATCATAAGTGTGTGGAAGGTTTATCAACCTGATCTGGCAGCAATCGCTCCAGAGTGTCGGGTCAGAACACTTATTAAGTTCTTGGATGAATGGAATGAACCAGGCAGAGTCCAAGGATAAAGTAGTGTAACTTTATTCTGAAGCCGACTTATGCTGATAAATGGGTGTGTGTGGTTTCTGTAAATGAAGCATAATAATACAAACTAATTGGTAAACGAAATGGCATCATAAGATAAGGCACAACTGAGCTGTACTCATACAGTATATAAGTAAAAAGACTGATGGTTTACTACAGATATCTTATAATGTAGAATGACTTTGTGAATTAACATCCAGCATATAGCCATGCAGCAATCAACTTAACATTGTCCAGAATTCAGTAAATAAAACACTGAAAATAGCAAACAATAGTAACAAACCTCTCTGTAACAGGCTAGTAAGTAATCAGTCATGGTTTGGATAAAAGCGTCTGCTAAGTGACAGTAGTGGTGGCTGTGATAACTTGCACAAATAACGAAGCCACCCACAGGAATGTCTCACCAGCATGTCGGTTTATTACTTACTCTTGATCCAACAACACTTTCTCAACAACACAACAACAGGGTTGTTACTCACTGTTTCCCCCTAGCAGACCGGGGTAATAACACATCCAACACAAGCAATACTTTGAACTCAGGATACCACATTCCTTCCCCCTTAAGATATAACCAGGGGTAAATCAACATTAATCATTCTGCCACGTTAACAAAAGGAAATCATGTAGAAATACAACAGTGTTACTCTTGTCTAAAAAATGTACATTCCAGAGCAATAACATTGCAGCTCAATCTGGTCTTTGCACAATTTATTTTTTTTTAATCATTCGTTCGTCCATTCCTTTATCTATTTATTTTTTTAAATTTTTTTTTAAACAAAACCAACTCAAAAACTATGGAGGGTGGGTGGACTACCATCCTTCCAGTGAGACCCAGAGCACACTCTTGCTCTTTCTTGAGGGAGCTCACTAAGTCTTTTTACACACAGTTGTTCAGGTATGAAGGAGTCTGTTTCCTGCGCTCTGAACGGCGCAGCTCAAAAGGTAGATCAGACCTTGGTTCAGCCTCCTCTGCTGGAGACGAAACTTGAGTAGACTCATCTGGTTTCACCACCTCCTCTTCCTTCAAAGAAAGATGGCTAGAATCCGGTGAGGCAAGCAGTGCTCCCTGAACAGGAACCTGAACAGTGACAGGGACCTCAGACACATCTGTGGCGGAGGTCTTAATCTGTGTTGCACATCTTTTCCTGATTTGGTCAACGTGACACCTCAGAAGCTTCCCATCCCCTGTCTGTGCAGTATAAGGCACGGTACCGGTGTTCTGTACAACAATAGCAGGCACCCACTTGGGATCATAGCTGTAGTTTCGGATATACACGTCATCCCCTGGTGAAAAACTCTTCAACTTACCACACACGTCATCATTTTCTTTTTGTTCACTCTGTCTCCTCCGCACTTTCGACTTAATGTCCAGCAGCAGAAGATCCAAGGTTGAACGTAGTTGTCTGGACATCAGCGTCTCAGCAGGTGAAAGGCCAGTGGTACTCTGTGGTGTTATTCTGTAGTTAAACAGAAATCTGGCCAGCTTAGTTTCCAAGGTATCCCCTTTAACTTTCTGGAGGCGCTGCTTAACCGTTTGCGCAGCTCTTTCAGCCAAACCATTAGATGAGGGGTGGAAGGGTGCGGATGTAACATGTTGAATGCCGTTGTTTTTCAAAAACATTTTAAACTCATGACTCGTGAAACATGTGCCATTTTCTAAGACGACCATCTGAGGCAGGCCATGAGTACTGAAACACTGCCTGAGCTTTTCGATGGTAACCTGACCGGTAGAGCTGTTGGTGGGTGTCATGGTTCCCACCAGGGGGTGTCTGTTCGAACCCCAAGAGCGACCCAATTCCAAACACATACAGGGAAACAGAAATCAGGGGAAGTGAGTTTATTATAAGAAGTGCACGAGACAACAGAACAAAACAGTGTAATGTGCTCGATGAAAACAGGACTGGAACTGAGGCGGGGAAGAGACTCGATCCTGGGGGAAGAGACTCGTTAGAAAACAAGCAACACGACCCGCTGCAGTGCACGGGAAAAGTGCAACTACACTTACTGTGAGGTGAAGCTGTAGTTGCGGAAGGTGGGATCCGAAGACACTGCAGCGGGGGTGGAGCCCCAGGAGTCGAGGGAAGGTAAAGAAGCCCGGGACGTGGTGCTGTCTCCACAGACGAGACTGTGGCAGGGGTGACAGCAGCGTGCTGACCGGGGAGGTGTGGATCCGGAGGAGACCAGAGCCAGACAGCGCACCGGGGAGAGAGAACGCCGCAAAGCGCGCGACGTTAGAAAGCCCCGGTGAGGAAGAGCCCTCTTTCCAGCGGGTGAACGACCACGCAGAGTTACTCAGAGCCTGGAGGAGAGGCTCCAGGACGCAAAACTGAGAGGAAAGGGAGAGAAGGCTGGTTAGTAGAAACTAACATAAAAACTGTCATTTAAATATCTCTGACCGCTCTGTACCACAGGATGATCGGAACGAACTGGCGTCTGTCTCTTCTTGCTCCTCTGCTTAAATACCCAGCTCTCCTGAGCTGGGTAATGATCCACACCTGCAGCCACTGATGAGAGCTGTCACCCTGCAGAGACAATTAGTGGAGACAGCACACACCACACAGCAGCTACAGCGATCCCACCAGTGACAACACTACAAAGAAAACCCCACAGATCTGAAAGAAAAACCCAAAACCCCAGAACTGTGACAGTGGGATACACATCAATCCATTTTGAGTGCGCATCCACCACAATGAGGAACATTTTTCCTAAGTGTGGGCCGGCATAATCCACATGTAATCTACTCCAGTGTGTCTCTGGCCACTCCCAAGGATGAAGAGGGGCTGAAGCTGGAGCCTTTCTGGTTTGCTGACATATGTGACAAGATTGCACCACAGTTTCTATTTCGGCATCCATCCCTGGCCACCACATGTATGAATGTGCTAAACCTTTCATCTTGGAAATACCTGGGTGTGTGTGGTGTAGTTGTTTCAAAAGGTCAGCTCTTCCTTTCTTTGAAACCACCACTCTGACTCCCCACAACACACAACCATCCCTCACACTCAACTCTAACCTCCTCTGACTGTACGCTTTGAACTGAGTCCACTTCAAGACCGTTTAAACGCCTCCTCCTGCTTGTTACCCCAACACCACCGAGCTTCTTTCTTCAGCAACTGGTGTAGTGGAGCCAAGCAAGTGGCAAGGTTGGGTAAGAACTTAATATAATAATTCAGGAGACCCAGAAAAGCTTTTAGCTCAGAAACTGTCGCTGGAGCTTCCTCAATAGCTCTCACCTTGCTTGGAATTGGGTGCAGACCTTCAGCATCTATCCTATGAGCCAAGTATTCTACCTGGTCCTGTAAAAATGCACACTTGTGTCTTTGAAGCTGCAACCCTGCCTCTTCTAGTCTTGTTAAAACCTCATCCAGAGTTTTTAGATGCTCAGTCTTGTCTCTTCCTGTCAACAAAATATCATCCAGATAAACAACTACCCTGGGCAGATCTTGCAACAAGCCTTCCATTGTTCTCCGAAAAATAGCAGGGGCTGAGGACACTCCAAAGGCTAACCTGTTGTAGGTGAAAAGGCCACGATGTGTGTTTATCGTCAGATATTTCTTGGACTCCTCATCCATGACAATCTGCTGGTAAGCATGGCTCAGATCTAGCTTTGTAAACTTTTTTCCTCCAGTTAATGAATTAAAAAGGTCTTCCACACGGGGTATGGGTATTGTTCCAACGATTCCCACAGGAATGTCTCACTAGCATGTCGGTTTATTACTTACTCTTTTTCCAACAACACTTTCTCAACAACATAACAACAGGGTTGTTACTCACTATTTCCCCCTAGCAGACTGGGGTAATAACACACCCAACACAAGCAATACTTTGAACTCAGGATACCACAATGGCAAACTGCCAATTGTGCATAACAGCATTCATCAGAAGCAGTAAATAATTACTGACATGTCACTAAACACACTTATAGCCAAATATAAACATAACAGAATGAATTACAACGTTACACTTACTGTTTCCTGCACGCACACACTGGCTGGCTTTCTGCCTGTGTCTGTGTGCCGGAGCTACCGGCATTCACACCTGTGGTGTGTTCAGGGGCACCTAGGAAATCACATACCCTTTTGTACAACAAGTGACCTGAAAGAACTACTTAACAAGAAAATAGGAGCTTGCAGGGACAGACAGAGATGTATTGAAAAGCGTACAAAGAGAACTTAAAGTCAAGATTAGAAAAAAGAAGTACATGAAACAGCTCGGCCTGGGTGATGAATCGGTTAAATGAATTCATCCTAGTGTTTTGTTTAGGGCGATTTAAAAATAAACAAATCGAGATTTTGCATAGTGGTGCTTTTTGGCTCCCTGGAGTTTCCGTAGCGTTAGTTTCACATGGTTTGCTGCAACAGACGTGGAGCAAGAGACCCCACGCTGCAGCATTTGCCTAAAGCCCGTTGCAGTCAAAGGCAGCAGCACCACAAACTCATTCTAACACCTGAAACAGAGACATCCAGCTGAACATGAATAACACCAGTCTCTCTGAGATGAACAAACACTGCAGTGACCAACAAACCTTAGCTAAAAACAGCTAACTGTAGCCAAATCCTTTGTAAGAGGCACCGCAAATAACAGGGAAGAGGTACGGTGGAGAACAATCACTGAAGTAGTCGCTTAAAGTTGTCTGTTGTTTGTACTTGTTGCTTTCCTTAATAAGTAGGGGGAAAATCGGAAATTGAATTTGAAAAAATTAAATCAGAGTTTTTTTTAAGCCATATTGCCTAGCCCTAGAAACAGCTGGAGAACAAGCCACAGCAAAACAATGTAAGAGATGTGTGGTGAGAGATGAAGAAGATCACAGGCCTTAAGCAGAAGGAGGATCACTTAGATGGAAGTCTAGATAAAGCTAATGAACTGAACATGTTCTTGAACAGGATCAGTTTAGTGACAAGCTAAACATCTTTCTCTCCTGTCCCAAGCCAAACAGTCCTCTCACCCTTCCTTCACCCACAGCTTCTGTCACACCTCAACTGTCTCACCTTCTACCTCAGTCATGGATCCTGTTTCTAGTACTGTTCCATCATCTCCAATAACATCAGAAGAAGCTGGTGTCCCCATTGCCTCCACCTCCTGCCTGCCTGCAGTCAGGTGAAGAGACAGCTGGAGAGACTGAACAGGAACAAGGCATCAGGTCCAGAGACTGTTAACCCCAGTGTCCTAACAGCTTGAGCAGATCAGCTATGTGGGATTCGGCAGCATATCTTCAACTTTAACTTCACCAAGGAGTTGGGTGTTACGGAAAACATTCTGCCTTGTTCCAGTACCAAAGATAGCCTATTCATCGGTCCTTAATGACTACAGTTGGGTGGTTGGGCCTCTGGCAAGTACACGTACAAAAACATGAGGACAACAATTTTACAGTGTTTATTTTACAAAACAAACAAAATAAACACAGTATAAACAGTAACAATGCTAAGTGGCTAAAAACGAAAAGGGTTAAAAATAACAGTTGCACAGAAATCATAGCACTACTCATTGTTGTATTTAAAGGTGCAATGTTTTGCAGCCTGTAGTACATCATTTGAATGAGCATATGTGTGAGCAGAATCTGCAAAATTTAATTTGCAGGAAAGAAGTGCATTTAATGTAGAATTGTCCATCCTTGTTCTATTTTCCATCACAATTTTCCTGACCATGCTGAACACCCTCTCTGATGATGCGTTACTGTGTGGCACACACAAAAGCGCCTTCATCAAACGCACCAGAGTCTTGAATTGTTCATCTTTCCCTAGCATGGCCCAAAACCTGTCAATCCTTGGTTCTTGATGAAGATCTTCTTTGTCAAGCACCTGGTACTCCATTACTTCTTCCCTAAGGCTATCCAGATCCAACTGCAGCTGAGGTAGCGTTTTCCCTAAGTCTATAACTGCAAAGAAAATGAGCAAATTAAGCACAAGTGAGCTGGAGATATAACTGCTTTATCTGTTATTATACTCTGGAACTTCTGAAGTTGATTAAAGATTCCCCTGATTTTGGGGGAAATTGATGCCGTGACTCTGGGTCCAGCACAGTCCGGTTTTGGAGGATGATGTCAAGAGGTAATGTAGCCATCATCTTTGAAGTTACAGCTACAAAGAAGTCTCTCACTGACCTGTGACACATGATCGATCAAAGATCACAGACCTTATATGATGGGATGTCAGTTAATTAGCTTATTTGGATGACACAATAATCATAATGTTTAGCTGATCATCGTTGGGACAGATGGCGAAAGTTCTTCCATGTTTTCCTCCAAGAAGCTTTGTGCAGCTACTCCAAAAAGAGTTCCTTGTTTGGCAGCTGTAGGCTGGCATCCTTAGAGATAATGTACTTCAGTGGGACATCAGCAATAAGGCTGGCAGGGAGAAATCTTCTCATGAATCTCCTCACCAGGCTGGTCATCTCATGGTGCAACCTGTGGATCATTACTCCTTCAACCTAGAAACACACAATGGGTTATCAGTTATGAAAATTATGACAGTGTTATTATAATTAATTAAGTTTATCTTTTGATAGGCTTGCTGACCTGAAACATGACATTGAACTCTGCCAGTGGTTTTAGAACTTGGGAGAGGAAGAGGAAGAAGAACTTGGTCTTCTTGCTGGATAAATGCTCTGCCAGCATCTTTACCTTGCCAGGCTTCTCCACATCCTCATGACTGACAAAATAAGACTGCAGAGCATCCCACTGGTTGAGCACTCTGTTTATACATGTCAGGCTGAGCCACCTGGTTGCATAGTAGCAGAGTATCTTCAGAGTCTCTGAGTCTGTGAACTCCACAAACTTTTTGAAGATCTCTGTACGTTCGGCACTAAAGTTGAGAAAGATAAAAACAAAATAAATAAAAAACTGGAAAGAAATTGTTAAATAATCTAAAGCCAGGGAACCAAAAATAACATCCAATAACAGTCAAATTGTGACACAGAGGCTCCCTTTTAACCCATGTTAAAGTGTATATTGCAGAAAATGTATATATGTTTACCTCATGGCAAAGTGAAAATATATGCTGTTGAGGATTTTTTCAATGGGCTGGCCAAGAGCCCTAATGCTATATCCTGTTGCTAGCTGGACCAGATGACAGATGGAGCCCATGTCGATTAGGGATTGCTGCATGGCTCTGATTCTGCTGACAACAGAATTGTGCTTCCCCTTCATGACACTGGCATTGTCACTATTAAACGCCACAATGTTTCTCCTCTCAATTTTTCTGTCACTAGGAATAAACACAATGTACCATTATTTATTAGTGGTCTGTCTCCTAGCATATTGTTACTGGACATTTGTGGCTTTACATCTACCTTAGCACTGTGTTCAGTGACTCAAAGAGGTTCTGCGCTGTGCCAATGTTGCACACTGGCATGTGCAGAAATCTCGTCACCACCGCCTGAGTTTTCCGACAGCAAACCCTGGCCGAAATTACACAACATTACAGGAGATTTTTGAAGCTGCCAGTGACTCACTGGCAGAAGATTTTTATGAGAAACTAGCGAATTTCCACTTTTTACTTTGTTTTGTTCAGCAAAACATGGGGGGGGGACAAGTCCCCCCCTGCCCCCCCATAAACAAGGCCCATGATAATAATAATAACAACAACAATCATAATATTTAACAATGCCCTGCTGTGATAGACTGGAAAACATTTTATATACACTTACCTTTCACTATTTAAGTTGCCTTTGTTTTGCCATTTGCGTATTGGCCTGCAATCTCAGAATCTGGGAACATATTCTTCACAGATTTATTGAACACATCCGTGAATGTGAAGGGGATGTTGCTTGCAGCAAACAACATAGCCATCTTTGTCTCTGCATAAATAACTCCCCTGGGTCTCCCTTTGGAAAGACGGTTCCACCTCAGCTTTGTGCTTCTCAGATGCTTTGTGTGTCAGCACATCCATTCGACCACCGTGTTCAATGGAGATGTCAGATCTGCAAAATTTGCAGAAAGCATACCCTTTCCCCTTCGAGCTGTCCAGGATAAAGTCAAATTCTGTTTTCCAATCATTTTGGAACTTGCACATATATCTTCTCTTCTTAGTCGTCGGGCTTAGTCATTTAGGTTACGTGCAGTGACGTCACTACAATGAGACTGCTAACGGTCACGAAGCGCCGCAGAGACTCTGATGGACTCCACCTTAGACTTTACATGTAATCTTGACGTTTCTGACGTTGACGGTTGGACCGGTGTGAACGCACCTTAAGAATGTGCTATTGTTGCCAGTTGTTTATTTGAAGTGGATCAGGTGCCATTCTGTGACATGCACACCGCCAGGCCAATCAGTGGCTACCACTAAGTAGGTAGGCATGTAATTGACATCACTTTACTGGACCAGTCAGGCCATAGGTAGACATGTTGGGTCGCTTTGGCACACTTTACCCCTGGCTCACACTGCATCCAGATCCGGTCCGGTGCAGCCCCCGCAGGTATTCCGTTAGATTAAAATCCCTTTTGAAGGCTCACATTAGCTCCGCGCGGTGCCGTACGGCACAATGGAAAGAATCCGCAAAGTTCTATTTTTTCCGGACACCGGAGAAGATCCGCGTCTAGTTTGATGAAATCTGATGAGCTATACAGGAAGTGTGGCTTGAATATCTGGTGTTTTTTCAAAATAAACGAGTGTACAAACAATTGTAACTTGACTCTTCTTTTTAGACAGCACACGCGCTAATAGGAAATGTAAACATTACATCACACCTGGTGACACAGGGTCCCAAAAGCCTGCAGCACAACACATTTTCACACATTTGCTAAATAATGGACGTGTTCTCGTGTGAAGTCCCGACAAAACGATAACCCACGTGAACTTCTGTTCTCGCGGGTGCCGTTTCCGCACCCAGCACCGGAGCTGGCCGCACTCCCTATCTGGAGCAGATGTGAGTGGTAGCTTGCGGAAAAACCGCACCGAATCCGGACCGAAGCCGTTCCGTAGGCAGTGTGAGCCCGGCGTTAGACCAAGGCAGATGCAGTCCAAAACGGGGGGTCAGGTCGGCCAAGACAAAAATAATGGAAATGTGCCAAAACAGTTCTGAATCTACCCATTCAAGATTGTGCTGACCCTAGTTGAAAAGTTTCCTTCAATGTTTGCAACAGGCTGTTAAAGATCTTTTATAAGTCTACTGTGGAGAGTGTGACCACATCTGCAATCATCTGTTGGGGGAGCAGCATCAGAACAACTGACATGAAGAGGCTGAAAAAACAGATGAAAAGAAAGGAGGTTCGGATCTGGAGTCTCTTGAGTTGATTGTCCAAAGGAGGATGCTCTGAAAAATGAAAAACATTGTGTAAAACCCTCACCATCCTCTTCACAACATTGTAACTCAGCAACAGAGTCAAACAGTCATCGGTTTCTTCAGATCCTCTGCAACACAAACCACTACAGGAGATCCTTCCTACCCACAGCTATAACCCTCTACAATGACTCTCTGGAAAAAAAAAAAACAGAGTTACAACATTTAATTTCCCTTTGCAGATTATTAAAGTATTTCTGATTCGAATTTGAATTTGAGAAGGGTGTTCTACAAAGTATTGATGCAGGGGGACTGAATATGCACACTGCATATTCAGATTTTTATTTGCTTGAAATTTAGAAAACCATTATCTCATTTTTGTACCACTTCAAAATTATATGCTATCTTGTGTTGGTCTATCACAGAAAATAAAACACAAACATATAAATTTGTGGTTGTAAGATGACAAAATGTGTAAAAGTTCAAAGGGTATGAATACTTTTTCACGGCACTGTAGTTAACCAAGACTGAGGAACCACAGCAGAAAGGTAGATATAAAAGATAAAATCATCCCCATCCCCAAAATCAAAACAACCCATGTTCTATTAAGACAGGTGAGATATGCAAATAATAAAATCCTGCTGAGCAGTTAGTCACAGCTAGTGAAATCACCACAAGCGATAACTGTGGAATGGTGTTTGACATGCGGGGGGCCCAAATTACCATCTTTGTGGTTACAGAGGCACACCCAAAACAGAAGGAGATATTCCCTGTATGCTTCCAGCCAGGGCGGGGAAAATGAGTGAGGAAAAAACAAAGCTGCAGGAGTAGGAGCAAGGGCCAGATTCTTAGTGGATAGTGCAGACCTGCAATTATACACACCAGAGGAAGCAGCTCTTTCACAAAACTCATCCTTATGAAAAAGAGATCCGATTTCTGTAGCTTTTGTGTTGACCCAAGTGTTTTGTTCCTATATCTTTTGTACTTTGGAATGTAGACAAATCTCCAGTCTTAACAGGCAGGTTGAATCACACTATTCCCACAGGACACAAAAGATCAGGTTAATAGTATTCCTCTAATGGCAGCAAAAACTGTGGACAAACATTTATGTTTGAATGGATTAAGTTTTGGAAGCCTAACCCCCTCAGTCCAATTTGAGCAGGTCAGTGGGCTCCTCCCTGGTGCTTTGTGCTATTCACAGTGTTCAACATAGTACAATCTCTGTTTCTTGTATTCCGATTAGTAAGCCAGGCAACACTGACCTGCAATACACTCAGCATTCCAAAAAAAATAAAATAATACATTTAATTTGGGGCTTAGGGGTATTACAGAGACCTAGAAATCTAAAACTCAGAAAGCCAATGAACAAAAGTTGACAATAGCCCCTTTCGGACAGGCCATGAAAAAAGGGAACGTTCCCGACTTCATCCATTGCGTTTTTCTGTCTGAAAGCAATGTTGTGGTGTCGGCCCGCTTAATCTGGTCCAGGACTTATCCTGCTGAAGACTTAGTAATAAGAGCCGCCTTAACGCGGTACAGTGTTTGCATTCAGACAGACAGGAGATGTCCCGGGAAAGCAGGAGTGGTGCAGAATGGTGGGGAAACGAGAGAACGCTGAAAACACACACATTCATAATGTATCTCACGTGAACAACAGTGTATAAGAAACATGTGATTTACCCCCCGGCCAAAACACAAACCAAAACACTCAGTCATGTTGCTATGTTCCCGTCCAGAGCTCCAGATCTTCTCAGATCATTTGCCTTTGATCCTCGTTCAGAGGATCCGATCTCATCATTGTCCACTGATCCTGCTCACAACATGGCGCAAGGAGAATGGTGCAGCACGCCGGAGCAGCGTTGAGCCTACTTCAGGAGCAAGGTGTCTCCACCGGTGACGAGCAGAGTGGAGAAGCTGAAGTGGATGGCGTGGTGAGATTGGATCAGTCTCTGAAAGAAGATCAAAGGCAAAAGATGAGAAGATCTAGAGCTTTTGTCAGGAACCTAGGAACGATGACTGAGCAAGGAGCAGGTGGGACCTGAGACAAGCACCGAGTAGTTCCAAGTACACCTGGCTGCAGCCCCCCTTCCCCCGAATTTCCTTTTTGTTTAAAAGCAGCCAAAAGGGAATGCTCCAAAAAAAAGTGGCATGTCTGAAAAATACAATTCTGGTTAAAGACCCAATCGGATTGGCCGCAAATATTCCCCAACGTCTATCTGAAAATGGCTAATGGTCAAAATGACTAGAGTTTAGTACAGGCAGGTGGAGGGCAGCACATTCTGACTCAGAATCTAACAAATAATAAACTAAAATAGATTTTTTAAAAATCAACAAGAGTAACAGTACCTAACTGTTAATAGCTAGGCTGCAGCATTGAGTCACGCCAAAAATGAGTTTTGTCAAGACCAACCAGTAGTAGTGCAATAAAAAAACTGATAAAAACAAAATTATTCTAAAGATAATTTGTTCCACTTGTCGGTCATTTTGGATCCTCCAAGAATTCACAAATTCTGATAATAGGGGATACGGGTCTGGCTTTACGCAGGGACCAGAGGGGCATTGCCCCCTTAAACAAACATCCTGCCCCCTCAAATGAAAGTTTTAGAAGTTGAGAAAGAAAATACTAGATTACCCACATTCTGGAAACTGGCAAGATTTACGACAGTAGCTGAAAAATCCACTAGAAAAGGCACAAATGAATTTATGGTTTTCAACTCTTTTTTTCTGTGCTGTTTGTGTGCAGACTGCAGCAGGTTCATGTAGCACTTCACAGAGACGCCCCCCCCCAACTACCAATTACTGTTAGCATGCAAATGAGACAGTATGTTTCTCAGGTAGCATGGCAGAGCTGCACAGCCGCAGGAAGCTTGTGAATCCTTGTGAAGTTGTGAATCCTGTCGATTATATCAACTCATAACTAACAATAACTAAAAAATACATTTAGTTTATATGACCAATAGGGTACCAGTCCGTTATTCTTCTCAAAGTTTCAGTCTGGTAAAGAAATAATTCTGGTCCCACAAGGCATCTCTCAATCAAATGTACATCTTTTCCTATGCAAAATCTAAAATCCCTGGCTCTTTCAAGTGCTTTTTTTTTGCTCTGAAGACACTGCAAATCATGGACAATTGGCTTAGAGACACTAAAACCTGAACTGTGTGTGGAGCGAGCGGCACTGTATGGACATACTTAAATCAAAGTAAACTCTCAGTGAATACGGGCCTGTGAGTCGAGTTAAAGCGCTCTGAGTAGGACCACTGACATAAACATACTCTGGCCAAAAATAAACACTCCATTAGTGTGGTGGAGACATTCTGGAGAGCGATGGGAGTCAGCTGAATGGAAACTGCTAGAGATAGTGAAGCCTTATGCCGGCATGTGTCCAGCCAAAATATATGAACTCCAGAGGTGTCAGAAGTAGAAGTAGAAAGTAGAAATCCAGCCAGCAGCTATTCCAACTATCAATAAACTAGCTGAATTAAATTAGCACAGCTCCTTTACCAGGTACTGTAGATGAACAAGTTGGTGAAAACACCTGTAGATGGACAGGCAGATCCAAAAACATGGCAGGATTTCTTGTGCTTTCTACTACTTTCTACTTCTACTTTTGTCACCTATGGCTTCAACCATCTAGACTAAGTATAAAAGCAGAGAGGCCACAGAGGGGACTGTAGATTCAATGTTGGTTGGTAAAACACAATTTGAAAAAAATCATTACTATGTAAAGAGTGTTGGTAGTGCTACAAGGTTTCTCTGTGTAAATGAGATAGGGCTCCGTGGGACTGCCATGCCCAGGGTCTGGGGGGAATTTTTGGTGTTCATATTTAATGTTCCCGTCCTGGGAGAATTTATCCGATAGATAAAATGTATTTATGGAAAAATATAGAAACAAAAAATCAAGTAAAGACTGTGGAATAGCACATGTGCAGAAGGAATCGATAACACATCTCAACAGGTAGCATATTTCTGCAGAACATCGGTTCCAGTATTGGCTGTCTGAGACGCCGCTGCAGAAAAGTTATTTAGTACAGCTTTAAATACAGGACAGACTACGGCCACAGATTAAGTTACACAGAACACTTCAGGCATTATAGGTAACTGGGTGATGTGGTGTATTGTGGGTGTCTCACGCATTTTAATCCATCAGCTAACCTCCTAATCAAGTGAGTCATCTTGGATAGTTGTGAGTATGTTGTCATCAACAGTATTTAATGTCTCAGCTGTTCCCTTTCTGACAAACATGTCAGTTAATGCAAAGCACTTTACTGCATCTGTGGCCTGCGCTTTTTCTTTTTGATCATCTGCTCCACCTTTCCTCTTACCCTGTCCAACTTGCTCCATTTTCGTTCCATTTTCCCTCTACAGAAAAAACAGCTTGAGCTTCACTCTCCGAGACAGTCAAGGGCACGTGTGCCCGGCGCCAGTTGCTCAGATCAGCCTAGGTCACACAGGATAATACATACATGCATACATACATAAGCACACATAAACCTATTTGTAGAAACCAGATGAATATCAAACAACACGGGGAAAGGAAGGAGACAAAAAAAGAATCCTCACACCCAGTGCCCACAAGGGGCGCTGAATGGAAGCACAAAAAAACTCCTTAGTAGGAGGATGAACAAATACCACACACACGGTGAGGTCATTGAGGGGCATGTCTGCAAAGGAATGTAAACACTGTCGCTGATCAATGCTCTCAAATGTTTTTGTCAGGAAATCTCTGTCCTTGAGAGTCTTTGCCCCACCTGGCATTTGGAGTGGGAGGGGGCAGGGGAAGGGGATCTGAGTGTCCCATCCATATTCCCCTCAGGGGAGTTTGGAGTGTTGACCTTCGGTCCAACCAAAATAAGATAAGGAGAGAGTAAGACAGAACTGCAGAATTCAGCAGTCCCATCAGTCTTTATGGTGCACTTTCAGTGGAAGTCCAAAACAGCCCAAATCAAATCAAATCAAATCAACTTTATTTATAAAGCGCTTTTCAAACTTGAGAGCTTCTCAAAGTGCTTTACAGTTTAAGATAAGGCCCCACAACCCTCCTCCCAACATGAAGAGATACGGCATCCATCCTACTTTGGATGGTGCAGCTCTCCTTTCTAGAAATATGGCTGAATTTATTACTTTTCCAATACCGTGACAATCCAGGGTCCAGTCCAGGAAGCAGAGTTGTAGTCTTACACACCTCTCTGCAGCTTCTCTGTCGTTACCCTCCCACTTTCCTATAGAGACGGTGTCTGCTCAACCACGGTTCAAATTAAATAAACAAATATTTTGTTCTAGAAAAATAAATAATAAAAATCTGATTAAAATAAACACAGTTACTAATATAAAACCTGTAAATAAAACCATTAGATGTGGTTTACTGAATGTTAGATCTCTTTCATTTAAATCTCTGTTAGTTAATGATCTGATAATTGATCATCATATTGATCTATTTTGTCTTACGGAAACCTGGCTGCAGCAGGAGGATCATGTTAGTATTAATGAATCAACTCCTTCTAACTACCTTAATCTTCATGTTCCTCGAGCAACAGGTCGAGGAGGAGGAGTAGTAGCTATTTTCCAGTCAGGTCTATTGATTAGCTCTAGACCAGTTATTAGTTATAATTCTTTTGAATTTATGACCCTCAGTATTTCTCACCCAAATTGGAAATCAGAGGAACCTATTTTACTTGTTGTTGTATATTGTCCACCAGGTGCTTATTCTGAGTTCTTGTCTGAATTTTCAGTCTTTTTATCAGAACTATTATTGAAATCTGATAAAGTCATTATAGTGGGAGATTTCAATATTTATGTTGATGTTGAAAGTGATAGTTTGAATATAGCTTTAATGATCTTTTGGATTCAGTTGGTTTCTCTCAGAATGTAAACAGACCAACTCATTATTGTCATCATACTCTTGATCTTGTTCTGACTTATGGCATAGAGATTGAACAGCTGATAGTGTTTCCTCACAACCCTGTCTTGTCTGATCATTTTTTAATAACCATTGAGTTTACAATGATGGACCTCACCGCTCCAGATAGAAGCTTTAATTACCGTAGATGTTTATCAGAAAATGCTGTAACTAAATTCAAAGAATCTATTCCATTAGCTTTATCTTCATTCCAGAAGAATAATATAACAGAGAGCAGCTGCAAAGATTTTGCAGACTGGCTAATTGATGATCTTACTGATAATTTTACAGCTTCAATGCGCATGTCATTGGATAAAGTTGCTCCTCTGAAAATGAAGGTAATCAGCCAGAGGAGGCGTGCTCCTTGGTTTAATTTAGAGCTGTTTATGCTAAAAAAAACTTTAAGAAAGTTAGAAAGGAAATGGTGTTCCACTAAGCTAGAAGAAGTTTATATATCTTGGAGAGATTGTCTGCTCAAATACAAAAGAGCCCTTCGTAGGGTTAGAACTGAGTATTACTCGTCCCTCATAGAGGAGAACAAGAACAATCCCAGGTTTCTGTTTAGTACTGTAGCCAGATTAATAAAAAACCCAACTTCTGTTGAACCATGTATCCCTGTAACCCTCAGTAGTGATGACTTCATGGAATTCTTTACTAATAAAATAGATTCAATTAGAGAAAAAATCTATAATGTCCTTCCCACTGCTATCTCTGGTTCGTTGTCCAGTGAAGCAGATTTAGAATCTGAATCATGTTTACACAGTTTCTGTCCAGCTGATCTTAATGAGTTAACACAAATTATAGCTTCTTCTAAACCATCTACATGTATGTTGGATCCTGTTCCAACCAGCCTTTTGAAAGATGTCTTCCCATTGATTAACACATGGATATTGGACATGATCAATTTGTCTTTAATGAATGGATATGTGCCTAAGGCCTTTAAGGTTGCTGTTTTTAAACCTTTACTTAAGAAACCTAATCTTGATCCAGGATCTCCAGGTAATTATCGACCTATATCCAATTTACCCTTCATCTCAAAAATTCTAGAAAAGATAGTTGCAAACCAGTTATGTGATCATCTACACAGTAATAATCTTTTTGAAGAGTTCCAGTCAGGATTTAGAGCTCATCATAGCACTGAAACAGCACTAGTGAAAGTTTCTAATGATATTCTTATGTCCTCAGACAGTGGACTTGTGTCTGTACTTTTCCTGTTAGATCTCAGTGCTTTGTTTGATACTATAGATCATAAGATCTTATTAAAGAGGCTTGAATATGATATTGGGATTCAGGGAACTGCATTAAACTGTCAGGTGTCGTTTCTGCTGAGTGCTTGTGAGTGTTTTCACTTGTGTTTTCATGGGGGTGGCAGCTGTCATCAACAGGTGGCTCCAGTTCCATCATCAGCCAATGAGCTTAAGAGAGGAGTGGTGGCAGAGAGCAGGCGTCAGATTGTTCCACTCTGTTCGTGGTAGATAATCAAAGACCCATTTAGAGAGATACATTCACTGTATGCTTTCCATTACGTGTCTGTGTCAGCCTCACCTTGTGCTCCTTCCCAGGACTTCCTCAGCTGGACCGTCCTAGGACCCCGGTTTCCACACGGTGGCCCTTCCCGGATCCAGCTCTCGTTTCTAGCAGCTTCCAGGCTGCTTTGTTTTCATCCTGGACCTCCTCGGCAGTTCCCACACCGCCTCCGTCCAAGATCTCTCAGAGACGGTTTCCACACCGGTCTCCACCCTGCCTCGCTCTCCTCCTCTCCTGGCCTGCCTCTGCACCATTCCTCCAGCTCCCAGGATCCACCTGTTCACCACCAAGTCAGTCTGTCCGCCCTCTACCAGCACTCACACGCCAGCCTCAGCCGACTGGCACCTGCTTGCTCCCCGGGACTCCTGCAATCCAGCAAACCGTAAGCCTCACACCTTTTCAACATCATTCATCCAGGAAAAATTATGTTACTAACCTCTCCTCTCCTCCATCTGCTCAGTATCCACCATCGCTGCCCACACAGCTGCTGCCCGCTCCTGCTGAACCTGCTGAAGCAGACTTGTTTTTATCCGTCTTTTATCTGTAACTGTCAAACTGCCTATTATTAAACTCCCGTTTGTAACTCACCACCTGTTGTCCCTTGGTCTGGAGTCTGCCGCTTGATTCAGAGTCCTGTTCTCATTGTACCAAAACATGACAGAACAATTTGACCAAGCTATTGACTCTGCAGCGCAGCTCTAGACCGCCCTTTCCCAGCATGGGATCCTCCTGGGCCAGCATGACTCGGTGCTGAGGGAGATGGCCCATCAACAGACCACGCTAACCGAGACGCTGGGCCGGCTAACCCATCAACTGGTGGAGCTCACCAGCCAGGTTTCCACCCTGTCGGTTACCCAGCCTCAGCCCCGAGCGGAGCCCCAGGCGGAAGTACCGCCGTCCACATCCTTCCGTGAGGTAACGTCACCTAATCCAGAAGCCTACTCTGGCGACCTGAACAAATGCAGTGATTTCCTGTTTCAATGTGGCATCCTGTTTAACCACAATAGGCATGCTTTCAGATCAGACGCTAGCAAGACCTCCTTCGTCACGGGCTTGTTACGCGGCAAGGCGCTCTGGTGGGCCAAAGCCTTCTTCAGTAACCACCCCATGGAGGTAACACCCTACGAGGAGTTCATAAAGGCCTTCAAACTCACCTTCGCTCCCACTGACAGCAAGAACGACGCCACACGGAGACTCCTCAGACTCCGTCAGGGACGCCAGACGGTGGCGGACTTTGCCATCGACTTCCGCACCATCGCTGAGGAGGCGGGGTGGGAAGACACCTCGCTTCAAGGGGTGTTTCTCGAGGCGCTCTCCGAGAAAGTCCAAGACGATCTGGCAAGCCGTGACGAGCCGAAGACCCTGGACGAGCTGATCCAGCTCGCCATCCGGCTTGACAATTGGGCCCGAGATCGCCATAGCTCCAGAAACTCTTCCTCCAATCCTCGCTCCTCTTCCTTCTCGACCCGGAAGTCATCGCCCCCCCCGCAAGGAGATGACCCTGAGCCGATGCAGTTAGGAGGCGCTCGCCTGACTCCGTCAGAGAGACAGCGACGTCTAGCGGCGGGGGTATGCCTGTACTGTGCGTCCTCCCGTCATCTTCTGGCTGCATGTCCCTCGCGGCCAAAAGACCCCTCCCGTCAGTGAGACTGGGGGTCCTGACGGGTAGGCGCTCTAAAAGCCTCCACCTCACTGTGCCTGTTTCTCTGTCTGCTAATAATCACATTCCCATTCACACATCGGCTCTCATTGACTCAGGTTCCGAGCAGAGTTTTATTCATCCTGACCTCATTCAGCAGCTCAAGATAGCAACATTCTGCCTAAAACCTCCTGTTAGAGTTAATGCATTGGATGGAAGTACTATCACCACCGTAACTCACCAGACAGAAACTATTAACTTAACTGTGTCAGGCAATCATCACAAAACGCTGCAGTTTTTCGTTTTCCCCATGTCTGAGGTCCCCATTGTTTTGGGCTTCCCCTGGCTCGAACGGCATAATCCCCACATTAACTGGGCTCATCGCCGTTTTGACTCCTGGAGCCCATTCTGTTTAAAGAACTGCTTCTTGTCCGCTCTACCTCCCTCCTCCTCGGCGGAGCCGGTTGACAGCCAGCCCGACATCTCTAACGTGCCCGAGGACTATCATGACCTCCGGCACGTGTTTAGCAAGGACCGGGCTCTGTCTCTCCCACTGCACCGTCCTTACGACTGTGCCATCGATCTCCTGCCCGGGGCTCTGCTCCCTGCCGGCCGCCTCTTCAGCCTGTCCAGAGCCGAGCGGGAGGCCATGGAGACCTATATCAACGACTCCCTCAAAGCAGGCATTATCGGGCCCTCGTCTTCCCCCCTCGGTGCCGGTTTCTTTTTCGTGGCTAAGAAGGACAAATCCCTCCAGCCCTGCATAGATTACCGAGGTCTGAATCAAATAACTGTCAAAAATAAATATTCTCTCCCTCTCCTGTCTGCAGCGTTCTAACTGGTTCAGAGGTCCACCATCTTCACCAAACTGGATCTGAGGAACGCTTACCACCTGGTCCGGATCCGTGAGGGTGATGAGTGGAAGACGGCATTTAAAACGCACATCGGGCACTTCGAGTACCTGGTGATGCCGTTCGGCCTCACCAATGCCCCTGCCGTCTTCCAGGCTCTGATCAATGACGTCCTCAGGGATTTTCTGAACCGGTTCGTCTTTGTGTACCTTGATGACATCCTCATCTTCTCCGCCGACCCCATCGAATACCGGCGCCATGTCCGCCTGATGCTGAAGCGCCTCCTGGAGAACCGGCTGTACGTCAAGGCGGAGAAGTGAGAGTTTCACTTTCCCTCAATAACTTTTCTGGGTTTCATTCTAGAGGGCGGACAGCTCAAACCGGATCCCCTGAAGACCCAGGTGGTAGAAGACTGGCCCACTCCCACCTCCCGGAGACATGTGCAGCAGTTTTTGGGGTTCACCAACTTCTACCGCCGCTTCATCCGGGACTTCAGCTCCATCGCTGCCCCTCTCACCGCACTCACCTCTGTCAAGACGGCGTTCCGCTGGACCCCGGAGGCGGAGAGTGCCTTCAGAGAACTGCAGCAGAGGTTCGTACATGCACCCATCCTCATTCATCCTGATCCCTCTGCTCAGTTTATCCTAGAGGTCGACTTCTCCGATGCGGGTGTGGGAGCGGTTCTGTCCCAGCGCTCGGCGGAGGATCACAAGCTCCACCCATGCGCCTTCTTCTCGAAGCGCTTTTCCCCGGCCAAGCTGAACTACGACGTCGGGGACAGGGAGCTTCTGGCGATCAAGCTGGCATTGGAGGAGTGGCGTCACTGGCTGGAAGGAACGGAGCAGCCGGTCGTTGTCTGGACGGATCATAAGAACCTCACCTACCTCCAGTCTGCTAAACGTCTCAATCCACGTCAGTTCCGTTGGTCCCTCTTCTTTCTACGTTTTAACCTGTCCATCTCTTACCGTCCAGGCAGCAAGAACATCAAGCCGGACGCACTATCCCGTCTCCACAAGCCGGACCAGCCCAGTGACGTCACAGGACCCATTCTCCCACCTTCCTGTTTCGCCAGGACCGTCACATGGGAGCTGGAGGCTGCCATCCAGAAGGCTTTAAAAGTGGAACCGGACCCAGGAGGCGGACCCCCCAACCTGCGCTACGTACCCGCCGCGGTGCGATCCCGGGTGATCCAGTGGGGACACGCTGCCCGGTTCACCTGCCACCCCGGGATCAGCCGCACCGTGAGCCTGCTCCGCCGGTACTTCTGGTGGCCGACCCTCAACCAGGACGTGGCAGAGTACGTGGCGGCCTGTGCCACCTGCAGCCGGAGCAAGACTTCTCACCACCCGCCTGCTGGTCTTCTCAAGCCGCTGCCCACACCGTCCCGACCCTGGTCTCACATCGCCCTGGATTTCATCACCGGTCTCCCAACTTCGAATGGCAGGTCAGTCATACTCAGTATCATCGACCGTTTCTCTAAAGCCTGCCATCTCATCCCTCTCTCCAGTCTTCCCTTCGCTGCTGCCACCGCCCGGCTCCTCATCACCCACGTCTTCCGGCTCCATGGCATCCCCAGCGAGATCCTCTCCGACCATGGTCCCCAGTTTGTGTCCCATGTCTGGAGGGAGTTCTGCCAAGTGCTGGGGGCACAGACGCGCCTCTCCTCCGGGTTCCATCCCCAAACCAACGGGCAGTGCGAACGTTTGAACCAGGAGGTGGAGAACATGAGAACAACCTACACATCTCCTCTGCCACTGCACTCTCCCCCTTTGAAGCCTCCCTGGGCTATCAGCCCTCTCTGCTCCCTTCCTCTCACCCTGACCCAGTCATTCCCTCCGTTCACTCTCACATCCGATCCATAAAACGTGTCTGGGAGAACACAAAAGCGGCCCTTAACCACACCGCCTGCCAGAACAAGGCTGTCGCTGACAGGCGGCGCCTCCCGGCTCCCACCTACCAGGTCGGCCAGCAGGTGTGGCTCTCATCAAGGGGACTTCCCCCTCAAGTCTTGCTCCCAGAAGCTCTCGCCCCGGGTCCTGGGTCCGTTCAAGATCACGTCAGTCATCAGCCCCACCACTGTCCGTCTCTCCCTCCCCTCCCATCTCTGTGTCCACACTGTCTTCCATGTCTCTCTACTAAAACCTTTTTCTTTCAGCCCTCTGTGTCCTCCACCTGACCCTCCGCCTCCCGCCTGGATGATCGATGGGCATCCAGCTTTCACGGTCTGGCGGATCGTTGATGTCCGTCCTCGGGGTCGCGGTCTGCAGTACCTGGTCGTCTGGGAGGGTTATGGCCCCGAGGACCGGTCCTGGGTCCCTCGGTCTTTCATCTTGGACCCGGACCTCATCCGGGACTTCAAACGCTCCGCCGCCTCCTCCTCCACCTCCTCCTCCTCGTATCCTTCCGCTGCGGCTTCTTCCGGCCGCCCGCCAGGGGGCGGTCGTTGGGGGGGGTACTGTCAGGTGTCATTTCTGCTGAGTGCTTGTGAGTGTTTTCACCTGTGTTTTCAGGGGCGTGGCAGCTGTCATCAACAGGTGGATCCAGTTCCATCATCAGCCAATGAGCTTAAGAGAGGAGTGGTGGCAGAGAGCAGGCGTCAGATTGTTCTACTCTGTTCGTGGTAGATAATCAAAGACCCATTTAGAGAGATACATTCACTGTATGCTTTCCATTACGTGTCTGTGTCAGCCTCACCTTGTGCTCCTTCCCAGGACTTCCTCAGCTGGACCTTCATAGGACCCCGGTTTCCACACCGTGGCCCTTCCCGGATCTAGCTCTCGTTTCTGGCAGCTTCCAGGCTGCTTTGTTCTCATCCCGGACCTCCTCAGCAGTTCCCACACCGCCTCCGTCCAGGATCTCTAGGAGACGGTTTCCACACCGGTCTCCACCCTGCCTCACTCTCCTCCTCTCCTGGCCTGCCTCCTCACCATTCCTCCAGCTCCCAGGATCCACCTGTTCACCACCAAGTCAGTCTGTCCGCCCTCTGCCAGCACTCACACGCCAGCCTCAGCCGACTGGCACCTGCTTGCTCCCCGGGACTCCTGCAATCCAGCAAACCGTACGCCTCACACCTTTTCAACATCATTCATCCAGGAAAAGTTACGTTACTAACCTCTCCTCTCCTCCATCTGCTCAGTATCCACCATCGCTGCCCGCACAGCTGTGCCCGCTCCTGCTGAACCTGCTGAAGCAGACTTGTTTTTATCCGTCTTTTATCTGTAACTGTCAAACTGCCTATTATTAAACTCCCGTTTGTAACTCACCACCTGTTGTCCCTTGGTCTGGAGTCTGTCGCTTGATTCAGAGTCCTGTTCTCAGTGTACCAAAACATGACATAAACTGGTTTGAATCATATTTAACTGAAAGATTCCAGTTTGTTCATGTAAATAATGAATCTTCTTCATGTACCAGAGTCAGTCATGGAGTTCCTCAGGGTTCAGTGCTTGGACCAATCCTATTTACTATATATATGTTACCGCTTGGTAAAATTATTAGACAACATGGTATAAAATTCTATTTTTATGCTGATGATACTCAGTTATATCTATCAATGAAACCTGATGAGACCAACCAGCTGCAGAGATTACAAGCTTGTCTTAATGATGTAAAATGTTGGATGACGCTTAATTTTTTGCTTTTAAATTCAGACAAGACAGAGGTTTTGACTTTTGGGCCTGAGAATCTTAGGAACAAGTTGTGTAGTCAGTCATCAACGTTGGATGGCATTAATTTGGCCTCCAACAAGAAGGTAAAGAACCTGGGTGTTATCTTTGACCAGGACATGTCCTTTAGTTCTCATATAAAGCATGTTACCAGGACAGCCTACTTCCACCTGCGTAATGTTGCTAAAATTAGGAGCATTTTGAATCAAAGAGATGCAGAAACTTTAGTTCACGCATTTATTACTTCTAGACTTGATTACTGTAATTCATTATTATCAGGGTGTTCTAATAGTGCTGTTAAAGGCCTCCAACTAATCCAAAATACTGCTGCCAGAGTTCTGATGAGAGTTAGAAGGAGAGACCATATTTCTCCTGTTTTAGCATCACTTCGTTGGCTCCCTGTAAAATCTAGAATAAAGGTTAAGGTTTTACTTTTGACGTATAAGGCCTTGAACGACCAAGCTCCAGCTTATATTAAAGATCTTATTGTTCCATATGCTCCTAACAGAGCACTTCGCTCTCAGACTGCAGGTCTGCTTGTAGTTCCTAGAGTTTCTAAAAGTAGAATGGGAGGAAGAGCTTTTAGTTATCAGGCTCCTCTCCTGTGGAACCAGCTTCCACTTTTTATCAGTGAGGCAGACACCTTGTGTAGTTTTAAGAATAGACTTAAAACTTTCCTTTTTACACAATCCTATAGTCAGGGTTAGCTTGGGTTCTCCTGAGCTTTTCCTTTAGTTATGCTTGCTATAGGTTTAGACTGCCGGAGGACATACTGACCACATTTCTTCACTCTGCTGTCTTTCTTTATTCTGGCTGCCTCTGAGGAGGGTGTATCTCACATAAACAAACAATGAAATATTCCCACTAGAGCCATCAAATTGTTATTGCTTTTGATTGTTACTGCTGCCATTAACTGTTTCTCTGTTTATCTTTCTATAGACATGATGACTGGCCAAAATCCATCGGTGTTTGTCTGTGTCTCTTTCCTGTCAGCTCAGACCCCAGTCGGCTAAGGCAGAAGGCCACCCAGCCTGAGCCGGGTTCTGCTAGAGGTTTCTTCCTGTTAAAAGGGAGTCGTTCCTTTCCACTGTCGCCAATCGTGCTTCCTCAGGATGGGGGATTGTGCTGAAATAACAATTCAGCCCAATCGGCTGGTTCCTTAGATAGAAAATGTTTTATTATTAATTGGTTGATTTTTCTGTGAAGTGCCTTGAAATGACTTTGTCATGAACTGGCACTTTATAAATAAATAAACTTGAAACTTAAAAGCCTCCAGCTGATTCAAAATGCTGCTGCCAGAGTTCTGATGAGAGTTAGAAGGACAGATCAAATTTCTCCAGTTTTAGCGTCACTTCATTGGCTCCCTGTGAAATCCAGAATAAAGTTTAAAATTTTACTTTTGACATATGGCCTTGAACAACCAAGGTCCACCATAATAGGGAGCTCATTGTTCCATATGTTCCTAACAGAACATTTCACTCTCAGACTGCAGGTCTGCTTGTAGTTCCTAGAGTTTCTAAAAGTAGAATAGGAGGAAGAGCTTATATCCTAGAGCGAGCCGTTTTCACTCAAGTCTCACATTTCCTCCACGACAACGACCTACTTGATCCTTATCAATCAGGCTTTAAGCGAGGCCATTCCACTGAAACCTCTCTTCTCTCAGTTGCAGAGTCACTACGGGTTGCCAGATCGGCTGGTCTCTCCTCAGTACTCGTACTCCTTGACCTGTCTGCTGCTTTTGACACCGTCAACCACCTCATTCTCCTCTCGACACTATCTAAGCTTGGCATCTCGGGACCAGTCCTCTCGTGGTTCACCTCGTACCTTGCGGAAAGATCTTTCAGAGTCTCGTGGCATGGACAGATGTCCAGTCTACATGAGCTGGCGACGGGTGTCCCGCAGGGCTCGGTCCTTGGTCCTCTCCTCTTCTCTTTATACACCACCTCATTAGGCGAGATCATTCGCTCCCATGGCTTCTCCTACCATTGCTACGCTGACGACACTCAGCTCCTCCTCTCGTTCCCTCCAGACGATACATCCGTCTCAGTGCGGATATCTGCTTGCCTCTCAGATATCTCGGCGTGGATGAGGGATCGCCACCTTCAGCTTAATCTGTCCAAAACTGACCTCATTGTCTGTCCTGCCAGTAACTCCTTACCTCCTCAGATAAGCGTGCAGCTTGACTCCATCACGCTGTTCCCCAAAACCTCCGCCAGAAACCTTGGTGTCATACTGGACAACCAGCTGTCCTTCAAAGAGCAGGTTAACTCCGTAGCTCGCTCATGTCGATT
>SSNP01000034.1:161779-194150 GCA_006937955.1 Pachypanchax playfairii
TATCTACTACATGAAATAGCTTTACGCCAGTTTAAACAGTGATGTCATCACACCTTGAACACCTGCCCTAAAGCACAATGCACATGATTGGTACAAACATTATTTCACTGAGGAAGACGGTTTAGTTGGAGCAGTTCAAGATGGATTTTCAAGAGTTTGGAAATCTCCAAATCTCGCAAGAATTCATCTTGAATTGCAAGATTAGCTTCATCTGTTGCTACAAGAAAAACAGAAATGGATAAAGCCACAAAATCATTTGAGTAAAAAAAGTTATTGAGGATTAAACTAAAACAAGTTATTATTACTTTTGCTGCTCTGGTTTTTTAATAGCCTTTAAGAGCATAAATTACTACTAAGCTCCCAGTCTCAGGTGATTCAGTTTACACTGGTTTTGGGACTAAAGAGAGGAGGTACCTTTTGGAGTCTGCTTTTTCAGAGCTGCAGTCTTTTGTCTTCTCCTCTTCTTTTACATCTGGGACGAGAAAATTCTGCATCACCTCTTAAATCACAACCAGCATCACATTAGCTGCCCAGCCAGGTTCAGAGTACTTACCTATTTTCTTCTCCTCCCCCTCCTTCTTGTCTTCGTCCACTCTGGACCTTTTGGCTCCTTTCTTATGATTGGCTGTATTCCTCCGGCCTCCCTGTCCTTCATCCTCAGAGTCAGAGAACTCTTCATCACAGGCTATCCTCTTATCTGTGGCACGAACTGAAATCACACAACAACTCTGATGAAGACACCTCATCCATCCTCATTGTTGTTAAAACAGCTGTAATTTTACAGATTTAGTAGTACTGAAGCAACATTACAGTGGATTTTTCCATGTTGTGTGGGAATATCCTACAAACATCAGAAATACTATGAAAAGCAGACAGTTTAATGTGCAGACAAGAAGAAGGCACCATTACTGGATCTAAGTAGTAAAACAAATGACGTGTTCAACAGTGACAGAGCAGAACAGAAGTATCAGTTATCACGTTCCTGAGAGATGGAGAGGAACATAATGATGGAGAATAGAAGTCAGAGGTCAACCGATAAATTGACTTAACAAGTCTCACCAACAAGTCTTAACCACTCTACATATTCATGAAAGATAGAGATAATGGTAGTGGAGGAGGGTGTAAGGATTTCACATGTCAGTGTGGGCTGATGTCCCTTTGTACTGGGGTGTGGCATGTCACTGCGAGTGCAATGGGGCGTGGTCTTTTCCCCCAAATTTCACTTTAATAACCAGAGAATCACAGACACTGCATGTGTTTACAAGTTAAAAAAGAGAGAGAAACGGATGTGAGATGCTGTGTGTGTGCAACACGTTTGTGTGTGATGACACAAACAGACTGACGGCAGAACCAGAGAAATTATAAGCAGAAAATATCTCTGCTGTTAGTGAGCAATCTGTTCACACAGTGACACACACACAGCTGTTGTTTTCATAAACCCTTCTCTTGTTCACCATTAGAAATGCCATGAATGGTAATGCTCACACTTTCACTGTTAGTAACAACTGCAAAGAAAGATGATGTAAAAAACCAAAAGATTCAACATGAAGGACTGATGCTGACAGTGAATATCATAAAGGAGTGTGAATAAGAGTGCAGGAATGGGAATGAACTATTGATACTGATTAAAACTATCAGCTTGTGTCTTTGTTGATGGAGGTTTACTTATTGAACTGATCTAATGCCACAGTGCCAGTGAGCTAACAGTTGGTTTCATATCTATAAGAGAAGGGAGGCATCTTACTGGACAAGCGTTTGTTAGGATCTTCAGTGTCCTCATCCACTGTGTCGTCTGGGACAGCGTCCTCTGGGATGGCCTGCATCTGGACACCTGGAGCATGAGGCAGCATCCGCAGGTTCTCAAACAAACGCTGCCTGAAAGGTCACATTCTCACACTTACAGCATGTTCATTTGTTTTGTTTTCTTTGCAGGTACTCAAATCTTATCTGTTCGGCATCTTTCATGAGCAGTTTTAGGTGCTGAGAATTACAAGAATCTAGAAATTAAAAAAATTATGCTATAAAAGTCAGTCAGTTATTATGTACAGGGTGGGCCATTTATATGGATACACCTTAATAAAATGGGAATGGTTGGTGATATTAACGTCCTTCAAGACTGTTGGAACAAAAAAAGGGATGGTATGGTGTGGTATATGGCGTACAAAGATAGTGGGGCCATTTTTCATCAATGGAAACCTCAAGGCCACTGGATATTTGAAATTGTTACATGATGATGTGTTTCCCTCTTTATGCACTGAAGCTGACACATTCCCTGAGTTTTTCCAGCAAGATGGTGCACCACCACATTATGGTGCACCAGGTCCGAGCATTCCTAGATGAACAGTTTCCTGGAAAGTGGATTGGTCGTCTTGGGCCAGTTGAATGGCCCCCAAGGTCTCCTGATCTGACCTTATTAAATCTTTATCTTTGGGGCCATCTGATGGCAATTGTCTATGGTGTGAAGATACAAGATGTGCAACACCTGCTGGCATTTCTACTGCGGTGTTGATATCAGTGTGTGAAGAGTGGGAGAAGAGGGTTGCGTTGACAATCCAACACAATGGGCATCACATTGAACACATTTTATAAGTGGTCAGAAACTTGTAAATAACTCATGAAAGAATAAAGTTACGTTAAAACCAAGCACACCATTGTTTTTCTTGTGAAATTACCAATAAGTTTGATGTGTCACATGACCCTCTTCCTATTGAAAAATCTAAAGTTGGATCCAAGATGGCCGACTTCAAAATGGCCACCATGGTCACCACCCATCTTGAAAGGTTCGCCCCCTCACATATACTAATGTGCCACAAACAGGAAGTTAGTATCACCAACCATACCCATTTTATTAAGGTGTATCCATATAAATGGCCCACCCTGTATATTCACTTATTCCTATTCAGGGTCACGGGGAGCTGGTGCCTCTCTCCATTGTCCAGGAGGTGGGGTTACACCTGGACAGGTTATCAGTCTATCACAGTGTCATAAATGTTTTCATTGACAAAATATATTTTAAAAATTCCTAATGGGTGTACAGAACTTTGAATTTTTTTTACATAAAATAATCTCTGGGTAACTGAACAGAACTTTAGGTTTACAGAGACTCAGTGTAAAACAATCCAAACACAGACAAACAATCACACACAACATAAACCCTCTGCACATACTTGATCTTGTCCATATACTCCTGGGTGTTCTGGTTGGTCATGTTGGAGGGGCTGATGTGCAGCTTAAAGTCAGGTCCAAAGTACTCAAAATAGTCATTGTACGGCAGTTCTGCAACAGAAATGTGATACAGAGGAGTGAGCTGACAAAAACTGTTGGAGGAGATGAAAAAAAAGACTGAAACACCTGTGAGCATCATCTACTGAGGTTTTATATGTTTTGATCTTAACTGGGGATCACAAATGCCGCTTTCACACATGGGCCGAATGGTGTCGGTACGGACCCGTTCCTGCTTTGTTCATACTTGGCCGGCCCGGTCAGAGCCCGCCCCAACAGGCACCTTTTTTGGAACCACTCGCTCTGTGGTCCGATCAGGGCCAAGCCGACCCCATACCTATTCACCACGCCTACCTATGAACTGATTGGTCAAGTAAACTGATGCCAGTCACGAGCCTACCTACGTAGTATTAACCGGTATTAACCACCGATTGGCCTGGTAGTGTGCACGTGTGTGACGACACTGAACCGCGCCGATGGGATTTAACAGGTCTCCTGTAACGCATGTTATTATTATTTTTTTCACATGATTTTTAACATGACAACTACAAAATCAGTGCCGTGACAAGTTGAAAAAACTCAAATGTGAGTACAGAGTGACCAAGAACCTGCAACGACCGGAGTTCAGCCGACCACAAGTGATGGAAGTGGTTCCAGGACATGGATGCTTTTTATGGGGAAAGGAGAGTGTTTGGAGAGGACATGGCAGTTGGGTGAGTTATGATTCATTTTAAGTGCTTTAAACACTTTGAAGCAGCTCACGAAAAACTCCTGTAGTGAACTCGCAGTGTGCAGATGAGCTAGCTCTTAGCCATCTGTGTTATGGCTCCCGCGACATGCGGGAGACTGACGACCGCTTTTTTATCTCTGTATCCGAGGTTGATGTTGGTGGTTTGATGGAGAAGATGTGGAATCGAAGACCGTGTTCCACAGAGAAGTGAGCTTCTCTGCAGAGGAAGGGAGACGTGACCCGGTGCTGCTGAGACGCTGTCTGCTTCCTTTTGTGAATAAATAAAATAAAAAGTGTGCAATAAACTTTGAAGAACTACAACAATTGTATCTTCTTTTTCTTCTCTTTAATAACTGGTTATATCACTCAACTTGTAAATAATGCCTTGTTTAAGAATCTTTCGTTATTTGGTCACTTTTATTTAAAGCAAATATGAATGCTTTTATTATGAATCCAGTCAAGCTTCATGTTCAACGTAATTAAAGGAAGCGCAGATAACAGCTCCATTCAACCTTATTAAAAGAAATATGTGGAGGCTACATGGGATTTGTGTTAATAAAATCCCAGCAGCATGTTTTTATTTGGAGACGAATTTACGAGCGTGTTTTCAGAATGAACATGCTCTGGTAGTAACTAGTTTAAATGTTTTAGTAATGAAGAGGACAAGACAGAAACATCAAAACTTTATTTTTAGACTAAATGGTCAGACAGGTGCAGCATCAGATTTAAGATTAGCTTTCCCACCCTCGTCTTCTGCATAATGTGCCGGTGTGGTGTGTTTATTAGTCTTGTGTCACTTAAGAACTGCATCACCCTCCGTCATTGATAAGGTAAACGAAACAGCCCATGCCCCCACCCACATGCGCATTGCTCACACCCACGGCCGCATTCGGCCCATGTGTGAAAGCGGCAAAACAAGCTGGGAGTTCAACTACTCACCCTTTTAGCTGCACATTCACCAAGTAAAACAACATCAATTACATGTACTCCATCACATGCAGCCACTCACTAACACAACCAGGGCTCACATAAAAGAATCCCTGTTCTACTTGAGGATGGCATCACACTGAATCAAGCTGTGCTCACTTTTAATGAATATTAATCAAGCAAACTTCTCTGTGAAGCTGTACCCATCATGGTAAATGGTAAATGTCCTGTATTTGTATAGTGCTTTTCAAACCGCTCTAATGGTGCGTTCACACCGGCCACTTTGTCAACGTCAAGCAACGCTGATAACGCTCCAAATTTGACGTGAAAGTTGAAGCTCATAAAACGCCTGCCAGTCAGAACAAATAGGCGTTAAAGCTCGTAAAGCCTGACCGAAAAAGAGCGCGAAGGTGGGGCTTCCTTTGTTATTGGATGTTCGGAGCTATGGCGGATGATATTGAGACAGTGGCTTGGATTTATTTACTTCATAGATCTAGACAACGTCGACGTCGGGTGCATCAGCGCTGTTTGTGGATAAACCCCATTCTTCAGATGCGTTCTGAGTTTGGTGAGTTTAACCATTTGCTCCAGGAGTTTGGATGAGGTTCGCTTCCAGCGCTACTTCCGTCTGTCCCGCTCCAAGTTTGATGACCTCCTGGGCCGCATCGGTGCTCAAATCACCCACCAGGACACCAACTACAGGCGCTCTATTCCTCCCGAAGACGTCTGTCCATCTGTCTACGGTAATGTTATGTATGATTTTTGACATCAGCGTTTCCTAGAATATTTCACATAACACTATTCACTAAGATGAGACACTCTGATTGGTTGACATGCCGCTTCAAGAGCGTTATGAACATCAAAAGTTCAGCTAGCTGAACTTTGAGCTTTTCAAGCGTCAACGCCTGAAACGCTAGAAAAGCTTGAAAGGTTGCCGCTCATAATGCTCACAAAGCGACGCAGAGCCATTGACGTCTGTCTGACGCACATCCACCATAGACTTTACATATAAACTTGCCGCTTATGAAGTTGATGGTTGGGCCGGTGTGAACGCACCATAAGCCCTTTAACACTACAAGTTTTACATTTACCCATTCACACAACCCAATATGTAAATCTGGGGAAAAGGGAGGGGCTAACATGGGGTTCAGTGTCTTGCCCAAGGACACTTCGACATGTGGTTGTGGAAGCCGGGATCGACCCATCAACCTTCCGATTGGAAGACGACCGCTCTGCCCACTGAGACACATGTGTCTCTCTTAACCTAAACATCATAAAACAAACTGTTTCACACTATGATTTGGTAACATAACCTATCGGGGATCATTATGGATCACAGCCAAGTTCTAATTAAATTTTATGACTTGATTATTCAATCACTCCATCTAACTGGGTCTTACAACAGGGAACCCAGTCAGCCCAATGAGTTATCCAACTGTCTAGCTCTACAGAGTGAGCATGAGTCACCTCTATTCTGTCTAAATCAAAGTGCTCATTGATGTTAAGTCTGAAAAGAAAAGCTGTTTTTTCCAACAGCTTCAACTCTGAGCTCACTACGAACCATCAGGGATGTCTGTGTCCAGAGCCACAGCTGTCTCGTAGGTCCAACAGCGTGCCACGTTGCGTATGGTGTATCCTCCTCCACCAAGCATCAGGAGCGGGAGGTTGAAGGACTTTATATAGTCCACACACTTAGCATGTCCTAATACAGACAAGCAGAATGAAATATTTCTTGTTATTATATCCCATCAGTGTTAATGTTTTACATGCTGTTTATGTGTACCGCGGATAGTGAGATTAAAGCAGCCCAGACGGTCTCCTGAGAGCGAGTCAGCACCACACTGGAGAACTACAGCACTGGGTTGATACATCTCCATCACCTTGGCCATGACCTGCAGTATCAGAGTACAAAATGACACTGTGACATCCAGGTCAACCATCTGGAATCCCAGCAGAGGACAAAAAACAACAGACACTAACGAAGACCCATTATTACTGCAGTTTTAGAAACAGACATATTTTCTGTAGCCAAAATTTTAAACAAGTGAAAAGGTTCTGGATCCAAACTGAGACTTCAAATGATTTAAATTCCTCCATTATCAGTGATACTGTATTTGACAGCAGGGTCATGTGGACTACAGTGAAAAGTCATTCATTAAGAAATGATTTTACAGCTATAACCCCTAATTTACACCGAATGCTGTTTTGTTACGACCTCCTCGGTGCGTCAATCCCCACTGGGAGCGTTTCATGCACCAGTCAGCAGCGGCGTGGTCCACTGAGTTGAACACAAAATCATGTGTGATTAATTAACCGTGTGCCTTAACAACGGACGCAGGCATGTTTCATTTTTCCTGTTTAGTTTTGAATATTTGGAGTCGGATCGCCTCTGTCAGTTTGTATACCAGGACAGCTGTAATTACATCAGGGCTCTAGACTAACATTTTTTCCAAGGGGCACTGTAGCCCCTAACCTGAAATTTCTAGGGGCATTTTCCAAAGTTTAGGGGCACACCCAGAGGCATCCGCGGGGCCCACCCCAACCCAAAAAAATCTGCTGTCAGTTAGTGGCACCCCTAGATACTAAATTGACCAAATGCATACCTGTTACGACACAGTTTGTGCCGTATACTACTGAAGTGTTTTACGAGGGTATCGTGCAGGGGCGGATTGAGACAATAATTCAGGCCGGGAATTTTGATATCATCCCAGGCCACCACCATCCAATTATTGCAAAACACCAAGATTTAGTTCGGTTGGATGACTGTTGATGTAAAAGTGCAAGATAATAAAACAAAAGCTACACATGCATCCACACACAGCTTTTTCTGTTTCTTTCCCCTATTAAATAATTATTTTTGTTATCCTGTAATAACCTGCTCAAATCACATAAACTAAAATTCTATTCAATCTACTATTAAACTGGTAAATGTGCAGCCTGCACATTTACCAGTTTATTAAATAAAATAAGTCCCACCATTATCTACCTAAACCTGAGATTAATGCTACAATGTGGTTATTACTTGATGAAAAAGACCCTAAAATTAAATTTAAACCTATTTTCCCAAAATATGAGCTGTAGTAAGATCAAGGGAAGATGGTTATGTGTACTGTGTCTTGTGTGGTACTACAACATGTAATGGTATATTTTTGACCCGTTTTAATAATAAAACATCATTGGATTGAAAATAACCTGTTATCCAAATCAATTTATGTAGCTGATAAAACAAACTAATATTCATAATGGCTTTTTTACAACCATACACATTAAAATTTGATTTTATTAAAGATTGACTTATTTAAGGCTGTTAAAAAAAGAAAAACATCTATTTCTAATCCAAGAAATCTAGTATGAAAAGCATTAACAATTTTATTGACACTACACCTGTCCTAGATGAAGCAACTGAATATTTCTCTGATATATATTTTCATTTCAGTGTTGTAATTTATAGACGGTCCCTGCACCGTGGCGCACCTGCATCGAGGCTGATGAAAGTCTCCCAGCGAGCAGGACGACTCGTTTAGAAGGAAACACGATTATAAGCTCGCAGTGATGCACTGAGGTGTTGGTTTTGTAAAAAAAAAAAAAAACTTCGCTGATAAGTTATTTATCTAGAAAAGCCAAATCTGTGAATATTTTTCTAACTTTACTGCTCCATCTTTCCTCTTTCCCGAGCCATATCGTGTTTAAACTGGGAAGTCCCTGATACCTCGGTGGTTTTTCCAGCGTGTTGAGGACCACAGTAACAGCAATACAGGCAAGACATTGTGCCGTTTCGTGAGTCACACCTCAGCCACTTGAACTCCGACATCCACTCTGAGTTTTTTCACTTTGCTGGAGCCAGGTATTTTGGATTCTTCCGATTGCGTGTCTGTGACTAAATCAACTTCAGGTGATGTTTGATCACGAGCTGGCCTGAAAAAACGATCTATCGTCCTCTTCGCCATGATAGCGGAGCTGTCCCTCTCAGCCAATGACTGTTTATAAAGCTCTCAGCTGTAAAATTGCCGGGCTCCTCCGCATTCAAAGCGAGATTGTAATACAAAGGCGGCCTTGCTTCAGCCAATCGTATCCTGTAGAAATCCGGCACTTTCGGCCAATCGCAGCAAGTAAAATATATATTGCAAATGTCTCTAAATTACCTCACTCACGTGAACATATATTGTAACTCCTCAAGTCATGCTTACATTACAGAAGTGTTTTGGGAAACTGACATTCGCTCTGGCGCGAGTGATGTTCAAATTTATTCGCACTCAGACAAAAAACGGTCACAAAACGCGACCAATCACTCGCAGTCTAGAGCCCTGAACATGTGTGTAGTTAATCACCACCAAACATGTGGGTGTGTGTGTGAAAGACAGACTTTAGTGTGAAGCACTTTAGGAGTCACCTGACTTAAGAAATGCACTATATAAGTACACACCATTTACCTTATGGTTAGAGTAAAAACACCCATTATTTTGAATTTTACTGGATGCTGCATTGGTGTTTTCCTGTTAGCCCTATGTTAACTGTTGAAGCATGTTGCGTTTTGGAAGCATGTCGTGTCAAAAATAGAACCCAGTCCTATCTTTAGCAGCATGGCGCAGTGAGACGCTTCTGGGACACGCGTGAGACACACCCGGTATAAACCACTCCATGGACTATAATGGTTTCTATTTGTCGCGGCGCTGTAACGTGCCACCGAAGCGTTCGGTGTAAATTGGGGATTAGTTTCTGACCAAATAATAGATTTGGTGAGTTTAACAAAGTGGAATGTTTAGAAGATTCCAGCTGTGTGTCGATTCTTACTTACAGGCCTGAAGATTTGCTCATATGACTCATCATCAATGCCATCCCGCAGTGGGAAGTTCACAGCATAATATTTGCCTTTTCCAGCTCCAATATCCTAAAAAAAACACAGACAAAAAACTTTGCCAACCTACGAACGTAAAGCACTGTCACAACTGAATATCTAAAACAAACACCCTTTTATACATTAATACATGATAAATAAGCCAATATTTAATTCTATTCATATCCAGATAGTGATGTTCTATCTGCCTGAACTCACCCTGAGGTCTCCAGTTCCGGGGAAATACTCCCCATATTTATGAAAGGACACAGTCATGACCCTGTCTGTGGTATAGAAGGCTTCCTCTACTCCGTCTCCATGATGGATGTCTATATCAATGTAGAGCACCCTCTGGTGGTACCTGGGAAACAGAACTGTAACCACTGTAGAAATATCACCTCAAGCATCAGTCGTCTAAGATTGTACCTCAGGATTTTTATAAATATACAGATGGGAAGTAAAAAGGTTAGTTGTCTCACTTGAGCAGCTCCAGGATAGCCAGCACGATGTCATTCACGTAACAGAAGCCTGAGGCTTCAGACTTCTTTGCATGGTGGAGTCCTCCTGCCCAGTTGACTGCAATGTCAGTCTGCTGCCGATTCAGTTTCACTGATCCAGCTGCGTAAAGCAGAAAGTAAAACATGCAAAGAAAAAAATTATATGTGACTGACAAAAAATGCCACAGCCTTATAAAACAAATGTAAAAACCAAAGACTTTTCAGAAATATCATACAGAGCTACAAATTAAAAGCTCAGCTATTCTCAGTTCAAGTCTAACCCCTGTAGGTAACTGCATAATTAGAAAAAAAATTGTGGGCTGATCACACAATCAGGTTTTCACTGGAAACATAATACTGAAACTTAATTTCCTGGATTTCTGTTAGATTAGAAACTTTGGCTCTGGATCTCCAACTAAAAAGACAAACTACCGTAATTTATAGACTATAAGCTGCTACTTTGTTCACGCTTTGAACACTGTGGCTTAAACAATAATGCAGCTAATTTATGGATTTTTGAGGGCTAATGAGTTTCATGCTGCCAAAACATTTTGTCTTGTCATATCAGACCAATGAAATTACCGAACAGGTTACAGAGAACCAATGCAACAATTAAATCAAACGCACCCACACTAAATTCTACAGTCATTTTGCGCTTCATGAACACACCGTCATCGAAGAAAACACACGAGGAAATACAGACGATAGATGCAGCTTTCAAGTTACAGGTGATGTGTAGGCTACTGTATTTCACATTTGTTTAAAGCAGTATTAAATAACTTTTCTGCAGTCGTGTCTCAGACAGCCATTGCTGGAACCGGTGTTCTGTAGAAATAGGCTACCTGATGAGATGTGCCGTTCTATAGTCTTGACTTCAATAAAAATATTTGTTTATTTTTTGTTTCTATATTTTTCCATAAATACATTTTACCAATCAAACAGGACACACTCGCCATAAACAAGAATACTGTATAAACTTTGAATGACATCTCATGATGAAATAAGTTATCAATTCGTACTATGGAGCATTTTTCTTCAGGGCAGCATAAATCATCAGAACACCACTTCCGGCTGAGACCTGAATTACTGAAGTTATTAAGTGTAATATAGGGGGACCAGAGGCGTCCAGAGTGTCTAATATGAAGCTGGACATGTTTTTCGGTGAGTAACCACTTAGACATGTTTCAACAGTAGCTGAAATTTTTTAAAATGATTTTGCATGCTCTTTTGCAATTTAAAGCTGTTCACCGTGTGCACTTATCCAAGGTCAAATTGGTAGGCATATACCCAAATATGGACCCAACCTGTGAAAAATGTGCACCTGCTTCATTATTGCACATGTATTGATCGTGTCCTTCCTTGGCCAACTTTTGGAAATTAGTCTTCTTTACAGTTTCTGAAGTCTTATAGTGCCAGGTTGTGCCAAACCCCATCTCTGCTATCTTTGGAGTTGCCCCAGAGCTGAACTTGCCACATCTCAAACTTAATATGTTATCTTTCTCGACCTTACCAGCTAGAAGAGCTGTCTTACTAAAGTGGAAAGACCCTTTTCCTCCCTCTCATGTTCACTGGATAACGGATATTATGTTTGTGTATGGACTTAGAAAACATCAAATACACAGTCCATGGTTCTGAAAACAACTTTTATAAAGTTTGGCAACCTGTTTTGACATTTTTCTACCACCATTGTTTCTGAGTAGCCCACTCACCTCCCTCCCTCTACTCTTCATGTAGAGTACTAATATTATTATTATTATGGGTAAATATTTTTTGTATCTGTTCACTTATTTATTATTATTTTAGTTAGTTAGTTAGTTTAATTTATATTGTTCTGTACTGTACTACTGTAAAAACACTGTACCGTACATCTTTATTATTTTGCACAAATAAAAAGACGTTTGAAAGTAAAGTTATTTTGTGCTGCTTTAACCAGCCATGTTAGAGGTACTGTTCAGAAGAAAGCATTTACGGTATTTATTTGTTGACATTACAGTACGTATTTAATTTAAAATGTTAAAAAAAATATTCCTGTGTAAATATCTGATGTTACAACATGGACACCTGTGGGTGTGGCTTATATTCAGGCGTACTCAATAGTCTTGAAATTACAGTAACTATTCTACACAAGTTCATCTTCAGTTGCTTTTAAAACAAGTGTAATATTTATCCAGAATAAATGTTGGGTTACTTTGTAAAGATATCTATCAGCTTTTTACGCATGGAATAAACTCTGTCCTTACCAGCAGAGCCACCAGCAGACAGTTGGCAGAACTCAAACAGGCCATCGAACACGGGACAGTCCTCCCCAACATTGACTGAAAGATTAAAGCAAAGGTTGTATTAACACTGAAATACAACATAGTTTGCACACACACACAAACCCTTGAAGACTTACAGCGCTGCATTTGCTTGCTGAACTCCGACATGTTGTCTGGTCGTATCGACCTGAGGAACTTGATATAGTCATCACTGTGATATTTTGTCATTTCATCTGCAGTGGCTTTGTGTGGTCTCTAAAATGTAAAACAAATGAAACTGAAAGGAGCAACACTCATAACGATTCTGTGAAAGACATAACACCTTAAGCATGATCAGGATCTGAGTCACAATTATACAAAAAATGATTAGAGACATGATTAAGTAAACTTGTGATAACACAATACACTCTCAGAAATAGAGGTACGAGACAAGAACATTTTTGTACCTATAGGTAAATTGTTCCCCACAAAAGTACAATATTGGTCTTTAAAAGGTCAAAAATGTCCCTCTGAGGGTTAAAATTGATATAAAGTACAAATTTGTACCATTTCAACTGCACCTGCAACCCTGGCCAAAGCTGGTTAATCTCCATTTTATTAAGTTTCATCCATCATTTTCAATATTATGTTTCAGAATGTTGGTTTAAGACTTCAAAATGTGGCATAATTTTACTGTTTTAGTGGAAAAGCTTCATAAGGTACAAAAATGGACCTAGACTACAGGGTACACCCCCAGCGACAAGAATTTGTACCCTTCTTGTCGCTGGGGGTGTACCCTGTAGTCCAGGTCCATTTTTGTACCTTATGAAGTTTTTCCACTAAAACAGTAAAATTATGCCACATGTTGAAGTTTTAAACCTAAATTCTGAAACATAATATTGAAAATGATGGATGAAACTTAATAAAAGGGAGATTAACCAGCCTTGACCAGGGTTGCAGGTGCAGTTGAAATGGCACAAATTTGCACTTTATATCAATTTTAACCCTCAGAGGGACATTTTTGACCTTTTAAAGACCAATATTGTACTCTTGCGGGAACAATTTACCTATAGGTACAAAAATGTACTTATCTCGTACCTCTATTTCTGAGAGTGTATCAAATAAATGTGCCATTGCAGTAGTACTGGAATACCTATAACATTTGTCACTGTGAATGTCACAAAACTCTACATGTACATTGGCATCTCAACAAAAAAAGTCAGTTTTCTGTCAAGAAGATTGGACACAGGAGAACATACTGGGGCTCTTTGCCAACAGCTTTTATCGAACAGGTGTCAATACATGATTTTAAGAACAGAGATCACCTCCCTGTTTTTCATTCATGTCCTGTGATGCTAAACTGTTCAGTTTAAATTTTAGAAAATAAAAGCATTGTGGTTTCACTAGACACTTGTGATGTAAACAACTGTAGGTTGCACTGGTTCAGATATTTACTTTTCAAGTTTCAAGTCAAGTTTCAAGTTTATTTATTTATAAAGCGCCAGTTCATGACAAAGTCATTTCAAGGCACGTCACAGAAAAATCAATCAATTAATAATAAAACATTTTCTATCTAAGGAACCAGCCGATTGGGCTGAATTGTTATTTCAGCACAATCCCCCATCCTGAGCAAGCACAATTGGCGACAGTGGAAAGGAACGACTCCCTTTTAACAGGAAGAAACCTCTAGCAGAACCCGGCTCAGGATGGGTGGCCTTCTGCCTTAGCCGACTGGGGTCTGAGCTGACAGGAAAGAGACACCGACAAACACAGATGTATTTAGGCCAGTCGTCATGTCTATGGAAAGATAAACAGAGAAACAGTTAATGGCAGCAGTAACAATCAAAGCAATAACAATTTGATGGCTCTAGTGGGAATATTTCATCCCTTGTTTATGTGAGATACACCCTCCTCAGAGGCAGCCAGAGTAAAGAAAGACAGCAGAGTGAAAAAATGTGGTCAGTATGTCCTCCGGCAGTCTAAACCTATAGCAGCATAACTAAAGGGAAAGCTCAGGAGAACCCAAGCTAACCCTGACTATAGGATTGTATAAAAAGGAAAGTTTTAAGTCTATTCTTAAAACTACACAAGGTGTCTGCCTCACGGATAAAAAGTGGAAGCTGGTTCCACAGGAGAGGAGCCTGATAACTAAAAGCTCTTCCTCCCATTCTACTTTTAGAAACTCTAGGAACTACAAGCAGACCTGCAGTCTGAGAGCGAAGTGCTCTGTTAGGAGCATATGGAACAATAAGATCTTTAATATAAGCTGGAGCTTGGTCGTTCAAGGCCTTATACGTCAAAAGTAAAACCTTAAACTTTATTCTAGACCTTACAGGGAGCCAATGAAGTGATGCTAAAACAGGAGAAATATGGTCTCTCCTTCTAACTCTCATCAGAACTCTGGCAGCAGCATTTTGGATCAGCTGGAGGCCTTTAACAGCACTATTAGAACACCCTGATAATAATGAATTACAGTAATCAAGTCTAGAAGTAATAAATGCGTGAACTAAAGTTTCTGCATCCCTTTGATTCAAAATGCTCCTAATTTTAGCAACATTACGCAGGTGGAAGTAGGCCGTCCTGGTAACATGCTTTATATGAGAACTAAAGGACATGTCCTGGTCAAAGATAACACCCAGGTTCTTTACCTTCTTGTTGGAGGCCAAATTAATGCCATCCAACGTTGATGACTGACTACACAACTTGTTCCTAAGATTCTCAAGATTCTCTTTTCCTGTCAACATGGAACCAAATTCATGAATGCTTCAGTAAACAAATGACAGATCATTGACAAAAATATGAAAAACTAAAAACAAATCATTATTATTTTTGGAGGAGGGGTATGCAGAGTTTGTCTATCTTCTGGTCATTATTTCAGATTCTTCTTGTGTCTGGGTACATACATAAACCTCCATTTTTCTGTAGAGTCCATAGTTGAGAAGCAGGTTGTGAGTCATGCGGATGCGATGTGGTTTCATGGGATGTCCCTGTCCATAGTAATAGTTTCCTATATCACCTACAAAATGAACCAGCACATTTTAAAACAATTATTTTCATGGTGCAAGATACAAAAACAGAAGAATCGAATTAAACAAGTATTTAACAACAGTTATTTGAGATTCCAGGTTATGCTGACAGATCAAAAAACAATGTTAATAAGGACTAGGTGTGTCACTAGATGTGTCATAAGTATTACATATGATCAATACTATATAAGATATTAAAGAACTGGAATACATTTTGTTTCTATCCCTACTGATTTAAATGTAACTGTAACCTTTTATTAAATGTTTTCTTATCTTGATAATGGCAATAACAATATTTTAATTAATTCTCTTAAAGAACAGATTTGATGATCATATATCTGTATCTGCCTGTATTTTGGAAACCCTCCTGCTTGGTACCGGTACCTAAGACTCCCACCAACTACAAGTATTTGGGCATTTATATGAACAGCCTGGACTGGCAGGTTTATAAGGACAGCATGAGAAGCCTGCTCTCAGAGATCTCAGGTCAATAAAATAATGCTAGGAATAATCAATCGGTCTTTGGTGGCAGTGGCCAAGTTCAGAGCTGTATTTTGCTTGGTGGTGGTGGTGTGGTGGTGTCAGCAGACTCAATGCACATATATACAAAAAAAAGATTTTAGAATTCTGTCCATTGAATCATTAAACAGCACTTCCTGTATGTAACAGTTTTTACAACCCTTTTCACTATTTCAATAAATTTACTGTAGCTTTAAATATTGCTAAGATTTTTTTATTAATTGCACCACATCATTGCAAGGCTATTTGCAGTTATTTTGTGGCATCAGTGACAAAACCATTTCTCATTTCAAGTGATCAATACAGCATCTATCTATCAACCTGTTAGTTGTGTTGAAGTTAACACCACATCAGAAAAGCATAATGTGGTTATAAGCAAGTATTTTGTTGTTCCACTGACAACAAGCGCTCCGAGTTGCGAACATATCGATACCTGTGGAAGATATCATGAGAATCCAGTATTGAACTTGCTGTTCGTAACCGTTGTCAAGTAAATTTAGTTCACAGAACAGACCCACAGAGAAAAAATAGCGCAATCAGTACCAATGCCTGTGCAGTAATTGCGAATAATGTTTTAAGCTTTACACTCACCGGCCACTTTATTAGGTACACCTGTCCAACTGCTCGTTAACACTTAATTTCTAATCAGCCAATCACATGGCAGCAACTCAGTGCATTTAGGCATGTACACATGGTCAAGACAATCTCCTGCAGTTCAAACCGAGCATCAGTATGGGGAAGAAAGGTGATTTGAGTGACTTTGAACGTGGCATGGTTGTTGGTGCCAGAATGGCTGGTCTGAGTATTTCAGAAACTGCTGATCTACTGGGATTTTCACGCACAACCATCTCTAGGGTTTACAGAGAATGGTCCGAAAAAGAAAAAATATCCAGTGAGCGGCAGTTCTGTGGTCGGAAATGCCTTGTTGATGCCAGAGGTCAGAGGAGAATGGCCAGACTGGTTCGAGCTGATAGAAAGGCAACAGTGACTCAAATAACCACTCGTTACAACCAAGGTAGGCAGAAGAGCATCTCTGAACGCACAGTACGTCGAACTTTGAGGCAGATGGGCTACAGCAGCAGAAGACCACACCAGGTGTCACTCCTTTCAGCTAAGAACAGGAAACTGAGGCTACAATTTGCACAAGCTCATCAAAATTGGACAATAGAAGATTGGAAAAACGTTGCCTGGTCTGATGAGTCTCGATTTCTGCTGCGACATTCGGATGGTAGGGTCAGAATTTGGCGTCAACAACATGAAAGCATGGATCCATCCTGCCTTGTATCAACGGTTCAGGCTGGTGGTGGTGGTGTAATGGTGTGGGGAATATTTTCTTGGCACTCTTTGGGCCCCTTGGTACCAATTGAGCATCGTTACAACGCCACAGCCTACCTGAGTATTGTTGCTGACCATGTCCATCCCTTTATAACCACAATGTACCCAACTTCTGATGGCTACTTTCAGCAGGATAATGCGCCATGTCATAAAGCTGGAATTATCTCGGACTGGTTTCTTGAACATGACAATGAGTTCACTGTACTCAAATGGCCTCCACAGTCACCAGATCTCAATCCAATAGACTATATTTGGGATGTGGTGGAACGGGAGATTCGCATCATGGATGTGCAGCCGACAAATCTGCGCCAACTGTGTGATGCCATCATGTCAATATGAACCAAACTCTCTGAGGAATGCTTCCAGCACCTTGTTGAATCTATGCCACGAAGAATTGAGGCAGTTCTGAAGGCAAAAAGGGGTCCAACCCGTTACTAGCATGGTGTACCTAATAAAGTGACCGGTGAGTGTAGTTCTTCCAATCAAAGTTTCGCTTAGTTTCTCGCATTCCTCATCCTTCTACGTCAACGTAAGGAGCACAAAAACAATCGGATGTAATAAAACCTGCTCTACGACTGCAGATTTTCTTCCCACTTGCTATTATAACAATCAGTGTGGAGGTTAACAAAATTATTTATCTGCAACGTTATTGTTCCGATTTTAAAATACATGTTTTTCCCCCTTGGTCAATGTTTTACTAGTTGTGCTACAAGTTTAGTAATTTCTTTATTTAACGCTTTGCAAGCTGGGTGACTTTAAAAGCGCAGAGGCCATTTATTCGATGGTTACTCAGGCCTCTAATCACCTGCAAATGCAGCTAACGCAGCTAAGGTTAGCCTGTCAGGCGGGTCATTTTACGCCCCTCATTCAGAAAATTAAAAAACGTTACATACCATCGTAGTAGTAACAGACCTTCTTCTTTGTTCCACCCGCAGTTGTGTATGCCATACTGAAAGCACTTGCAGTAAAAGTTGTTTTGCGTTTCACTAAACAGAAGAGAGGATGAAGACATCCACACAGCGTTGTTGAGTGGGAGGGGCAACCTGGGTGGGCGGGGCTAGTGCGTACTCGTTTCAGAGAGACACCTCTTAGAAATGAGGTATTACATGCTATTACATAGTAAACCTAATATTTTGAAACAACAGATTACGTGTGATTGTGAAATAGTCCATAATCACTTCACAATAAGTAACCGTTCTATTTGTTTTAGAAGTATTTTACTATAGCTGTTTTAAGAGCAACGTGTGGTTCCATCCTCATCCAAGAAACTCCAGAAAGAAAACTGTTATTGCTAAAATAAAATAAAATTAAAAGGATGGAAATCCGGTAGAATCTGGAAACTTGACGTGTGGACAAAAAGTTCCTCTCAGTCTTTGTATTTAATTAAATGACTGTATTACAATTAAAATCATATCACTGAAATCATATAAGCAATAAAATTATTCTGTCATCTGCTTCTTTTCTGCTGAATGCCCTGGATAATGAACATGGAATATTTGTTTGTTTTAGCTTTTCATTTATCAACATATATTTGTCTAAAACATATACACTACCAGTCAAAACTCTGGTCACACTTTCTTATTCCAGACTTTTAACTGACTGGTAGTGTAAATGTATCTGATTTTCACTGCTCCCCATATAATTAGGTTTTTCATTGCATTTATTGTCATAGTAAGTTCCATTTATAAACAAAATGAAATTTTTAAATATTGGGTGTGCATTCAATTATTCCCTTATTATTAGAATTTGGAGTGTGCTCTTGCTTAAAAAAACAGCTTAATCTCCACAGTACCAGGACAATTGTAGCTTCAACAACCAGCCGGGTGATAAAATAAAAATAAAGATGTTTTACAGAATTTTTTTTAAGTTCCCCAAAAAATCCTAACTTATATTTTAATTTTTTATGTGATTTAAATCTAGATTTACATTACATAAATTTATAAAACTATGGTTTTTATACTGATTAAAGTTTATCTTTAATCCATAAAACATGCATTTTATGAATAAATCTAAAGAATGATTAAGAGCTTTTTTGTTGTTTTCATTCACCCATCCAATGATTTTCCAGTCTTGATTGATCCTGTGCAGGGTCACGGGACATTTAACATAAGTTTAAAACATCAGACATTTAACATAAGTTCAAAACAACAGACAAAGTCCCATTTGAGTTAATTACTTGCTCCAATACAGTCAACTATATCACACTGATGAGTATCAGATGAAAGTAAAGGTGAAGGGGAAATTAAACAATCTTGATGCATGACACAACCAAGGAGAGCCAACAATTCCCATATTCAGCTGTCACCTGCATCTCAAAGATAAAATAAACTCTTTTGAGGTCAATAATGTCCACATTTTGGACAGAAAAGACAGGTGGTTTGAAAGAGGACTGATGGAAACCACATGTCTTTAAAGGGGAAAAACCTACATCAAACTGAGTAGGTAGCCTTAGTTCCATCTACATTTTGCACTTAAACTTTTGCTGCTAAGCTAAATTGTGGATTTTATATGCAAGCATATTTAAAATATATGAGTTAGAATGGGTCTTTTTATTTCTGGTACATGCCCCTTTAGTTGGTTTGCCAGGTTGATTTCATACACAGGACACTATAGGTGGATGCATGACATGCATGTGTTTATGTATCTGGTGTGCTAATTAGCTCAACAAAGGAGAGCAGCATTACATTGTGCTTTGTGCTATGCATCTTGTCTCACTCATTCAGCATCAGTGTATTTTGCAGTGTTAAGTGTGTTTATAATAAATAATAATAGAAATGATTATTATATAATAGATAAATAATATTTTAAAATAATTATGTACTTGGCAGATTCTTGCTTCTTGTGGGGGTGTCAGTGACCATTGTATCTTTAATGACCCTATTCATACTTTGGTCACAACAACTTATAAGCCTGGAAGTCCTAATGCAATGTTTTAAAGAAGCAGAAAAAAGAAATCCAGTTGCCTCTTGTTGGAAAATCCTTTTGGATGACAGCAAGCAAAAAATTATTTTAGAAGGGATGTACAGTATGTTGTAATTTCTACTTCTTACATTGAACACAGATGTTCAAAAAGATGTAGTGTAACCGCACACTTACGAGATATGTTGAATACAGTTCAAGACACTCTGGAAACAATGGATTGAGTTGCACTATGGTCATTTGTGACCTTTCTGTATCAGTCACATCATAATTTCTCCACTGTCAGAAATGAGTTGAGCAATTGACTCTAAAACAACATAATCCTGACATGCTGATCAGACAGACAATAAAGAATGTGAAACTGTTATTATAAAATGCTTTTTTTAAATCAATTTTAACAAAATGTGTTGAATGTCTAGTTGAACATCAAGTATAACTGAATTTAAATAGTTGGCCAATACCCAATAAACTAACAGACAAATGTTTACATTTTTTTTTTAATTTAACCTATTTTAACAACACAGTTATGACAGATATTTGCACAGAAACAGACAAATTTTGTCGATCATCATGAGGAAAGAATTTTGACATGAAGTATCAAAAGACAAATTTACTTTATCCACTATGGCTCTTTGTCAAATTATTATTTTGCAAACCACATTAAACTGCTGTAAAAAAAAAAAGGAAACATATTTCAGTTTTGAAAGTATCAATGGCTTTAGTTATGATGCCTGTAATGGGTGCAACATTAACATGTCTAAGGCTACCTTTGAACAAATTAATCATGGATGACTTAAATTAGACTATGGACAAACAGAAGACAATTGAAAGAGCAGATTTGCATGTACAGTTCAGGGTAACGAAATAACATGATAAGAATGTAGTTTTCTGTCAATCAAATGTTTTTAAATGTTTTTAGATTTGAATAAAACATCACACTTAAAGCTTGTCATAAAGGTGTGAATGTCTGTGTTTGATAGTCTTGAAATGACCTCTAGTTATACACACAGCTTGAACATTTTCTTACTGAGAAAACATTGACAGACAGACATCTAAAGCTTAAGAGTTTTCTGTCTAAGTATCTTTTTTTTCTTGTATTTTCACATGTAAAGCAAACTTACATCACGTTTTGATATCTTGTAACACCCTTATTCTTGTAATAAATTAAATCAAAGAGCTATCAATCTCTTGTAAGATTTTTTTTAATGCTATCTCAGTGAATCTCATAAGAGGACCTCAGAACTTGTCAGGGCCAGTTAAATGTTCTTCCAGTGATCTGGTAAAACTTCTGATTGAAGGGGTGGAAGAACTTCTGCAGTTTCATTATTACTGACGGATCCACTTCGGGATGAATGCGGCCTTTGCTGCCTGCTAGGCACTTGTTGAAGACAATATTAAATCGCAGACAGTAAAATCCCCTAGTGGCATTGAAGTACAAGTTGTACTGACTAATCTTGGAAGGTAGGTTGAGGAAGCGCTCTACAAGCTGCAGCTCCGGCAGCGGGTCTGTTATGAGTCGATCCCCGTCTACAATGTGAAACTGCTCCACAGGAAAATACTTCAGCCAGCGCTCCAGGTGTTTGGTATAGACACTTGTACGGACAGCTTTATACTTTGTGTTTACCTCAAAAGTGTTGGAATCAATGGCCAGCTTTTCAAACTTGTGGTAGGTCTTGTTTTTGCGCTCCTTGCCCTCAAGCACTTGGGTGTAGTCAGACACAGCTCTAGTGGTGGGCTCTCGGACAATGATCAGCAGCTTGATGGAGGAGTTCATCTTGACGATACGTTCAGGAACCTCTTCAGTAATAAAATAAGCAGGACTCTTCTCAATGGTGATCTGATGTGGGAAGGAGAAGGGCATTTTCTCTTTGTACCACTCAATACCACGAGCATAGTTTTTGTCATTGTCAAAGAAGTGAATCTCCTGTGACGCCTTGACCACTGCTGGATGCAGGTTAAGCATTTCCAAAAGGGCGCGGGTGCCCCCTTTGCGCACTCCAATGATGATGGCCCGCGGCAGCTGTTGGACCAAGTTGTGCAGGTGAATTTGCTCTTTTGTGGCATTGCCCTTATGTAATTCATGGAGAAGCCCACGCTTAAACTGCAGGGTGCGGAAAGGGATTTGCTGTGGTTCATGGGGAAATCTGCTCTCAATGGGGCAAATGGATTGTAACCTGGAATAGAGAAGAAAACAGACATCAGCAGTCTCAATTGCCGCTTTCACACATGGGCTGAATGGTGTCGGCACGGACCCGTTCCTGCTTTGTTCATACTTGGCCGGCCCGGTCAGAGCCCGCCCCAACAGGCACCTTTTTTGGAACCACTGGCTCTGTGGTCCGATCAGGGCCAAGTCGACCCCATACCTACTTACCACGCCTACCTATGAACTGATTGGTCAAGTAAACTGATGCCAGTCACGAGCCTACCTACGTAGTATTAACCACCGATTGGCCTGGTAGTGTGCACGTGTGTGACGACACTGAACCGCGCCGATGGGATTTAACAGGTCTCCTGTAACGCATGTTATTATTATTTTTTTCACATGATTTTTAACATGACTACTAGAAAAGCAGTGCCGAGATGTGTATNTGACAAGTTGAAAAAACTCAAATGTGAGTACAGAGTGACCAAGAACCTGCAATGGTCGGAGTGGAGCCGACCACAAGTGATGGAAGTGGTTCCAGGACATGGATGCTTTTTATGGGGAAAGGAGAGTGTTTGGAGAGGACATGGCAGCTGTAAGGGTGAGTTGTGATTCGTTTTAAGTGCTTTAAACACTTTGAAGCAGCTCACGAAAAACTCCTGTAGTGAACTCGCAGTGTGCAGATGAGCTAGCTCTGTCGGCTAGCTCTTAGCCATCTGTGTTATGGCTCCCGCGACATGCAGGAGACTGACGACCGCTTTTTTATCTCTGTATCCGAGGTCGACGTTGGTGGTTTGATGGAGAAGATGTGGAATCAAAGACCGTGCTCCACAGAGAAGTGAGCTTCTCTGCAGAGGAAGGGAGACGTGACCCGGTGCTGCTGAGACGCTGTCTGCTTCCTTTTGTGAATAAATAAAATAAAAAGTGTGCAATAAACTTTGAAGAACTACAACAATTGTATCTTCTTTTTCTTCTCTTTAATAACTGGTTATATCACTCAACTTGTAAATAATGCCTTGTTTAAGAATCTTTCGTTATTTGGTCACTTTTATTTAAAGCAAATATGAATGCTTTTATTATGAATCCAGTCAAGCTTCCTGTTCAACGTAATTAAAGGAAGCGCAGATAACAGCTCCATTCAGCCTTATTAAAAGAAATATGTGGAGGCTACATGGGATTTGTGTTAATAAAATCCCAGCAGCATGTTTTTATTTGGAGACGAATTTACGAGCGTGTTTTCAGAATGAACATGCTCTGGTAGTAACTAGTTTAAATGTTTTAGTAATGAAGAGGACAAGACAGAAACATCAAAACTTTATTTTTAGACTAAATGGTCAGACAGGTGCAGCATCAGATTTAAGATTAGCTTTCCCACCCTCGTCTTCTGCATAATGTGCCGGTGTGGTGTGTTTATTAGTCTTGTGTCGCTTAAGAATTGCATCACAGACCTCCGTCATTGATAAGGTAAACGAAACAGCCCATGCCCCCACCCACATGCGCATTGCTCACGCCCACGGCCGCATTCCAGAGGTGAGTGTGTGAACAAAACTAGACTGACCCGACCCGACCCTAACCCGACACCATTCGACCCATGTGTGAAAGCGGCAAATGTGTTTAATTAAACACATTTCTTGTTAATACTGATTATTTCCTAGATTGCTATAAGGTGTTTTTACTTAGACTACGCTTTGACTCTCAATGCAAAGGATTAGCATCATAATGGAAAATGATATACACATTTTTCAAAACACTGAATGCACAACAAAGGCCTGAATACAGTAACATTACGCTGCACCAGCTTGTTACTACAATTTTTGAACATTATTTGCACCCACTATCAGCTCTTTCTCAGCTAGGATTCACAAAAAAATAGTAGTGCTATATAACATGGTCATAAAATTCAACAGGTTTGAACTCTTTGCACTATTTTTATGGCAAACTGAAGTTGTTCTCACTGACAATGTAAAGATGGACTTCGGGCACAAATAAATCAGGAATAAAAGTGACAGAGAGAAAGAAAAAAATGCTTTCAGACACTGAGCTGCAGGTCTGAATGAATGAAAGGTGTGCATGGAAAGTGTGACTGTAACAGAAAGAAATCCCACTCAGGATTCATTTTAAAATCAATAAGTTACATATTGGGCCTTCCAGGTGAGCACTGCACCATTTTATTTCCACTTAACAAATAAAAAATATTCAAAAAGGGCTCTAAATTTCTCTTTTTCTCACTCTAAAGAGTGCCTGTTTTACAAGACACACAAATGATTATCATGATTTAAATATATCTTCACATGACAAATTTTTTTTTGCTGTGCTAAATTTTGCAAGCATGTAAACTGAGTATCCAAACATTATTTAACTTGAATAAATGTAATAAAAACAAAATGTTTGGTATAAGTTTGGTATAAGACCATTTTAATGCCTAAAGCAACATGTTGTTAAAAGACAGGCTATCTAACTAAATTCTGCACAAACTCAATGAAATGCCTTCAAATGACTGATGCAACATTTAAGCAGTTTCTTCCTGCATCTTATCAGTTCAGGAGGGGAGTTCCCACTACACAGGGCTCAGGAGGGTAGTGATCATGTCTGGGTTGAAAGGACTTCAAAAAGAGATCTGTGCTGTTCATATACATTTAGGATAAAGTCTGACTAAATCTAGTCTAAAATGGAAACTTATATTTACAACTAAACTGAAGCATTTGCTTTTAGACAAGAAAAATAAATCTGCCTTGTGCAGAGGTTGAACTTTGAACTTCTTGCATCCCACTGAGCTAACCAGCCACACAGGACTTACTATTGAGCTTCACTGTCAAACATAATGTGAATTGGAAGGTGGTATGACAACTTCATTTACTACAAATACAAGTAAAACATCTACTGTAAATGTTAGGATTTTGACATTGATTACTCACCTATCCAAACTGCCAACTCTTGCCACAAGATAGAGGACACTTCCAATAGCAAGGCTGCCCAGGACGAAGAGCTTCTGTCTCAGCAGTGCCTGCTGTTTGAATAGCATGGCCCTCCATCAATCTTCAGGACTGCATCTTCAGCCTGCAGAGAGCCAAGCACATAAACTGCTAATCACTATGGGAAGAGAGACAACCTAATGTTTATTAACACACACTCAATCAAGTCTTACAAGTGATTAAGCCATACTCACACATGACTGCAAAGTGCTGCAGGACCATTAGGCCCTAACGACTTGAGGAAATGCACAAGTACCACTTTGTTACAGCAATATATTTATTTTGCACAAGCAAGAAATTACATTTAATCTAAGCTATGAGTGTGCAGCACAAAACTGTGACCTTACTCCAGTCTAGGGAAAAAAACCCAAAAAGAAAAAATCACAGCATAACTCTCCAAAAACTGAAAATAGCTAAACATAAAGGACTCAAGAGTTGGTAAACCTTCAGTTTAAAATGTGTTTTCAGGTCCTTTTATGAAGGGTCACATTTACATAGTTATTATATATGTTATTTATTACATTTTCAATACTGAGGGAAGAGATAATCATTTTGTTCTTCATCCAGGAGAGGGCACCACACTCTTTCCAGAGATGCAGCACATAAATATTTGACATAGTGTTTAATAAAGCAGACTTTCTTCAATATTTGAATCCCTTTAGCACATTCAAACTTAGCAGAGAGCAGCTAGTTAAATTCACGTTATGGAATAGTTGCTACATACAGGAGGGCAAAATATACACCAGTTTGATCATAAGAAAGGCTCACTTTTATTCCAGCAGAGTAGAATCTCCACAGTGCTTCATATACAGAGAGCATTTGACTGCTATGTATAAGGAAACATTTCTGTTATTTTGCTCTATTGTGAGTTTTGAAGGGAGACCCATACAGCAATTATATGACAAAGCAAAGAAATAAAATTCAGTTAGCCGATGGTTAACTGTGTATTTGTAAAGTCTTATTGAGAAAAAAAATCCTCACTACAAACAAGTTGAATAGAAAGATATTTCAAGATTTTATGTTGTGCAATTTCAAACTTCTGAATAAAATTTCTTGGCAGTTTATTCAAGTACTATTTCATAAGCCCTTACATGGCCGTTCTTGTTATACTGTCCAGCTATCTTACCAGATAATTTAGGATTTTTCTGATCGAAGAGCCCCAGGATGCACCAGAAAAGTGCCACAACTTGCCTTTGCTGTTGCTGCTGTTTAAATAACAGTAAAAGTTCAAATTAAAGCAGAATGTGATTGTAATGTAAACATTGGGGGGGGCGTGGCTCAGGTTGTAGAGCGGGTTGTCTGGCAACCGGAAGGTCACGGATTCGAATCCCCACTCTGCACAGAGAAAAAAGATCGCCCAGCCATTGTGTCCTTGGGCAAGACACTCAACCGCCTGTTTGGTGGTGGTCGGAGGGTCCGGTGTCGCTGGTGTCTGGCAGCCTCGCCTCTGTCAGTGTGTGTCCCAGGACAGCTGTGGCTACAACACGTGTGTAGTTCATCACCACCAAACATGTGAATGTGTGTGTGAATGGGTGAATGACATACTGTAGTGTAAAGCGCTTTGGGGGTCGTAGGACCTGAGTAAAGCGCTATATAAGTACATGCCATTTACCATTTACTAATACATAGAGGATATCACATTGTTTATGGCTCATTAATAAGAAGTGATCAATTGTTTGTCCTGTTAGTAGCTCTAAGTAAAACATATGTTACTGGGAATAGAGAGAGAAAACCCTGAACGGATTTATCAATTCCAAAAATCTGATTTCTTTGCATAAATCCCACTTTCTCCCAACCTACACAAAAAGGTCATGGAAATACAGACTCCAGCAGCTGGCTTTCTGGATGTGCCAGTTATAGGGATTAATACACTCAGAGTAAAAAGTTAAAGTTGACAAAACTCAACAATGACAACACAGTTTTTTTCTTCAGAAAGAATGTTTCATGCTGTTCACACTTTTTGCTATCCTCTTGGGTATTTATCTTGTTTATGAAGCACATTCTCATTCATCATGACCTAAATATACTCGTTCTACTCCATGTAGAGCACATTAGCCGAGGAATGCTTTGATTTCACAAACAACTGAAGGGTAGCAAAGATGACAGCAACAAAACAGACAAAGTTCTGTCAGTCTTAATAGCAAATGGTGAAGGGCATGGAGCCTTTTAGGGCTCTATCTGATACTGACAGCAACAATATTATAATTAAGGAGTTCAAATGTTTTTCAAAAAAACAAAGATTGTCTAGTTTAAACACAAACTGGAACGCTTTGAACACATTTCCAAAACAGCTTAATCTGAGAACATAAATGTCTGAAGTTTTAACTTGACTTTTATGACAGGCATTTGGTAGAATGTAAAGGCAAATTTCAGCAGGTGCTGTAAAACCTGTTAGCAAGTGCTAACCTGGGACCTGTTAGCAGAGCAGCTGTGGCTCCTGTACAACCCAGATCCTGAGGTAAAAATGGGAAAATAAGTTCATGTTCAAGTTCAAGTTTATTTATTTATAAAGCGCCAGTTCATAACAAAGTCATTTCAAGGCACTTTACAGAAAAATGAACTCATTTAAGGTGGGATATGGAATTGTTTAATAAAAATGCAGAAAGTTTCTGTTTGCTCTAGAAGAGCCGCTGGACAACTTTGAGCTCTTTGCCACGGACTGAATCGATAATTGAGCGACAAACAGGTAGGAGTTGCTTTTATCTGAGTCCCTGTGTGATCAGCGGGGCTGGAGAGCATGATTAGTGAGCTGAACTCATGATATTTTATTGTCCTGCTCAGATCGGGGATCCGAGTGGGTTTGGTGAGGAATATGGGTCGACCTCAGCATCGGAGCGCACGCGGGGGTGGGGGTTAACGAGCCTGGTACCCAGATGGCGGAAGGCTTTGTGCTGTATTATTCTGTTCATATTACATATACCACCTTTAATAATAAAACATTCCTATCTAAGGAACCAGCCGATTGGGTTGAATTGTTAATTCATAATAAAAGGGAAAGCTCAGGAGAACCCAAGCTAACCCTGACTATAGGATTGCGTAAAAAGGAAGATTTTAAGTTTATTCTTAAAGCTACACAAGGTGTCTGCCTCACGGATAAAAAGTGGAAGCTGGTTCCACAGGAGAGGAGCCTGATAACTAAAAGCTCTTCCTCCCATTCCACTTTTAGAAACTCAAGCAGACCTGCAGCCTGAGAGCGAAGTGCTCTGTTAGGAACATATAGAACAATAAGATTTTTAATATAAGCTGGAGCTTGGTTGTTCAAGGCCAAGTAAATGGTTTCGTTTAGAGGTGACTAGCATATACAACCCTTGTGCTTGCAGCAAAATACTTAAATAGCAAGATGATGATGATGGTAGATAACAACATTAGGAACCAAGCTAATAACACAAATATTATTGATAATACTAATTTTAAAACGAATAAAATTACTATCACAAATAATAATATAATAATTGTTGGAGATTTTAAGGTTTTACGATGTTGGTAAAAGGTCACAGGTCATGCTGCAGGAGTAAGTGAACTGAAAGAGACCTGGCCTGAAAAAACACTTGTGTTTATCTTGGAAACCAGTTGATTTATGACCAGTGACTGTTGTCCATCCACATGTGTTTGTTTATTACACTCTGACTTCATTATCTGACCCACACTTGTTTCCCTCCCTTGCTCCATCCAGATGGGAGATGTCTTTGTAAATAAAAAGGCAATGCAGAGGTGAACACATCAGAATTGTCTCAACACCTTGGTTGGGGCGTTCTCCTTTGCAAAGCTCATTAAACCATACTCTGTGTCTGACTGATGGTCTTTTTGATAGTTATTTAACTTAGGGGTATTAAAATATCCTGACATTTTTGGTGCCGAGGACCCGGATCCTAACATACCCGATTGCTGACAGGGAGGACAACAGCCGAAGACCACCGGTGGCCAGGACAGTCATAGGACGCTGGAACAAAGTCCCGGTGGCTGAATTGCCAGCTGGGCCGGCTCGATAGGTCGACCTCACCTGCCAGCGTCGGATTGACGGGTTCTGATCGGGACATCAGTCATTCAGATGGGTGTGAGTATAGCTTTTCTTGACAACTAAAACTGCTAAAAATAGTGAGTGAAAAGTTGCAAAAAAAAGTTAAAAAGAAAAGGCTGAGCGGCGACTCGGGTCTAAGTAAGGGGTTGGGCGGCGTCCCAGACCCAGGACACGGCGACGTTCCGTGGTCCATAAAATAAAGTTAAAAAGGGCTGACCGGCGTGTCATAGTCCAGAGTACGGCGTCGTTCCGTGACTCAAAGTGAAGTGAGTCGGCGTACCACTGTCACAAAGTAAAAGGGAGGACGTCGATCCTGCCCTATGAAACAGTTAAACATATGTATATAATTATAAAATATAAAGGCCTATAAATATAAATAAAAACCACAATACGATCTTATATGTTTAATCCCTCGAGTTGGAGTAGAGGGCAAATTTGTGTACACGTAATTGTTTTTAGAGTTGGTTTATTTATTTGTTTGATTGTAATTGGACTTGATATCACAGGATATCTGTAAAATAAGTCTGCGCAGCATAAATTAATAAAAACTTGAAATAAAATGGGGCACGGACAGTCATCTGAACTCCTTACAGGAGATGTGAAATACATGCATCAAAAGAACCCTGATAATGTGAAGTTTTTGTTGAAATGGCAAAGGAAGTACAGTGTTGATGGAAAATTGAAAGTTGAATCGTGGCAAGGAGTTGTGACTCTGTTGGAGGTGAAGGTTGCAGTAAAGGTAATAAACAGAAAAAGATAGAATGAGTTGTGGAAGTGTTTAAAAAAAACAACAAAGATGTGCACACAAAGTAATAAAAGCTGGTACCATAACCATTATTGGCATAAACATATATTTGACGATAAAAAATATGACAGGATCCTGATTAAATTAATTAAAATTAAGAATTGCAATTGCAGAAAATTTTGAAATATACAAGAAGCATGCTCTTATAAATGAGGAAACTTTATATTAAATAGACAATATATCAAATATGAAACTGTATAAATTAAGAAAAATACAAATTGACTGTGATAAAATAAGATATAAACAAAGCGAGGTTTAAAATCAACCTGTACAGTGTGGGAGAAATATCTTTAAAATATAAAATGAGTAAATGGGTTTTGGCCAAACCGTTTGTGTTGTGAGAGAGGATTGCTGCGTGTATGACGTGTTTCTGTGAGTGTGAATTCATGTATGGTGAATTTTATGTGATTGTAGATCTGTGTGTCTGTCTGTATGTGGTTGGAAGAAAGCAGAAGAGAGAAAACAGGTACCTGTTTATCTGTTTACCTGTTTATCTGTTTACCTGTGTCTCCGTGTGTCTTTGCTGTTTCTGTATTTGTATGTTATGTTTAGTGCGTTTCTGTGTGTGTCAGCAGCAGAAAGGCTGTGTAGAAAGTCTCAATTCTTTTATACATTTGGGTAATGAATGTGTGAGAGTTCAGGTGTATGGGACAATATTATCCCACACGACCAGTTGCTTGGGTGAACTCCATACAAACTGGTTGGCCTGATTCTCTATTAAGGAATTAGGAAATAATGAGAATAGGTTTAGTCATCTGGGAGGTGATACAAAGAACTACATCAAATTAATGGCAAATTTTATGTTAAGTATTGTTAGTAGCAACATAAATGAATAAATTAAAAGAAAAAAGAAGAAAAATGGCAGAACACATGCTACAAAGTAAAGATAATATGTTCTAAGCTTGAATGAATGAATGTGTCCAGAGAGTGAGGGGGAGAGAAGGAGTGTGCTTGCTGAGAGGTGAGAGAAAGTAAAGGGGGGTCAAACTTTTACATGGTTTTAAATCAGTCACATCTTTTGGAGGAAAAAAGATTCCAGAATGAAATTAAAAATTTGAATTCAAATAATCTTGTTGCAATTTGAAACGTACATTGATTGTTTTGATGCAATTAATAAATGGACTCAAAGAGCGGTTAAATAGCCTTTAATCTGCAGTGTTGGGGTCCCAGAGGGCATGCATGTTGAGTGTGTTGTCTCTGGCTTTGTGTGACGCTGTGTGTGTGTGTGTGTGTGTGTGTGATCTGATGTGGGATTTAGAAAAGACATTTGTTGTGGATCTGTGAGCATCTGCTTGAATAATGTGTGAATTTGAAAGGTTGTGCGCGCTGAACTAACTCCCTAGCTGTATATAGAATCAAATTCCTGTTAATTTCTCTGTGTAGAAACTTAGGATGTATGTTGCAGCTTGGTGAAGGATTATTGACGTTTATCAGTGGTTGAGGAATGCAGTCCTGCAGGGGGGTTTGTTTACAGCGTGGTCCGTTTGGTTTATGACTCTTAAGTTGTTGTATCTTGGAAGTCCAGGGCATTTTGGAGAAGTGGGAGGAGGTGCTGATTTCCCACTGTCTGTTTTATGGGACCAGCCTTCACTCCCTGAATGCAGCTGTTTAAGGGATCTCTCCTTGTGATCTTGCCTGTTTAAAACGACACTCTGTCTGCAGAATGAAACAGGGCATTTGGCACGTTCTTAAACTTATCACCAGAAAATGAATGATGTCATTTTTGGGATTGTGCAATTACTGTAGTGCATAGCTTTCCCATTATGCTTAGAAAACTCAACCCCTGCTGGATAATTGTACATTCAGAACTCCTTTCCATGTCAGATGAACTTACATGGATACCAGAAGCTGAACAAGCTTTTGTCACTTTGAAACAGGCCCTGCATCAAAGTTCTGTTTTGATTTTGACCTGACTACTCAAAGGTTTTCATACAGACTGTTGAGTTTAAATGGTTTTATGACATTTGTTCTTCTACAGAGTAGAATGAACCTACTGTCTCCAGCACGATATCTATCTTATACAGCCATTTTGATTTCTCTGCCACATCTTACAGTTAAGAGATGTACTGTTTTAAATCCAGCTACACTGCTCCCTATGCATGCCGTAGGTGATCCTCATAATTGCTTGGAAGAGACTGAAACTTTGCAGCATCCAAGGCCTGATTTGAAAGACACGCCTCTACAGGA